>MU227817.1:3726705-3771901 GCA_018584345.1 Thuja plicata
AAGGAAATGAAACTCAATTTGGATAAGTAATGTAAATATGTTAGTAAATGAAATTCATTAAGGGAACCTTAAGGAATGTAAATGTGGAGTAGTAATGATGTAATGTAAAAAAAAAAAAAATTAGTTGGAATTTTGGTCATAAGACCTGATTCCTTATGGGTTCCCTGGTGGGGACATTACAGTTAGATAAATAAGTTTACCAATCATAGATCTGTATAATGTCTTATCAACTATTGTGGATTCATCATCTTTTGAAAGCTTTCTACATGTTATCATGGGAGTGCATACTGGCTTAAAATCATCCATCTGAAAGGTCTTCAGTATTTCCTTCACATATTTAGACTAATTAATGAATATACCTTTATCTATTTGCTTTACATTTAATCCCAAAAAGTATTTTATAGGACCAATCATACTCATTTTAAATTCATTTTGTATTTCTTTTGCAAATGCTTTACTGAGCTTATCATTACCCCCAAAGATAATGTCATCAACAAATATAGCAACTAACAATAATCCATCAGGTGTTTCTCTTGTGAATAGGTTATAATCTGCCACTCCTTTCTTGAATCCAATCTTGGTAAGATAACCATCAAGTCTCTCATACCAAGATCTTGGGGCCTATTTAAGACCATAGAGTGCCTTATTCAATTTGCATACCATGTCTGATTCATCCGAAAGATTAAGTCCTTTAGGCTACTCAATGTAGACTTCTTCATTCAAATCGCCATTCAGCAAAGCTGATTTTACATCCATTTGATATACCTTAAAGTCTTTGATTGTTGCATATGCCAAAAACAACTTTATGGCTTCCAGTCTACTCACAGAGGCAAATGTATCAGTGTAGTCTATTCCTTCTCTCTGTGCATATTCCTTACATACCAATCTTGCTTTGTTTTTAACTATTGTACCATCTTCATTCATCTTGTTTCTGAATACCCACTTTGTTCCAATCACATTTTTGTCACTGGCTCTGGGGACCAATTCCCATGTGTCATTTCTGATTATCTAATCTAATTCTTCTTTCATTGCATTCTTCCAATCAGAGTTATTACAGGCATCTTCAACACTTAAGGGTTCAATCTGTGAAAGTAAACATACCTCTTCATCCATTGCTAGACCTTTTGCTTTAGACCTGGTCAAAACACTCTTGCTCTGATCTCCAATGATTTCATATTTAGAATGGTATATAGATGTGAATTTTGGAACCTTAGGTGTGTCTTGTTCTTCTATAGTCTATGATTCTTCTATGCTGGATTCAAGGTCATTGCATGAGACATCAATGCAATCAAACATTTCTTCAATAACAGTATCTTTGCTGCTAGATCTGGATTCATCCTTAATCATAGGTGCATATTCATAGTATCTTTCTTGAACCATAAAATTTTCATCAATCTTAACATGCATGCTTTCAATTATCTTCTTTAATTGCAAATTGAAACATCTATATGCTTTGATTTTAGTAGAATAACCAAGGAAAATACCTTCATCACTTCTAGCATCAAACTTACCAACACTATCATCTCTCTTGATGTAGCACTTGCTACCAAAGATTCTAAAGTAATTTATTGTAGGTACATTGCCAAACCAAAGTTCATAGGATGTCTTATCTGTGCCTGGCCTCAATTGGGTTCTGTTGATAGTATATAATGTTGTGCTCACTGCATCTCTCCAATAAATGTGTGCAAATTTTCCTTCAATCATCATAGTGTACGTTGTATCAAGTATGATCATGTTCCTACTTTCTGCAATCATATTCTACTGAGGGGTTCTAGGTGCACTCAATTGTCTTTTAATACCATGCTCTTCACAATAGTCATAAAACTGATCGAAGGTGAACTCTCCTCCTCTATCTGATCTCAGACATTTCAGTTTCAATCTAGATTCATTCTCCACTTTAGCTTTGAATATTTTGAACTTATCAAAGGCTTCAGACTTCTCCTTTAAGAACGCAACCCACATCATCCTAGAAAAATCATCAACAAACAAAATGAAATACCTTCCTCCATAGTATGATCTTGTTTGAGTAGGACCACAAAAATCTGTATGCACTAGGTCCAATTTGTTCTCAGCTGAGTTTTGCTTGCTTCTGAAGGAACTCCTTACATGCTTTCCCATAACACATTCGTTGCACATTGTGTCAACTAGTCTTGCAATCTAACCATACCACCTTTGTACTTGTCTAACTAAACAAATTTTTCTTTGTCACCTGTCATATGATGAGAGCATCCATTTTCAATGATCCAATCTATTATGATGTCTGCTTTGGAAATTAGGGCTAGTTCTTGTTCTTCCTTTTCATCTGCAATGTCCATTTCCTCAAGCAACCTTTCCATATCTCTAAGGGCAATGAATCCAATTTCATCTTCTCCTAAATCTTCATCGGTTACACCTTCTTTAGCATGATAACATTCCTTCTTATATTTAGGTTTGTAATGAGATCTGAACTTCTTGACTCTTGTGGGGAATTTAGATGCAAAGTGACCTATCTCATTACATGAAAAATATTTGAATGGAAGTTGTCCTTCATATTTACCTTTTCCTTTCTTTTCTCTTCTAGCAATCATAGCTATGATTTCTTCAAGTTCTTCATCAACTTCTTCTTTCTCATTGTGACTAGAGATGTGTAAGGATTTCTTACCATGGACTATGGTTTTGAAAGTTGTTTCACTTTTAGGTCCAGTCTTCAATCTTGATATCTCAAATGTAGAGATTTTGCTGATTAGAGTCTCTCTCTTGAAGTTTTGTGAGAATTGCATAGTTTCCTCTAGAATACTAATCTTGTTTTCATAGTCTGATGTCAAAGTAGTTAACAACTTATCCATTATATCTTCTTCCGATATTTCACCACCATTGTTCCTAATTCTAGATACTGCTTCATTTATCCTTTGATTGTAAGCTCTAATGTTCTCTTCAGGTAACACCTCAAGACTGTTGTATTTCTTCTTCCAAGTCTTCCTGTGTGCATTCTTTGCTTGAACATCTCCTTCAAACATGTCTTCTAAATACTTCCATATGGTATATGCTCTATCAATCTTCATGATTTCAAAAAATTCATTGTCAGATAAGGCACTGATTAGGGCTTCTTTAGCAATTGCATTATTGGTAAATGTTTCCTTTTGTCTATTAGTAGCATCATCCTTTGCAAGGTCTTTCAGAGATGGAATTATAACCTCTTGTGTGGAAATTTCAAAGTTCTCAAAGCCAATACACTGTAGATGTGTTATCATTTTGTTTTTCCAATCCAAATAATTCTCTCCATCGAACTTAGGGCTTTCTTTTCTGAAGTAAGACATCTGATCTACCTTAAGCTGTTAGGCTTCTTCTCCAAGGCACTTGGCTCTGATACCAATTGTTAGAATAGTCCCAAAGGATAATTGAGAGGGGGGGGTGAATCAGTTATCAGTTACTTAAGTCCTTTCTTATTTCTTTAACTTTAGTATACAACAAAGTAAATGCATAATCAGATAACACAATACTCAACACATAATTTGATTATGGGGAAACCAAATGGTAAAAACCCCAATGGGAATTAGCACCCACAATAAACTATACTTGTTTGTATTAATCCATGTTAGAAGATATTTCAACCCTTTTAGGAGTTGTACAATACACTACAATAAGTATAGTGACCTGGTTAAGGGTTAGACCCTGTTAGGAGTCTTTTACAAATAACCCTGATAGGGGTGATGGACTCACTGTCCAAAAGCTCACTACTTGATGGTGAAGGCTACAACCTTCTGTATAACAGATATGCACTATATCTGATGATGAAATATAGAGTAGACCTATTGTCTTGATTAGTTCCAGTGTATTACAATCTTTCACTTCTTCTTCACATAGATCCTTGATGAATGAACCAACTCTGATAATCTACTTTGTACATCTTTTTTCACATTTTGTATCATTCACACTTAGCGTATCATAATTGAACTACTATAAGTATCTTCTCCAAATTATAAGGTCATGTTAGCTCTTAGAAAAACTTCATAAATATCTTAGTCGACTTAACTAAGCACGCAGAAAATATGAAGTCTGTGCAAGTCAATGATGAACAAACGCGATGCTTCACTAAGGCGGCCTCACCCAATTTATCATAACTTTGCAATAATCTTGAATCACGTTTGGCACCTTTGGATTTATATCATCAACTCATAATTAATCATGAATATACACATGCATATCCTGAAGATAGGTGCAACTCATGAAACATGTTATATATGTCAGCCCTAAACCGTTATACTCCCAGAACTGTAACTGCTAATAACAGAATTGCATAACCTTACTGAAACATCATATCTGGGTCTGCGTGTATGAACATAACATAATAAACATGTCAAAAACATGTATCTATCCACACAAGTCTTCATGTCATAATTCACATAAGTTCATACAGAATTACTACTGTGTATTATATGTTTTCATCAATGACAAACATACAAATAATCAACTCTTAGTATCAAATCTCCAACAATTATATCTCCCTATAGAGAACTCCACCCATGCTTTCTCATTCACTAAGACATTTTGTCCCTTATTGAGCCATGTTACCTTGTAAGGATGAGTATGAGGTATCCTTGTCATGCCTAAATTGCTAACTGCTTCCTCTGATACAATATTATTAGTAGACCTTGAGTCTATGATAACCCTACATACTTTACCCATCACCTTACATTTGATTCTAAACAAAGACCTCCTTTGGCTTGGCTCCTCCTTGATTGGCTCCTTGATCAATGTTCTCATCATCATGAGGTTCTCACCTTCCTCTGAGTTTAATGGCACCTCAAGGTGTTTATCAGCTGCACTTGTGTCTTCTTGGACCAGATTAGTCCTCTTGTTACCTCCTTGAGAAGTACTACTCTTCTCTGGACACCTATAGGTAGGGTGTCCCATTTGGTTACAATGGTAACATTTCATATTGGCAAAGTAATTGCCTCTTCCTTGTCCACCACTCCTACCTCTGAAATTGGATTTCCTTCCTCTACCACCTCTACTGGAATTTTCTTCTTTCTTCTCATTGTATTTGACTTCTCCTTGTGTCCTTTATTCTAAACTCTTCCCACCATATCCACCTCTTTTTCCTCTACTATATCTTCCTCTACCTCTTCCTTTAGAACTTTGTTCTTTCTTCCTCTTGCCTTTTTCTTCTATCTTCAAGGCCATTTGATAGCATTGGCAGATGGTTTTGAAGTTCACTAGAATCATGTCTTCTTGAATAGACTATTTAAGTCCATTCATATACCTAGCTAGCTTGATGCTTTCATCTTCAACCACTTGTGACCGTAGGCACAACTTTTGGAACTCTTCAGTGTATTCTTGGACATCTAATTATTTTTGTCTGAGATTGTGTCTCCTCCTATGTAGCTTCACTTCATAATCATTGGACAAATAGGTCTACTTCATCTTAGTCACCATGGCCTTCCATGTGGCTATAGGACTCTTTCCTTCCTTCTCTCTTTCAATTTGAACAAACCTCCACCATGTGAGAGAAGAACCTCTCAATCTTGACTTGGCCACATTCACTTTTTGGGCCTCTATGATACCATCATGTTCAAAATGGTTCTCTATGTTGTCTATCCAATCCACTACTGAATCTTGATTCATTTGTCGACCAAATAGTGGCACACCTTCCAAATCTCTACCACTCAAAGCCTTCAATGCCTTTAATAAGGGTTCTTGGTCACTGACAAGGTCAGGGGTTGGAGCTTCTTCTTCTATATCCACTCCTTTCTCCCTTTCTTCTTCTTCTTCTTTTTATTCAATCTTATCCTTCATCTTCTCAGCTTTGTCTTGGACTTCTCCCAAGAGTTGCTCCATTTGAGACAACCTTTCTCTTAATGACTTGTTGTCTTCTTCTTGTTCTTCCACCTTTTTGGCTAACTTAGAAATAGTCACCATGACTTTGTCTTTTTTTTATCCTCCAGGTATATTCTCTCCCACTGATTTAGTAGGCTGAAACATCCACTACAATCCTGATCTTTAATCAAGCTTTGATACCAATATGATGTAAGTGTTCCAATGGGCTTGCTTGCACAACCTACTAAGAAAATCTTCTTTTTCTTCTTCAAGGATCCTAATCTCCTCTATGTCCTTATTATGCTTAGATAATTAACTAATTCCTAATCCTACTCTCCTCTAAGAGTATCCACTTGTGCTTCACCCTTTGAAAGACTAACACCCTATAGTTAGTTCAATCTCCACTTCTCCAACTTACACTTAGAAGAGTCTAAGTTTTAATTCCCACACTAATCTTCATGAATCACTTGGAGGGGTGTCCAACACCATGTAGAACTACATTTGATCAATTTGGAATCCATCTTGAGGAATCTCCTTTCAATTTGCAATCGAGTTCAAGGTTGTGTCTTCAAGAGGCCTAATTAGGCTTATCTCCTTGTAGCCGTAAACCGTGTGTTTTTCCCAATTCTTGCAAAAAATTTACAAAGACCTCAAAATTATAAGACCATATCCAGATACCCTTTCCACTTTACAAAGGATTTTGTAAGTCTCAAAGCCTTAAGTCATCCGTACATAGTGTTCCTATAAAATAGGTCTTATAGGGCTAATAGGCCTAAAAACTAGGACAGTTTGCAACACAATATAAAACTCACTCAAAACTTGTCCTCACCAATTGGCATGAACTAAAAAAACCTATTATGTCAAGGTAACACTAAACCCTAACTATCCATGTACTTAGACCATACTGTAACTTCTTCCCCTGCTCATGAAAGCTCAATGTTTCTCCTCCAAACCTCTAACCGGACAGTGCATGCTCGCCTAGGGCTTGGATCTAAAAATAGTAAATTGCACTTATAAGACTCATAAATTTATAATTATGTACATTACTGACTCCCCTGGCATTTCCATCTACTTTTAGGTGTTTCCCATGGTTAGATTTCATCAGGGAGCGATGACTTGACTGACTAGTCAGGACAGGACCAGTGAACCTCCTAGTTACAAAACAATTTAACTATGACTGTATACTACCACTAATCAACTAGATTAATAAATGAAAAGTGTCTCTAATCCTCCTAAGAACACAAAACAATCATTAGTTTCAAGCTATCAATCCATCCAATGTGACTGTCAACACTAAATGCTCAAGATTACTAAAAACTCAGAATTTGCAGAGTTCTATTCACTTCTAACTTGTTACAATCAACAACTAACTTCTTGATAAGAGTCTCTCATAGACTAGATTCCTTCTTCCACCATTTTAGGGCATTTTTGGTTGATTCCCCACTCCTAGTTTCAAGGAGAATCTAATGTAACCATATTGCATGCAACATTTACAATTATTGCAAATGTTGTCATGACAACAAAATAGCAACTTTTGGCCTCTTTTCAATTATGCCTCCTCCCTACATTTTAGGACCTCTATCCTCTCTATTTTGAGGATCCAAGATCATTAAAAAACCTATGGCATCTCTATGTCCTCATTTACGAGATTAGGACACATTCATGACTCCAATCCATCAACTAACAACTAAGCCTAAGAATGTGAAAACTACAAACAATGGCTATTGATGTGACCTTAGTCCTAATGACTAACTCACTTAGCCTACATTGCTAAGACCTCCTAAGGTTGAAACAGAACTAACCTATCTTGACTTGGCTAATTTAAAGTACAATCCAAAATGAACAAACATGGAGGTTAGCCTAGGTGCTCTTGCACCACATGATCTTTAGTTTCAACATTTTCTTGATTCTCAGTCTGTGCTACCTGTTGCTCGATGACATTAACCTGTTGCCTGGTAACATTACCTTGTTTCAATATGCATTTGTGTTAGTATAGTATTATATTCTTCCCAGTAGACAAATCTATTGTAATCTTCCAATTGTTTTATGCTATCCTCATCATTTAGCTCAACAAATTCATCAACTTTCACAGTTGCACTCTCAATGATTTTTATTAGTTGTCTTGTTCAAACATTTGTAAGCTTTACTCTAAGTAGAATATCCAATAAATATTCCTTCATCACTTTTTGAATCAGATTTTCCATTTCGGTCATCTTTCATAATATAACACGTACTACCAAATATTCTAAAATAACTCACATTGGGTTTATAACCATACCATAGCTCATAAGGTTTTTTGTTTGAATCTTCCTTCACTTTTATTTAATCAGTTTAGTGTATAAACAACTGTGTTGACTGCTTCTCTCCAGTATGTTTTTGCAACACTCTTTTAAATCATCAATGTTCTGGCACAATCCACAATTGATTTGTTCCTTCTTTCAACAATTTCATTCTACGGTGGTGTCCTCGGTGTAGAAACCTATCTTTTGATTCCATACTCATTGCAAAAATTAGTGAAATTGTCATAAATAAATTCACCTCCTCTATCAGATCTCAAACAGTTCTGATCTCTACTAGTTTCTTTTTCCACTTTGGCTTTATACCACTTAAACATCTTAAATGCTTCAAAATTTTCTTTTAGGAACATGACAATCATCATCCTAGAGTAGTCATCGAAAAATAAAATAAAATATTTGTCCCCATAATAGCTATTTGTTCTCATTGGTCCACATAGATCTATATGAAATAACTCCAAAATATCATTAGTCGAGAAATTCTTGCTCTTGAAACTAGATTTTGACATCTTTCCCATTTGACAATTTTTGCACATTACATGGTCTGGTTTAGTTAATCTCGGTAAGCCTCTAACTTTTCTTTTCTTACTAAACTTAACCATGTTGTCAAAATTTACATGACAAATTCTTTTATTCCATAACCATATATCTTCATTCTTTTCCAATAAGTAAGTAGTTTCAGCCATGTCAAGATAGAATAGGTTACCTTTATATTGTTCACCAGTGCCGATAAACTTTCCTTTTCCATCATAGATTATTTATTTTCTTCTCTCAAATGTGACTCGATGACCTATGTTATTCAACTATGAAACACTCAACATATTGTAGTTAAGTCCTTTTACCCAATAAGCATTTTCACATTTGATTTAATTATTCAGCATAATAGTACCTTTTCCTTTTACTTGACAGGGTGTATCATTTCCCATTCTTACTGATCCTCCATCATAATGTTCAATAAATTCAAATTTTCCTTTATCAAAATTCATGTGATGTGTACAACCACTATCAATAACCCAAATATCATGTTTTATAACTTTAGAGATAAGTGTTGTTTCTACATACCTTTCACCTTCATCTAAATCATCTTTCAAAGCTACAAACAATGTCTCAATATCTTCATCACTGTCAGAACCGCTATCATTATCTTTATCTTTAGCAATGTAACAAGCTTTCTTACCTTTATCTTTCTAATCTTAGTTAGCTAATCTGTCATATTGTTAGTTGCCTCTGTAGTATCGGTCATCATTCCTATCATTAGATCTATCATTTTTATCATCATCCTTTTTGTTAGGGTATCTTGCAACAAAATGGCCAATCTCTTTACAGTTAAAGCATATCAAAGGTAGTTTACCTTTTATATATTCCTTTACCTCTATGCAATATTATAACCATTAAACCTTCAAGTTCATCAAGTTCCTTGTTATCACTATCACTGTCACTGTTATTTTTTATTATACTAGATTTACCAATTTTCAAAGTAGACATAAATGTGGATTCCATAGATGGTACAATACTATTGTCGAAGTTATTCAACTCAAAAGAAATCAATCTTCCAACAAGAATATCAACAATAATTTTATTTCTAGGTGTAGCTCTCATTTCATGTATTGCAGAGACTCTTATAGAATAAATAGGCAATATATTTCTAAGAATCATACTCACAATTGTGCCTTCATCAATGGTTCCACCATATCCTTGAATAACATTCACAACTTCTTTAATTCAGTTATTGTACTGTGTTATGTTCTCTCCTTCCTTCATTCACTTGTCATCAAACTTTCCATGAAGACTTTCAGCTTTGTCTCTCAGTACATTTACAACTCCTCCATTAACTAGTGTAAGCTTGTCCCACATCTGCTTTGAAGTTGTACATAACCTGATATACTCAAATTCAACATTTGTGAGTGAATAAGCAAGCTCCACCATTATAAGATTGTGCTCATGTTTTTCTTTCATCTGACTAATGGTCAAGGCTCCAGTAGGTAATATGAATTCATTATCTAGGTAATTTTCAATGTCATCTCCAATCCCTAATAGGTATAGTCTCATTCTACTTTTGCATGTTGAGAAGTTATTCAGCTTTGGTGCATCTCTCTTATACATCTTGTGATCTTTAGCTTAAGTCCTTCAAAACTTTCTTCTAAGCACTGTCTGCTCTCTGATAAGCATTGTATGCTCTGATACCAATTGTTATAATAACTAGGGGGGTGAATCCGTTAGAATCAGTTAGCCCTCAAAATTATCCTACAATACCAAATTTCTCTAGATGTATATCAAAAAAAATTAAACATATAATTCAACTCGGTGAAAATGTATTCTGTAATCTCAAACTTTCATCCAAAGTGTTTACTGAGTGTCAGTAAATTAATACTGTGATTATTAGTCTAGGTCAATAAAGTAAAGTGTAAAGTAAAATAACAATCCACAAGATTCATGCACATTGACACAGATTTTTAACATGGAAACCCTGCTAAGGGAAAAATCACCTGGGACTGGTAACCCAAAATATTTTTAGTCTTCTGAAGTGAGCTCGGTGAAGAGCCAACCCTGTTAAAGGTTACAATGTACATTGTTAAAAGTGACCTGGTTAGAGGATTTAAAACTAAAATTTCTCTCTTGACCATGCATTCATTATGGGGTCAACAAAAAAACAATCAACATTCTCTGAATCTCATAATAAGGACTTCACTGTCCTACTCGGTTAAGAGTTTTATCTATAACAATAGTTAAACTAATACAGTAATGATCTGATTCAAATACAACTTTGTTTTGTAGATATTTAGATCTATACTAAGTACATAATACCTTTGATCAAATTTTTCACTTAAGTTCATCTCATACTTAATACTTGTTCTTCTTGGTAATGTTCTTTCCTCTGTTTGCTTGACGATGTCTACAGAAAAAATGCTTGGTTCTATCTTTAACCAATTTGATCAGTCATGCATAAAATTTGCATGCATGCATCATAGTATCATGTATTCATAATGAATCTCTTTTCTCTTATATAGACATCATGTCTCATTTAATTTTCATCCTTCAAATTTTTCTTCTTAATCTCCATTGTTAATTTTCCTGCTTGATCCATCCTCAATAGTTGTGTTAAAAACACATTTCAATATGTGTTGACCGATCTTCATTGAATCTTCATAACAGTTGATCAAATAAAAAACTTTATCTTTTACCTTGAAATCATCAATTGCCATCTTAGCATCTTAGTCAACCTCGGTTTGACTAAATTGCTCTGTCAATAGTTGTGTCGGTAATCCCTTGCTTGGTTATCATTGTGCATGGTATACACTGCATTTTACTTGGGTGTCACTATCTCTCAGTGTATACAGAACTCTTTAATTTATGACCACATAAACATTGTTTGTTCCAGATCTTCAATTCATAAAAAATGTTTTCCACCATAATAATGTTGATGACAATTATTCAATTGTGTATTGTCATTGATGTTTACACAAGTATAGTGATGTTTATATAAATGTCTAATCCTATCTGAGCACAGTCAGTGTCTACCAAGCTCTCTTAGGCATTGAAGATGACCAAAGTGATTTTTATTTCTAACCGAGTTCACTTGGACATTACAGTGGTGGTCGGGCATTGAAGGATTTCAATGTTGACCTAGTTAAACAATTAGTGTCAACCAACTAATGGTAGTTTATATTTTATGAATAATTGATTGTATGAAGCTGACAAACATGAGTTTTATTATTTATTTGAAAGGATATTAAGGCCGACTTGACAAGACTTATCATATATATATATATAAGGTCAAGTTTGGATTGAAGTGTGAGATTGTGTGTGGAAGTGTATGTGAAGATATATGTTTTGTGATATGAAGAGGGAAGGCAAAATTAGATGGGATTCTGATTGAATACAAAACATACAAAGCTGCAATAGAATATTCAATTAGTGAGGATCAAGTAATCAAAGCCAGAGAAGAGATATGAATCAGAAAAGACATGTTCTTATCAAACAGATTAATGCATTGTTACTCTCTAACAATTGTAGCAGTGATCAAAATCTCTTAACATAGTAGACTTAACAGTCTTTTGTAAATCCTCTCACAAGGTGAAATTTCTACATTGAAGTGTTTGAAGACCTCTAACAAGGCCACTCCTTATATATTTATTAAATCCTCTAACAGGCTCTCACCTAACAGTGTGTTATTGTAACCTTTAACAGGGTTGGCTCCTAATAGGGCTCAATTCAGAAGAGTGAAAAACAATGACTAGTTGCTATTGGTAGTTTTTCCCATATTGGGTTTCCATGTTAAATGTTGGTGTTATCTATGTACATTTCATTTACTTTATGGTTTATGTTTGTGCAATAAATTACTAAAGGATAATCATAGTTAATATCTTAATATTTTCTATGTTAACCGAGTGACAGTGAAATATCTATGTTAACCAAGCAACAATGTTAAATTTGTTTAAGACATCTAAGGGACTTGGATTTGTTTTTGTGGTAACTAATTCACCCCTCCCCTCTTAGTTACTCAAATCATTTAAAAAATTTGGTATTAGAGAACCAAGTGCTTATAGGAAAGTTTTAAAGGCCTAAGCTAAATATTAGAGATGTCTTATAGAAAGGAGATCCCCAAACTCAACAAGGACAACTTCGCTACATGGCAAGATCTGATGAGGCTACATCTATCTACTATTGGAGATACTGGTTTGTAATTCTTGGATAAAAAGTATGTGTAACCACCGAGACCTATGTATGTGGATCATATGGTGGAAATGAAGCATCATAACATAATAATGATTGATATAGCCTCTGCACTCAGCTATTCTGAATTTGATGAAGTCAAGGACTGCCCTACTGCCTTTGATATGTGGAACAAAATACATGATATCTCTGGAGGAGATGCAAATGTAAAGAGAGACAAAGTAGAAATTATTAGAGGTTAGTTTGATATGATGAAAATGAAGGGGAAAACATTACAAAGTACAGTGAAAGAATCAAGAAAAGTGTTAGGGCAATCAGAGCCGTTGGTGGAACAATTGAAGACAAAACAGTAGTCAGCAAGGTATTAAGAACATTACTCCCTATATATGAAATTAGAGTTTCATCTATTCAAGAAATAATATGCAATAATGACATAACTCTAGATGGATTGATTGTAAGATTATCATCTTTTGAGTTGGATAACTTTGACAATTATTCTCTTAATCCTAGCAATCTTGAGTCAGCATTCAAATCTAAATTAAACCTTGGAAAGATGAAAGGAAAACATATTGACAGTGATAGTGATGATGAAGATCTAGAAATCATTGAAGAATTACTTGCAAGGAGAGCTTCAAAAGGGAAAGGAAAATACAAAGGAAGAATACCATTGATTTTCTTTTCATGTGATGAGGTTGGTCACATTGTTGCTAAGTGTCCGAACAAGGAAGACAAAAGTGAGAGAAAGTTTAATAAGTACAAAGGCAAGAAAGATTTCAAAAGATACAAAAGCTACAAGGACAAAGGTAAGAAATCTTGTTATATTTCTAAAGATTCTGATAATGATGAGGATAAAGATTAAATGGTTTACATTTCTATTAAGGATGAGTCAGATAGTGAAGATAATGAAAATAATGCACTATACTCTCATATTAGTAAGAATGAAACCTAGATAATTGATAGTGGTTGTTGTCACCACATGACCGGTGATAAAACCAAATTTGAACATCTTGAGCACTATGATGGTGGGGGTGTTAGTTTTGGGAATGATGAACCCTATTATGTGAAAGGTAAAGGTTGTATTTCTCTTACTGAAGGAATAAAGTATGATAATTATTATTGGGTTGAAGGAATAAGGCATAATCTACTAAGTGTGGCATAGCTGAATAAAATTGGTTTCAAGGTAGAATTCATGAATGGTAAGGAAAAGCTCCTAGATGGTAGAGGAAACCTGGCTGGAACTCACAGACAAACAAAAGGTAATCTATTTTATCTTGATCTTGATGAAAGTTCATGTTTTATTGCACAAGTAGAAGAAATCTAGTTATGGCATAAAAGGTTGTGTCATGTGAATTTTGACAACTTGATTAACATAAGTAAGAACAAAATATTAAGTGATAATCTTGTTATGAAGAAACCTGAACTAGCAATATGCAAACAATAACAAATTGGGAAGATGGAAAAAACAAGCTTTAAGAGAAAGAACTACAATACAAAAGAAGTCTTGGAATTGGTACATACTGATTTGTGTGGACCAATTGGAACAACAAGTTACAGAGGTGAGAAGTATTTCATTATATTTGTTGATGACTACTCCAGAATGATGACTGTTATGTTTCTCAAAGAAAAATTAGAATCTTTTCAGAAGTTCAAATGGTACCTAGCCAGAGTTGAAAAAGAAATAGGAAAGAAACTTAAATGCTTATGATCTAATAGAGGAGGAGAATTCATTTCTAATGAATTCAATGAATTATGCAATGAAAGAGGAATCAAGAGACAAGTATCTGCCCCAGGTACACCACAACAGAATGGTATTGTAGAAAGAAGGAACAAATCCATTATGGATTGTGCAAGAACCTTGATGATTGAAAATAATGTTGCTACCAAATACTAGAAGGAAGCCATTGGCACTACAATTCACACCTTGAACTGAGTTCAACTGAAGAAAGGTACTAAGAAGACACCTTTTGAATTATGGTATGGCTACAAACCCAATGTTCATTATTTCAAAGTATTTGGAAGTAAATGATACATCTTGAAGGAAGCAAGAAATGGAAAGTTTGTTGTAAAAGGTGATGAAGGTATATTCCTAGGATACTCCAGCAAAAGCAAATCATATAAATCTTTAAATCTTACTACTCATAAAGTCATAGAAAGTGTGCATGTAAAGATCATTGAGTTTGCAAAGAGAAATGAAAAAAATAGCAATAACAAGGTTGAAGACTACATAAACTTTGTGTATTGTGAACCTGATACTATACCTAAAACACAGGAAATGGTGATTGGAGAGAAAGCATGTCAACCACTAAATTCATCAACACAAACCTTATTGAAACCTGTGCAACCAGTGATTCTAACTAAATAAATCAAGTCACAAATAAAGGGAATTGAGTCTTATATTGAAGAAACCAAGTCGCAGATAGAGGAACCCGAGTCACAGATAGAGGTACCCAAGTCATAGACAAATGCACCCGAGTCTCAGATAGTGGAACCTGAGCATCAGATAGAAGAACAAGATATAATATTTGAGCATGGTGAACATAGTGGAGCAAGCCCAGAATTGAAAAGGAAGGATCATGTACTTCCAAAATATGTTAGAAGACATCATGCACCTGAACAAATAATTGGAGATCAGACAGAAGATGTAATGACAAGGAATAAAATAAAAGGTACGTGTTTACTAAGTGAAAGTGAACCTATAACTGTTAAAGATGCATTGAATGATGAAATATGGATCAAAGCAATGAATGAAGGGATTGAGCAGATAGAAAAGAAAAAAACCTAGACTCTTGTACCTAGACCAAAAGACAAGAATGTGATTGGTACTAAGTGGGTTTTTAGAAACAAGATGAAGGAGAAAGGTGAAGTTTCTAGAAACAAAGCTAGATTAGTATGTAAAGGATATTCTCAAGAAGAGGTTATTGACTATGGAGAAAATTTTGCTCCTATTGCAAGACTTGAAGGAGTCAAAACTCTTTTGGAATATGCGATACATAAATGATTCAAGGTATATCAAATGGATGTAAAATCTACATTCTTGAATGGAATTCTAGAATAGGAAGTTTATATTGAGCAACCTAAAGGATTTTTAGATCCTAACAAAAGGAATATGGTTTGAAAACTACACAAAGAACTGTATGGATTGAAGAAAGCTTTGAGATCCTGGTATGAAAGATTGCATGACTACTTGTTAAGTATTGGATTTCAGAGAACTAATGATAACAATAGCTTGTACATTAAAGAAGGACCTCAGAACAAGATACTATTAGCAGAAATATCTATAGATGACATATTGTTTACTGGATATGATGATCTATGCAAAGCATTCTCTGAAGCTACGAGTAAGGAATTTGAGATGTCTATGTTTGGTGAAATCAAATTCTTCATTGGCTTACAATTTTATCAGATGAAGGATGGTATCTACATTACTTAGTCTAAATACATAAAAGAGATACTGAAGAAATTTGGGATGGAAGATTCTAGACCAGTTGGAACACCCATGCCTAATGGACATAAGCTATCTAAGGATGATGATTCAAGGGAGGTAAAACAGACTACCTACAAATCCATGATTGGAAAACTTCAATATGTTGTTCAAAATAGACCTGATATTGCATTAGCAGTTGGTATTGTTGCAAGTTTTTCAGCTAATCCTAGAGAGAATCGCTTAATGGCTATCAAAATGATTTTTTGATATCTTAAGGGTACTAAAGATTATGGATTATGGTATAAGAAAGGAGGAAAATTTAATTTGAAGACTTTTACTGATGTTGATTGGGTAGGAAGTGTCAATGAAAGAAATAGCACTAGTGGTGGAGCACTATCTCTTGGAAAGTGGTTAGTCTCCTAGACAAGCAAGAAGCAGAACTAAATTTCTCAGTCTACAATAGAAGAAGAATATGTTGTTGCAGTAGTAAATTGTTCAAACATCATATGGTTCAAATAGTTGTTGTCAGTTATGAAGGTGGAAATCAAAGAACATATCATTATCTGTTGTGACAACACCAGTGCTATTAACATGTCTAAGAACCCTGTGATGCATAATAAGACTAAAAATATTGTAATTAAGTATTATTTATTGAGGTAATTGGTTCAAGACAAAGAAGTAAGATTTGAATATGTGAATACTAAAGAACAAATTGCAGACATATTCACAAAACCGCTACCTAGGGATGTGTTTTTGTATCTTAGAGGAAAGCTAGGGGTGATTCCCCTAACTGAGGCTCACTAAAACATAGTTTAGTGATGCATCAACCGAGATACAAAATAGATTTAACATGTTGATGAAATTATCAAGAGCTTATTGCACATGAATCAGTACAAATAGGTACATTACAACTTCATTAGATACATATATATCAGTTGGTGTCTTTGGCATTGGTTTTCAAAGAGGGAGAGATTACTGATGTTATAGAGATTACAGAGGAAGAGATTACTGATGGAGAGATTAATGACAGAGGGAGAACTTTATCAGAGAATAGAGATTAATGAAAGAGGGAGAAATGTGTATTTCAGAGATTGATGACAAAGGGAATTTGTTTTTGGATAAGAATCGGAATGAAGCTAAGGACATTAAAAAAATTTCATTCTTATGTCTATTGCTCTATAATTCTTTGTATTATGACATGTTGTGTTGCCATAAATTCCAAAGAGGGAGATTTTTTATGACAATTATTCAATTGTGTATTGTCTTTGATGTTTACACAAGTATAGTGATGCTTACACAAATGTCTAATCCTATATGAGCATAGTTAGTGTCTGCCAAGATCTCTTGGGCATTGAAGATGACCAAAGTGATTTTTATTTCTAACCGAGTTCACTCGAGCATTAGAGTGTTGGTCAGGCATTGAAGGATTTCAGTGTTAACCGAGTTAAACAGTTAGTGTCAGCCGACTAATAGTAGTTTATATTTTATGGATAATTGATTGTATGAATCTGACAAAGATGAGCTTTATTATTTATTTGAAAGGATATTAAGGATGACTTGACAAGGCTTATCATATATATATAAGGTCAAGTTTGGCTCTAAGTGTGAGATTGTGTGTGGAAGTGTATGTGAAGATATATGTTTTGTGATATGAAGAGTGAAGGTGAAATTAGATGGGATTCTGATTGAATACAAAATATACAGAGCTACAATAGAATATTTGATCAGTGAGGATCAAGTAATCAAATCCAAATCAGAGATTTGAATCAGAAAAGATAGTTGCTTATCAAATAGGTCAATCTATTGTTACTCTCTAACAATTGTAGTAGTGATCAAAATCTCTTAACAGTATTTTGTAAATCCTCTCACAAGGTGACATTTCTACATTGAAGTGTTTGAAGACCACCAACAAGGCCACTCCTTATAGGGTGATTAAATCCTCTAATAGGGTCACACCTAACACTGTGTTATTGTAACCTTTAACAAGGTTGGCTCCTAACAAGGCTCACTTCAGAAGAGTGAAGAATAGTGGCTAGTTGCTATTGGTGGTTTTTCCCATATTGGGTTTCCATGTTAAATCTTGGTGTTATCTATGTACATTTAATTTACTTTATGGTTTATGTTTCTGCAATAAATTACTAAAGGATAATCATAGTTAATATCTTAAGATTTTCTATGTTAACTGAGTGATAGTGAAATATCTATGTTAATCGAGCAACAATGTTAAATTTGTTTAATACATCTAAGGGACATGGATTTATTTTTGTGGTAACTAATTCACCCATCCCCTCTCATTTACTCAACTCATTTCTAACAAATAATACTCAAATAAGTTGACATCAATGACAATACATTAACTGATAATGTTTATCATCACTTCTGTAACTCAGTTGAATACCAACAAATGAATTCAAACATATAATCAGTTGTTGTTCATCACCCTTGTTCTTGTGGACTATGAGAACTTGGTAAGAATTGAAGACACTTTGTCTTTGGCTAATTCTAGGAATGAAGAAGAAAAAATTGAGGTTAATAAAGGCAACATAGGTGAAGAGAAAGAGGAGTCTATGAAATACTAGGAGGAGACCAAGAAAAGGTGGGGAAAGGTTTCATTTAGGTGGCTAAGGATCATGTGGATATGGATATGCAAATGGATACCTAGCTCTATGAAGAGATCAAAGATATTAACTTCAAGCACTCTGAGCTAGAGGAAAAAGTGGATAAAATTACCCTAATTATGGCCAAGAACATGGGCCCTTCTGTGGATTGCATTGGTGCTAATGTTTTTGGGATCACAAGGTGCTAATGGAGAAAATGGAGCTCAGAATCAATGTTGTGGTTAATTTTTTCTTACAAACTACTTCCAGCCGCATTCAGGGAATTGAGGAAAATCTTAATAGAATCATGAAACAGAACTTCAAAGGTATTAAAGTTACCGCTGAGAACCTGCATGCTCTCCTAGTGATTTTGGAAAGCAATACTAGCCCTATTATCAAAATTGATGATGATGGAGATAAAGGACCAGCTCTGCTGGTCCGGGTTCAAGGACTAGGGATAGTTCCAAAAAGAATAAGATGGACAATACCAAAGAGATTGTGAATCTCAGGGAGTCTATTTAGCAATATGAGTTGCCGAAGGAAAAAACTGGGGAATTTATGAAAAATATGAATTAGTCCAGTGATTTCATGGCCTCGTTATTTTTTTTGGACTTTTGGCTATGTTTTGCTGGTAATCTGTGTTGGGGGTTCTATAATGTCTTTCTCTTTGTCTCCCAGCAGTCTCTGTTTGGGTTGTTCTTCTTTTCCCTATCTTTTTTTGTTGTTGTAAAGGGTTACAGTTCCCTTCAAAAACTATTTTTACCATAATAAAAAACAAGTGTTTTACATTTCATGAGAATTAGCCTCTCCTTGGTTTTTCCCAATTTGGGTTTCCACATAAAATGTTGGCGCTCTATGTCAATGTTTTTTTTTTAATGATTACATTTTATTTGGATGGTTACTGTGCTTAATCAACAAATGTAAAGTTGTTATTTGTCAGCTGACCGATAGAGGAAATGTTTTACAAATTGTGTGAGAATACCTGATTCACCCCCCTCTCAGTTATTTGGCTTGTTCAAAAACATCCTCGGGTGCATAATATTCTTGGTCTATATTTTATACTATCTACATAGCCACACAAACAAAATTCTTTGTACTCATATCATTAGACATCTTATTTTGTTATTTATACTTCATCTACAATATTTAAGTTGCACATACAAACCTTTGTATGATGTATGTTGCACTAACCCTTCTTTAAACTATCTTGCACTATAGTTAGCACTTCAAAAAAACTTGTTGCATGTAAACCAAAAAAATTTGTACTTCCCATCATATTTTTCACATGCACACTTCAAGTATACAACACCTAAAAAATTCTATTTTCACAACCAAACTATTTCCCCCATTTTCCCCTTCAACATCAATAGAAATGGGGAGAAGGATGAGTTTTAGGTACATAAAGATGGAAAATATATGCTACTCCTAAAACCAAACAAATAAGTCATGGATTATTAAATAGAGGGGAAGGGTAAAACACCCAAACTCTATCTCAAATATTTTAAAATATTCTTTTCCAAGGGCTTAGTTAAAATATCTACTACTTGGTCTATAGTGGAAACATAATTCAAGGTAACCATATGTGCTAGGAATTTCTCCCTCAAGAAGTGATATTTAATATCAATATACTAAGTTCTTGAATGCATAATAAGGTTTTTAGAAATGGGGATGGCACTAGTGCCAGTGTTGTCACATAGAATTGAAACCCCTTTATAAACCCATACCTTCATGTCTGAAAGAGTTTATAGCATCCAAATAACTTGAGTAAAACATGAAGTGACAATAATATACTCTATCTTTTATATTGAAAAAGACATTGATTCATATTTTTTTCCATGCTGACACACAATTCTATATCCTAAGAAGAAAGATACTCCACTAGTACTTTTCTTGTCATCAAGACACTCTATCTAATCAATATCAATATAGGTAGTTAAAGTAAATTCATTATGTCTAGGGTACCACAAACCATTTTACAATGTTCCTTTGATGTATCTAAATATCCTCTTCACAAAATTTACATTGGAAGCTTTGGGAAAAGACTAAAATCATCTACCAAAGACATTGCCTACATGATAATAGGTCTAGACATTGTTAGATAAAGTAATTTGCTTATCATATATCTATATCTAGTTTGATGAACATTAGGTGAATCATCAACCTAAAAAGATTACAACTTGTTACCATATATGTACCAACTAGTATGCATTCATCCATATCAAACCTTTTAAAAATATCTCTTGCATATTTGGTTTGAGATAGAAAAATAGCCTTTGTTAAGTTGCGAGATTTTACAATTCGAGGAAAAAGGATAACTCTGCAAGCATGGACATTTCAAATTCTGATTGCATGAGGTTAGATAAAATTGTACACATATTATCATTGTAGTAACCAAATATAACATCACCTGCATAATACTCTATAACAATTACATCCCCACCTTGAAGCTTGACATATAGATTTTTTTCCACACCACCTCTAGTGTACCCTTGTGCCAATAGATGTTTATCCAACCTAGAGTACCATGCTCTAGGGCCCTGATTCAAACCATATTGATCCTTTTTCAATCTATAAACATAATTCAGAATCTATTTTCATTGAAAACATTTAGGTTGTTCTATGTAGACTTCTTCATAAATATATCCATTTAGAAAGGTTTTCCTAACATCCATTTGGTAGATTTTGAAATTTATATATATATAAAAAGCTAAGAATGTTCTTATAGCTTCAATCCTAGCCACAAGTTCAAAAGTCTCACCAAAATAAATACCTTCAATTATAGAGTATCCTTTATAAACAAGTCTATCTTTGTGTCTCACAATCTTACCATCTTCATCTTTCTTGTTCTTATATACCCATTTTTCTCCAGTAACATTCTTACCTCCTGGCCTAAAAACCAGTTCCCAAGTCTCTTTCTTTTCAATTTAACTCAATTCTTCCTCCATGACCTTGATCCAAAACTCATCCTTTCTAGACTTAGTATAGTTTTCAGGCTCATTTTTTTATATCAAACAAAAAACCTCTTGTTGACCTAATAATCTGGTTCTTCTTGTTTGAACTCTTGCATCTTTATTTCCAATTTATTATTCATGAGGATGATTCTTTAGAAGTGTCTTAGAAGTAGTTATTACTAAAATATCTAATGGTTTCTTTGTTGTTTCTTCTTCTTTTGGATATTCTACTTCAACTTTTAATTCAAATTATTTTTCAACCTCATCATTTATACTATTTTTGTTAATCTACAACTTTTTTTCAACTTTAACATTAGTACTTTTAACTATCCTTTTTATCCTTTTGTTAAAACATTTATTTGCCTTGCTATGAGTAGAATAACCAATGAATATTCCCTCATCACACCTTGTCTCAAACCTGCCCAAACCTTCATCATCCTTTTTTATGTAGAATTTACTACAAAAAATTATAAAGTACTTGACAAAAGTTGACTTACCATACAATAATTCAGAACGTGTGTATTTGGTTTTGCCTCTAAAATGTGATCTATTTAGGATAGATACATTTGTATGAACAACTTCTTTCCAATATATATCAGATAAATTATCTTCATCAAACATCGTTCTAGCCATTTCCACCATTGTCCTATCCTTTCTTTCTACCACCCAATTTTGTTGAGGTGTTCTTGTATAAGCATACTATCTTTTGATGTCATGTTATTCAAAATACTCCTCATTCTCTCTTGAAGTATATTCTCTACTCTTGTGTGACCTTAAAAAAAATATCTTCAAATATAATTCCTTTTCAACCATCTTTCTAAACACCTTAAATCTTTCAAATGTCACTAACTTGTGATTCAAAACCATCTCCCAAATCATCCTTCATAGTCATCAACAAAGAGAATAAAACATCTCTCTCCTCCAATTGATCTTGTCCTGGTAGGACCACACAAATTTGTAAGAACTAACTCCGATGGTCTAGTGGATAAATTTTTTTTCATGCAAAAACTATTTTTTATTTAATTTGCATGTTGACACTCCTTGCAAGTGTTGTTTGTGTTGGAAACAAACACATATAAAGTGATTATATGTTCTCATTGATGAAAAATACACATATTTAAGATGATTGGCTAACACTATTTTGTGATACTGAAAGCCAAATATTAAAATTGGTTAAGTACATACATACTAGCACAAAGATACAATTTTGGTATTATGATCGATATGAACACGTGTGATAAAATTTTGATTTGTGATTGGAGGATATGATTCATAGGAAATATATACATCTATATCTATGATCATAGAGTCTGATGTTACGATATGGTATGATTTGATGAGTATTGGGTTAACAAGTCTGAGACAAAGACGGAGATAATTGACTATTAGATCGAGTAGAGACCCTATTGGATCAATGATATAATTAGTTTGATCGATGGAGGAGTTAGATCCAACATGGTACATAATGTATACATTATTCTTTGGGATAACATGAAGATTTGATAAGGTATTGGGATGACACACTTTACACTACCTATTTTGTTCTTATGGCCAACAATATTGAGAAACAAGTTGATATATGAGATCAAGTTTTAGAGATGGATCATATGATACCGATAGATATTTTAATGCGAAGGATAAGGCATGTATATAATACTAAAGGAACATCATTAATAAGTTTGTGTGTCAGTTGATCAGTTGTACACCTCATTGGAACTATATTAGCATACTTAATGTTGATTGTGAGTTCATGACTGGGATAGTGAGTCCTATCTATTTTTTTAGAATGCACAAGAACTAAGAGGGGGGTTGAATCAGTTTAAACAAGTACTTAAGAAATTTCACCACCGATATAACAAAGCTAATCAACAACTTCCAAAAAATGAAACATGCAACTGATAATATCAAATAGAAGTAAACAACATCAAGAATCCACAAAAGCATCACATATGACACATATTTTTCACGTGGAAACCATTGTAAGAAGAAAATGTTGGAATAATGGAAGGGTGTGTACTAAGAGGGGAGGGGTGAATCAGTACCCTCAAAACTTTTATCAATCAATCTTTAGTACTCATTACTTTCATAACTGACCATTGTAGCTTTACTAATTCATGCATGCAATATCTTAGCATAAATGTAAATGCATGTAAACAAAAATTGAAACAATCATGAAACTCATTTACACATGACATAAGTATTTGGTAACACAGAAACCCTTGTTAGAAGGTAAAAACTATGGTGGGGATGAAACCCACAAAGATTCACTATCTGCAGAATGGAAGGTTCCTATTCGGGCTACAAGTTGTGATCACTTCTAATGATCTTACCCTATTAGGATTAACATGTCAGAATTGTTAAGTCTACTAGGTTGATATATTTTAGCAACACAATGTATGTGTACACTCTGTTAAGAGATTTGCATTAAGACTGTTAAGTCCACCTTGTGAAAGGATTTTATTGTTTGCTACAATTGTTAGAGATTAAAAATATATATGACCTGATTTCTACAATCTTACATTGTTGATTACAGATCCATTAAGTACACAAAATTATATCACCTTATTGTGATGGATAATACCTTTTTTATGCTCGGTAGCCTTGTATGTATTTCTTGATAACTGAATTCTTCTTTATCTATCCTTCTACATAAAAACCTATGTCTGATCCATAGATGTCCTTGTTGGCTACAATCATTATGTTCTTGATTGATTAATACATCTATATATACAAGATTTTGACCTAATTAGGTTTCATGCTTTTCTTAAAAACTCTAAGATCAAAGGTTTACAACTTGACCTTGATCTCCTAGTTTGCATGAATAAAATCAGTTAACTAATTAAATACATCATTTATGCTTTTATTGATCCACAAGAAAGGGTTATTCAGCTAAGCAAAAAGCTATTTTAAAGACTAAAGTGCTTTAGTTGACGTGTAGTTGAGATCCTCTTTTCTTGATGAAATGTTATCTTTATGTGTAGACTGGTTCTCAATGATGTCTCTGTAGACTAGTGCTTGGTGTTGTCTCTATAAAATGGTGCTTGGTTTATATACTGCTTGGTGTTCAAAACATTTTAGTGACCATTGAGCTTGATGAATGTTGTCGCTCGATGATCATGACCGACTGACCAAAATTGTATGTTTGTATACTAATGATAACTTCTAATCCTTTATGGATTATCAATCTCCTCCTTTGACATTAGAATCAAAAAATAATATGTACAGTATATACACCAAGTGTTGTACTTTTACAATGACTCCCCCTATGTGCATGCCTTGGTATGTAGATACAATGTATGTACATGTTTCCCCCTTTTTTGAAAGTAATGACAAAGATGTAAAACTTATAGCTTGTCAAGTATGTGTGAATGAGATTGCTTAATGGTGGCCATCACCTTCTCCCATTTCACCTTTAAGTGCTCTAGGTTCATTTTCTCCAAAGTGATTTGAGCGTGCATGTCATAGATGCTTTCTACTACTGACATCTCTGGGGTGGCAATTAGTATCTTTTCCATAGTCATGTGTGTTATCAGAAATGTGAGATTCGGTAGTAACATGGCTTGTATCTTGGTTACTTCATCTCTAATTTTGATTTTGGCCTTTTTTATTTCAAGTCTTAACCATTTAGATTCAACTAGCTTTTCATAATGTAGTTGGAATGCATTTGGCTTGGTTGAAAGACTTTGTGCACTAGCTTTTAGATCCTCATTTAACTTAACTATCTGTTAATTATGCTTGGTAGTGAATTTTTTGATAGTGCACAACTTTTTAACTAAGGTAACTAATTCTAAAATAACATGTTCTAATGTAGTTACTAGTTCAGAAAGTTTCACCTTATTCTCTACCACTTCTTGGCTGATTTTTTCTGTGAGTTTGTAGTGATATTTTTCTTCTACTCTTTCCTCAATGACCTTCTCGACTTCCACATTATTTTGTGTTATTTCCTTGGTTAGAACTACAATTTGATCAATGATGGGTGAATTTGGATCAATCTATGTGTCAGGAACTACCTGCAATAGAATCTCCTTTTCTATTTCTACGACTTGAGTATTTTTGTGTTCCATTCTTATCTTGTCTTATTGTGCTTTCCTTTTTCATAGCTCCCCATACCTTGTCAGTGACTCAGGATCAAGTGTTCTTGGATCATAGTTGGGTATCTCTATGATCTCATCTAGTGTGACGGGGGCTTTACTTTTCTTGTTCTTGTTCTTGTTCTGAATGTTGCTTGATGCAGGGGAGTGAGGTACTATAGCAAGAGCCTTTTGTTGCTCCATTTCTATCATTGATTTCTTTGGAGGTATGGTTCCTTGGCTAGGTTTCTCAGTCACTACCTGTTGGTCAGTTTTAGACGTCTCTACTTTAACCTTGTCTTGACCTACAACCTTGTCTGCCTTTCCATTGTCCTTGGTGGGTGCATCACTCAGTTTGTCCTCTCCATTTTTATCTATCTTCTCCCCTTGTTCCTCACCTTTGTCCATCGGTATGTCTTCTTCAGTATCAGGGGGTGTCTGCTATGATTCAATCATGATATTGATTTCTTGTATCAATAAATGCATATTACCTAGTATTTGTGCCTATGCAACATCAATAGTGTCATTTTAATTTGTTAGATCAATGGCAACATTGACATCTTCATCAACCTTGGCATCATCATTAGAATCAACATGAGTTATATCTTGTACAGTTATATCTCATGTTTCTCCTAATGATTGCAATATTTGAGGAATATCATCCATGGCCTTACTTGCCTCTGTGGTTAACTCAATAGGATTGACATCCTCAGTGTCGTTGATGAAAATGTGCTTGGGGGTTGATGTGGCCTCCTTCTCCTCAGTGTGAGAAATCTTGGTTAGATCTAGTACCTTCTTGGGTGTATTAAATATTTGAGTCCAAATCTTGTTGCTTTCTATGTCAATATCTTCAAGCTTGTTCTATAATACTTTGTATGCTCTTTTTTTGTAGAAAATTTCTTGGTGTACTCCTTCATTTTTGCATCAATTTCTTCAACTCTGGAGTTGGGCATGAATGTAACTAATGATATTTCCCTCATATGTTTCTCCATGTGCAATGCATATGTCCACCTAGCTGATATTTTATCTTGTAGCTCCTATGGAATATGATTGCCGAATTGTAGAGGTACATATTTGTAAGATACAATCATCTTAATGATTTCCTCTTCTATTTTGTCCTAATCCTCGATAGACAGATTTCCCCATTGTCTAATCTTATGATGTTGTATACTGCATGTGTTGATGATTGACTCTGCAATTTCATCAATTGTCTTTGGTATTTTGGACTTTTCTACTTAGATCCTTTGTTCTCTTTCTGCCTCTTCAGTATCATCCTTGTCTTCTCATCCTCTCACATATCTCTTCCATTGTATCGGTGTTGGTTTCTTGGTTGAGGATTTTCTCTTCTGATATGTCTTTACTTTACCTTCTTCAATGGTGGTGAGTCTACCTTTGTTGTTTTGCTTCTTGTCCTAGATGCAGTTGTTACATTAGTGGCTTTTGTTTTCTTGGCTTGTGGTTGCTCTGCATCTTATTTGGTATACTCTAAATCACTTAATTCTTTTCCTTCACCAATGGGTGACTATGCCTCAGTGATATCTGCTGATGTTCCAACTCTTCATCAGTTACCAAGAGTTTCTTCTTAAGTGTTTTCACCATTTGTGTTTGCTTCTTCCCTATCTTCTTTACTACTAAACCATTCTTTATTCTTGACCTGGCTTCCTCATATGTGCCAAATCTGCTTATTGATTTTTCAAGTAGTTCATTCAGTAGGGCTTCAATAGCTTTTGTATCCAGATCTGTCAATTTCATAGTTCGATGATGGTAACCATGTTGTTCTTGGGTTGGTAGCTTTGATGAGTGTTGTGTTAGTGTCAACTACAAAGCATATCTCATCCTTGTAGTGTTCAACGAACTATGCATAGATTCTCATCCTCTTATGCATCTTATTCTTGAATTTTGTGAAGTAGGCATCCAATAGTGGAATGAAATTATATCCTAGTGATTTAATGTAATCACTAATTCATGTTGTGATAGGTCGGTTGGTGTCCAAGATGACATTACCGATGAAAGGAAAGAAATTTTGAAAGTAAAATAATGTGCACATCAATAGTGAATCAAACTTACATGTATTAGATCAGGCTTATCTAATTTTTCTCATGTTTTCTTCCAGTTGTTTTAGTAGTAGCTCAGCTAGGTCTAGTCACACTCCCTTCTTTACTATCTTGTATATCATGTCAACTGCTCTACAAGCAATGTTTTTCATTATGATTACTTGAAAGATCTTTTATCCAATCACATATGCACCAAATTTCATATTAGGTTTGGTGATTGAATTGACTTTCAGACCTCTTTCATCCCATTTGGCTCCACTTAGCTTTTCAATCTCGGGGCATCCATAGTGTCTTAGGGCTTTTGCCTTTTCGATTATTGGGTAACTAGTTAATGCATGAATCGCATCATTTTTATTGTATTGGGTTCATCTAACCACATCTTTCCATCATGCACTCAATTGAGCACAATGTGAATCTATTATGTCTTGAATTCTTTCAAGAAAAGTAGGGCATTGGTTAACCCTTTTACTTTAATGTGCTTGTACTTTTCCTTTAGGTTTCCATCCTTGCATAGCTTCTAATAAGCTTCTTCAAGTTCAATGTCTCCAATCTCTATGAATTTGTAGTGAATATATGCATGGATGTCTTCAACCAGTAAAACCCTAGGTGGGATACTCGAAAATTCTCCCTTGTCATCAGGTTGAGTAGCAACCTCAGGGAAAAACTTGTAGTTTTTCTCCTCACATGTCAATTTCTTTATTAGAACGACCTTCTTTTCCTTTTCCATCTTGATCTTTGAGGTTCGTGATGTGGTTTCCATTGTTCATTTAATTAGGGCTTCTTTTCAAATAACCTGTTATCTCGGTGAGTCTGGATACTCACTCGATGTTTGTTGTGAATACTTGACAGTTGTTGGAGGTGCTTTGAACATGCTGTGAATCACTATGTAATGTGGTCACTCTGAATCACTTTTCTTCTCTCTACAAATTTCTCTTTAACACTGGGTAAATGAATGAGTTCATGTTTCCCTTTTTATAGAAAAATATACCCTAATTGATGCGTTAAATGCTTCACCTATCACTCAGTTGACAAAACATAGATGCTTGGTTAACACACCAAAGTATTCAACTTGGTGAGTATACAATACTCGGTACAAAGTGTCAACTTGGTTGTCTTCCACATGTTTATTGATGATGCTCAGTATACAGTGTCAACTTTTTTTTCTTCCACATATTTACCAATGATTCTTGGTATGTAGTGTCAACTCGGTTGTTTTTCACATGTACACCGACATGCAGTTTATGCTTAGTTTATATTGACCGACTAGATTAGATTCACAAAATATAACATGCAATACCATAGTGTATCTTTATTCATGCTAATTTGCTATGTTCTTAATGAATATATGAACTGATGTAAAATATAGCTTTATAGAGTATAGTTCCATACTTTTATTGCTTAGGTGGGGGTGGTGGAATCTCCTGCTCCATTGGATGAGGTGTCACCAAAAGAAGTGCTTGGTCCAACATTATCATTGTTTGAAGCTCTCCTCCACATTTGATTTCTCATTCTCCTGATGTCTTCAATAGTATTTCCATTTGTAAAATTACTTGACTCTGTCACTCGGTCTCTGCAATCCTTTCTTAAGTGACCAACCTTATGACAGTGTAAGCATGCCATTCCAGGGTTAGTCTAGTTTCTAGATCTTCTTATCTATTTCCTCATATTGTTAGCAGCTATATGTCCATATCTACCACATGTTGTTCAATTTACCCAAGTGTCATAATCCCAAATATATGTATTACTGACAATTCTTGGTTGACATGCATTTTCTTACTCTTTAGGTTTCCAGACTTGCTTTATCCTTTTCCTGCATTCATGAAATGTGTGGCCATGCATGTTGCAAGTAGAACAATGTTTCTCCATGTAAGATTTCTTTTTGGGTTTGTTCAGATTAGATTTGCATTCATATTATTTTTGTCCATGCTTGTTACAGTTATAACAATTACATATGAATGTAGAAGTAGTTTTAGGAATGCCTTTTTCTCTGCTCTTCCAAACATTTGATGTGTGGCCTGGTTTTCCACAATGATTAAATGAATGATTCTTTGGTCTTGGATTTGTGTAGACATTCTTTTTATCAGCTTTTTTTGATGATTCTTCATGATCGTTATACCCTAAACCGATATTATTGTTGAGTATTCTTTGTCCATTAAGAAATTCATCCATTCTTTTTGTACTGTCTTCAGCTTTCTTGATCATATCATTATGTTGTTGTTGAATCTTAATTTCATGCTTCAGTTTCTCACTTTCTTCTTTTAGTTCACCAATAACTTCTAATTTCCCAGCAATTTCTATGTTCACTTGGTTGGCCTCATGACTCATAAGAACTATTTGATTGGTGATCTCAATGTGATGTTCAGTAGGTCTCTGTATCTTGGATTCTTTCTCTTGCAATTTTTCAGTAATATTTCTCCTATCATCAATAGCCAAAGTTCTTTCTTGTTCAACTTGTCTTGCATTATTCATAACATCAATCATTCTTACCATATGTGTCTCTTGACCGATCTGCAGTACTTTCACTTGTTCAGTCAAATGTTGATTTATTTCATTTAGATCTGCAATGGCGAGGTATCTCTTCTTCATGATAGTTAGTTTCATTTTAGCGAGATGTCATGACTTTTCTTTCAGCCAATAAATCTTCCATTTTTTTCTTGCCTCTTTGTATTGTTCAAAGAAAATCTATATTTGCAACTTCTGATTCTCAATATTTTTATCAAGCTTATACATTTCCATTGTAAGATCTTTTCTCTCAAGTTATTAAAATTTTCCAAATAAGAGATCCAACTCTGATACCAATTGTTGGAATAACGGAAGGGTGTGTACTAAGAGGGGAGGGGTGAATCAGTACCCTTCAAACTTTTATCAATTAATCTTTAGTACTAATTACTTGCATAACCGACCATTGTAGCTTTACTACTTCATGCATGCACTATCTTAGCGTAAATTTAAATTCATGTAAACAAACATTGAAACATTCATGAAACCCATTTATACATGACACAAGTATTTGGTAATGCAAAAGCCCTTGTTAGAAGGTAAACATTACGGTGGGGATGAAACCCACAAAGCTTCACTATCTGTAGAATGGAAGGTGCATGTTAGGGCTACAAGTTGTGATCACTTCTTATGATCTTACCATGTTAGGAGCAACATGTCAAACTTGTTAAGTCTACTAGGTTAAGATATTTTAGCAACACAATGTAAGCATGCACTCGAGTGTGAGATTTACATTAATATTGTTAAGTCCACTTGTGAAAGGATTTTATTGTTTTCTAAAATTGTTAGAGAGTAACAAAATATATGACCTAATTGCTGCAATCTTACATTGTTGATTATAGATCCATTAAGTACACAAGTTATATCACCTAATTGTGATGGATAATACCTTTGTTCTGCTCAGAAGCCTTGTATTTTGTTCTTGATAACTGAATTCTTCTTTATCTATCCTTGTGCATGAAAACCTCTATCTGATCCATAGATCTCCTTGGAGGCTAGAATAATTATGTTCTTGATTGATTAGTACATCTATATATACAAGATTTTGACCTAATTAGGTTTCACACTTTTCTTGAAAAACTCTAAGATCAAAGGTTTATAACTTGACCTTGATCTCCTAGTTTGCATGAATACAATTAGTTAAATAATTAAATCCATCATTTATGCTTTTCTTGATCCACAAGAAACAGTTATCCAGCCAAGAAAAAATTTATTTTAAAGACTAAAGTGCTTTAGCTGACATGTAGTTGAGATTCACCTTTCTCAGTGAAATGGTGTCTTTTGGTGTAGACTGGTGCTTGGTGATGTCTTTGTAGACTGGTTCTATGTGTTGTCTCTATAGACTGGTGCTCGGTTGATATACTGCTCAATGTTCAAAACATTACGGTGACCACTGCGCTCAGTAAATGTTGTCACTCGGTGATGATGACTGACTGGCCAAAACTATTTGTTTGTATACTACTAACAACTTTTGATCCTTTATGGATTATCATAAAAAAACCATGGTGGGGATGATACCCACAAATCACCTTACTACAGTAAAAAAAAATTCCTTGTTAAGAGCTACAATACCCTTTCTAGGGTTCACCTTGATAAAAGTGACTAGTACCTTGTTAGAAGTACCAACAGACTTTTTAGATTATACATCATTAGAGGATTCCAACCTTCAGTTAAGAAGTTACCCTATTAAAGGATTTACAATAAAGAGCTATTAGGATCTACCCTATTAGGGGATTTAACCTGCTGTAGCTATTAGGAAACAACAATAATGATGATCTATAGAATGGGACTACTTGTCTACCAGATCCTCTTTGTTCCTTTTCTTACTGACTTTGTACTAATATTTTTTACTTCAATCTCTGATCACTACACTTGAAAATATGATTGCAACCCTAAATCACATGATTCATACGTCCTTATATAATGTTTTGTTAAGTGGCTTAAGACCTAAAAACTTTCTATAAAAGTTGATACAAATATTTACCAAATTTATCGAAATCAGTGTCAATCATACCTAATATTTTGTCCCCAGATGTAATATATATTTTCATAAAGAATAGCCGACCTCAGGTCCACTGCCTTAACTGATTCATCATGAAATTCTAATCGGTGATTCAATAGGTACACTATCTTCCACATCAAAAACATAATTCTTTTGAATCATCAAATTAGTTATTGTAGTGAGAACCATAGATTCCTCATACCATATGAATTTCTCCTTTATGATCGCATTGTCTAATTTTATCTGCAACTCGACAGCTACCAATTTAACTAACTGAGAACTATTCTTGCTAAACATCTCTTGTACAATGATCAACACAGTTAACTGTTCTTCCCTTTACCAATAATGTATGAATCTTACTAGTCACTCTAATCATATTATTTTAATATGTTTCTAATAATAAAAACCAATTATATATCTTCAAATGATTGATCTTTAGATCTCCTCCAAAAACTACCATAATACCAACAGTTTTGTATCATATTGCTAATGCAGTGAGCCTTGTTGGTGATTTTGTAAATCAGCAGTGAGATCTAGGCTGTAAGCTTGAATGCATGTAAATTCCCCTCTTATGTAATCTTACCCTTAACCAGACACATTTATTTCTATATTGTGAGTTCCATCCCCACCGTGGTTTTCCCCTTAATAGGGTTTCCACGATAAAAATTATGGTGTTATAATATTATGGTTGTTGTGTTGTTTTTTATAATTTTAGTTGTGTTGATTCAATTGATATGCAAATTGTGGTTAAAATTTAAATATGATGGAACATTTATCCCCCCTCTCATTTTTCTACAATCCTAACCAATGTATCAGAGCTTTGGTCCTTGGAAGAAGTATAACCACTTAAGGAAGGTCCTAATGATAAATTTAGCAGTGCACATATGAAACTTTTGAGTGTGCTTGTTGATATTGAAAAATAAAATGATCATAATTTAGAATTGGAGAGAAGAGTTAAGGATTCTTAAATTTTTATGGAAACCCTGAAATATCAGTTGAAAAAATCTAGAGATAAGAGGAAAGATCTTGTTGAGCAGTTGAAACAAAAAGAAAGTTCAAATGGTTAACAATCCCTGAAAGAAAAATATGATGAGCATGAACTGAACATAAAAGATAGATACAACCTAAAACATGAGTTGGAAGTTGTGATAATGAAGTTGAATTAAGAAATTGAAGAAAAGAAGAATCTTGAACAAACCCTGAAGGAGAAGACAAAATAATTCTACAAACTAAATGTGGAAGTTGGACAATTGTAGATCTATCTTGAGGAATCTAAACATAATGAGAAAGAACTTGAAAGGGTTAATGAAGTTCTTAGGAGTGAACTTGTTACTACAAATGAATTCAAAGAAAAATTCATATCAGGTACTGTGAAGCTTGATGGGAAACTAGAGAGACAAAGACCTTTTGGAGATACACAACGACTTGGATTTGAGAAAGGTGAAAGTGTTGGAATGACTATGGAAAGCTGGGAATGAGAGGGGTGGGGTGAATTAGTACCATTAAAAAATCTATAACTTAAACTTCCTAAAAACCATATAATGTTTCTTGTTATTTTCCAAGTTCATAACTTTGAAATTAAAGTAATATAAATCTTATAAAACATCACATCAAAACAATAAACAATAGAACTCATAACTCCATAATTTTGTTTACATAGTAATTCTTGGTTAGAGGACAAAACTGTCATGGGGATGAAACCCACAACCTTCACTAACTACAGTATAAAGGTTTCTCGGTTAGAGATTACAATGTTTAGCCATTTTGATAGATTACCCAATCAAGAGTATAAAAAGACTTGTTAGGTCTACCTGGTTAGAGGATTTTTACAAACTCTACACTTAGAGATCTACCCTTTTAAAGGTTTTAAAAATATAAGATCAGTTAAGATCTTCCCAGTATTGGGATTTAAATTTCTCAATACAATAGTATCAATAACTCAATAATGTCTGTAAAAATACATCAAATGAAAATCTTGTTCAAATTCAATGTACTCTAATATGTGTTACCTCGGTCTCAAACTATAACACTACTCGGTTCTTCTCTTCTCTTTGTTCTTCAAATAACTCCTTTAACTTTCTCAGCAATAACAATGACTCTTAACAAATTTCTTTAACAATATCAGTCTCCTCTTGTTTCATCTACTCTATAAATTATCCATTATATATAAGAGTTTATGCCTCTTAATAATATGTGTTAGGTTGTTGTGAATCATTCTTAACCATTAGATCTTCTTTTCTGGTTGGTGGCCATGTCACTTTTACCTCGGTACTTGTTATTTTCTTAGTACTAGAAAACTTTCTTTTTCTGCTTGATCTATGCCTTAGATCTTCACTCTGATTTATTTGAATCGTTGATCATGTAATAAACTATTATAAATGCTTTTAGTAATGTAATTAATGCTGTGATAAAGCATTAAATGTGATTTGATCACGTTTATCACTCGTTGTCTAACTCGGTTGAGTAACTCCTTTAACTCAGTTATAAGAACTTCAATACTCGGTGACTATAGACGCTTGGTACTCGTTCTTTAACTCTTTTGTGCTTATATCAACTTCTCTCTTATGTATGACTTCACCGACAGGCTTAGTGTAAATTGTCGACTAATCAAATATATGACTAACTCCTTTCACCGACTGGTTCTTCTTGAATCTATGACTTTGACATAAACTAATGATAACAACATATATCTTATAGAGATAACAATCTCCCCCTTTGGCATTAGTTGGGCATTTTTGACGAAAAATTTCAAAGTCATCAAAATTTGTAACTCCCCCTTAGATGTTACAGTCTATACATATCTCTTTTTATTTTTATTTTTCATATATATACTTTTTTTGTTTGTTTTTTACTATGAATACATATACATAGTTGACTATCCCCTTTTTTTACAAAAACTGCCAAAATCAAAACTTATTAATCAAAGAGATATTTATACCTTTGTTGTATCCCTAAAAATATAGTCTCCCATGTGTCTTGGAGATTTTGAAGTATAACAACCTACTTGGTAATATTTTATGTTAAGCCAACAATACTGTCGAGTGAGATAACATGTGGATAATCAACTAAGTCTTTGGATTTCTTCAGATGTATCTACATCAATTGGATATGGAGAATCAATAATGCTTGTAGTTCAAGCAACTCCAATCTAAGTGTATCCTCCTCATGTCTCAATGAAATTTTAACTCCCATGAGTTCTTGAATTTTTTAGTAGTAAGTCTAGAATGATCTAGGCTCGATAGTTAACTGCTTAAGCTACTCAGTCATCTCTTTTTCAATATATGCTTCCTTCTTCTTGATGTCACCAGTAAAATTTGAAAGAATACAAAAATTTTATGATGGATGTGAGTTTGTTTTTAATATTTGTACATAACTCGGAAAGAGTTACCTTGTCAACATCAGTGTCTTTCAATAAATATTCCATCATCTTCTTCTCCATAGAATCCTTGTGAATCTTTGACTTGTATTCTTTCATGTCCTTGTTTGGTCCTTTGATCTATTGGACAAAATTACCAACTTGGTCTAGTAGGGGTTAAGATTCATCAATTGTAACTTCAGGAATAATTTCCTAGAAAACCTCCTTTACATCTTCTAGGATGTCTACCTTTTCCTTCTTTGCTAATAAATTGTCCTATTCATCCTTTTGAGCTACAACCTCAATATAAATGTGTAATTATTTGGGCTTCATCATATTAGGGTCTCCCTTTGGTATGATGATTGGCTTTCTCAAGTCAATGACTTGCTTCCTCTTTTTTCTCTTCTTTTTCTCAATCACTTTGCTCTCTCTAGTAGAGCATTTGGAATGTGATGCCTTAGTTGCATCTGGTGACTGAGTATGTGTATCAGTTATACTTTCTTATGCTTTTACTTCTTCTATGGGTTTGCCTTCTTCTTTCTTTTTATCCTTCTGTATTTCTTCACTCTTTTCCTTAAGATTTGATTCATGTGGAATTTCACTTAGTGTGTTTGGTGTCTTTTGTACATTGGTAGGGTCACTCAATAGCTCTTCATGTTGTTTTCCCTTGGTGTCACTAGGTTCATCAAACTTTACCTTATCTATATCTATAGGTGTCTTGGTTGCTATATTGTGTGTTTCTGGTGTACTGTCAGTAGCAAAATTTTGTACATTGGGGTAACTGAGTACTCACTCAATTATCGGTTTGGTACTTTGAAATGATGTGTAATCAACATCCATGTACTCGGTATCATGTACTTGTACATCCATTATATCTTCATCTCTTAATATCTTCCTTGTTGAATCTTCTTCCTCAGGTAAGTCTTTAATAATAATATCCACATTGTCAGTAGTTAGATCAATAGGATCTATTTTCTTGGTGCTTTCCTTTACCTGATTAGTGATTGTTTCACCTTGACTCTTCTCAGTTTCTTATTTCTCAGTATCATCTACTTGAAATATTTCTTTCCAATTTCTATTTGTATCCTTATCTATTGATGGTAGCTCTACATTCATTATCCCTAGGGCTCTTCCCTTGACTAGAAATTTCTTTGATGTTTCTTCAATGCTTCTACAATTTCAGATGGTTTCAGGTTAGGAATAGTATGCACAAGATATATCTCTCTCATCTCCTTCTCTACATTAATTGCATACTTCCACCTTGCATCAATTTTGTTGTAAATTTCCTCAGGTAGCTTATCTAAAAGCTCTATAGGTTTCACTTTGTATCTCAATAAGGTAACAAAAACTCCATCTTCAATCTTTTTCTTGTCTTCTTCATTCCTCTTCAGATATTTAACCTGCCTAAATCCTCCAAATCCTCCTAAATTCTTAAACCCATCTAGAAAATCACCAAGAATTAGTGGAACTCATGAGAGCTCTACAACAGGTACAAATTTTTTATACTCATTAGATTTTTTTTCACTCTCTTTTCCAAGTAATAATCTTCTCCTTGTTCTAGAAGGTTGTTTCTTGCCTCTAGTTCTCTCATAAATCTTTCCTTTTGGTTGAATTATCTCTGCAGCTTTCTTCTCTATAGATTGTACTGATGATCTGGTGTTCCTTGTAATACCTCTCTTACTCGATGAAGGCAATTGTACATTTTGTTCTCAACCACTACAATGGCTTGTGCATTTTTAGTGTCCAAAGTATCATCAACTCCAAGAGTCTTTGATAAAACATTAATCATTTTACTTGCTTTCTTAATTGACTTAGGTACCAATATACCTTGTTTGATTTTATCTTTGAGTTCCTCATAGGTGCCATATCTCTTTTCATTAGGGTTAATTATTTTTTCTAATAAGGATTCAATCTATTTTAAACCAATATCAATATCCATCTCATAACCCATTGGTTAAATACATTCAACTCTCGGTTCAACAACTTTAACTCTACAGACATCAGTATCTACTTGAAAACATATGATATCCTGATATTTTGCAACTAGTTGAGGTGGAACTCTATATCTTTTATGCATTTTAGCTTGGAATTTTAGAAAGTAATCAGACATGATTGCATCAAAGTTGTCTCCTAGACTTTCTATAAACTCATGTATCTGATATATGATTGGCCTATCATTCTTCCAAACTACATCTCCAATGGAGGGAAATGAATTATGGTAGTAGAAGAAAATACATACCAACAATGAACCAAATTTCAAAGTGTTTGTCTTTGATTTTATGATTGTGTTCATGTTGTCTTATATCTACTTCAACAAATCTTTACAGAGATCTATCTGTAGTCCTTTCTTCACTATCTTTTATGCTAGATCAACTACTCCACATGGTACACTATCCACTCGGGACAATTGAAAGACTTGATAAGATATGATGTTGCATGCATACCTTAACCCGGGATCTATCACAATAGATATTCTCATTACTCTGCCATCCCATTGTGCCTTGGTTAGCTCGGTGGGCTTACCCTTGTCAATATTCTTAATCACCTTGGGTTTGTCTCTGATAGGGAATCCATTGAAGATGTGAAACACATCGTTAGTTATTTTAATTGGTTTATCCAACCACATGAACTAGTCGTGTACTTGGCTGAGTACCATCCTAACCCACTTGGGCTTGAATACCCTCGATAAATGTATAGCATGAACAAATCCTTTAGTTTCCAGATGGGTGTGCTCATCCTTAACTTTTCCATCCATGTACAACTTACTGAATGAAGCATCAATCTCAACTTCACACAAATCTTCAATTTTGCAATGAATGAATGTGCACACATCTTCAATCAAAATAACTCATAGGGATATTGAAGACAATGCTCCCATCATGTCATTTTTTGTGGCTATAGCTGGGGGCAACTTGTATTTAGGGTTCACTGGCTTGACATTCTTCACTAGAACTGGTGTTTGCATCTTAGGTGACATGCTCACTTCAAAATGTAATGCCTGAAAAAACTAGGGCACGCATGGTAATACTCTAATTCGCAAACACAACTTGGTGTACATCAATTATATCAAAAATGTATCTCAAATGTTCTTACAAAGATTCAAAATTACCTTGAAATCACTTGAACTCTTGATGGAATAATTGCTCTACAATATGCTTAATGTTGTTTTGAAAATGTTAGGTCCAAAATAAATAATAAGCTAACCTATTTATAGGTTTCCCAAGATTAGGATTTCCAACGGCTCAATTAATTTTCAATAAATGCGCTTGTCGAGTCCCTTTATACTTTTATACCCACTGCATAGTTACTTTGCTTTACCGAGTAAAAAAAAATAACCATATATAACAATGTTCATCCAAAAAATTCACAACTTATCCAAATACATCTTAATATGCTTATATGGATCTTAACTCTAATGCTTAGGAACTGAAGTAAGATTTTAAATAAGAATGCATTTCCTACATACTTCACACCAATTAGGTGGAGCTCGGTGCAACCAACTCGGTAGAGATGTTGTTGTCTGTGGTCTGAATGATTTTCCTTCATCCTAAGTCTTTCTCCTCTAGGTTTTTTTAATTTTTTATTTGATTTCATCAACAATAGTTGGAACTTTCACTGTAGATTCATCTTCTACCATTTTATTTTTCATCTTCAACAGTCCTTTTTCCTTCAATCAATTTTGTCATTCTTATCATGCTAGTTTCAAGATCTATCTTCGTTAGGTCCAATTGCTTGGTAAGTGAATCATTCTTTTCTAGTAGTTCTCTTATAGCTAATTCTGACTCATCAGTTACACTTCCTTCAGATGTTGTCTCAATTATATCAACTTGTTCTTGTGTGACCTTCAGTTCATCATATATTTTCCTTCTAATCCTTAGTGACTTCTCAAGTTTATTTTTTAGATCAATGATTAACTCTCTTTCACTTTCCAACTCAAATTCAAGGCCATCATTTATTTTGAATTTCCTAAAACTTTCCATGACTAAGATCTTTAACTCTCAGATGGTCAAACCTTTTAACTCAAGAGTAGTAGCTTTGATACCAATTGTTGGAATAGCTATATAAATTTGGGACTAAGAGGGGAGGGGTGAATCAATACCACTAAAAAATTTATAACTCAAACTGCCTAAAAACCATATAATGTTGCTTGTTGTTTTCTGAGTTCATAACTTTGAAATGAAAGTAATATAAAGTTTATAAAACATCACATCAAAACAATAAACAATATAACTCATAACTCTATGATTTTTTTACGCAAAAATCCTTGATTAGAGAAAAAAATTGCGGTGGGGATGGCACCCATAACCTTCACTAACTGTAGTATAAAGGGTGCTCGGTTAGAGCTTACAATGTTTAGCCATTTTGATAGCTTACCTAGTCAAGAGTATAAAAAGACTTGTTAGGTCTACCTGGTTAGAGGATTTTACAAATTCTACACTTTGAGATGTACCCTATTAAAGGTTTTAAAAATATAAGATCGGTTAAGATCTACCTAGTATTTGGATTTAAAGTTATCAATACAATAGTATCAATAACTCAATAATATTTGTAAAAATGCATCAAATGAAAATCTTGTTCAGACTCTATGTTCTCTGATATATGTTACCTCAGTCTCAAACTGTAACACTACTTGATTCTTCCTATTGTAGCTGAATTTCTACTCGTTGCTCTTTGTTATGCTCTTTATTCTTCAAATAACTCCTTTAACTTTCTCAGCAATAAAAATAACTCTTAACTTTTTTCTTAAACAATATCAGCCTCCTCTTGTGTCATATGCTCTGTAAATCATCCATTATATATAAGATTTTATGCCTCTTAATCTTATGCATTAGGTTGTTGTGTATCATTCTTAATCGTTAGATCTTCTTTTCCGCTTGATGACCATGTCACTTTTACCTCGGTACTTTTTTTTTCCTGGTACTAGAAAACTTTCTTTTGTCGCTTGATCTATGCCTTAGATCTTCACTCTAATTTATTTGAATAGTTGATCATGTAACAAACTATTATAAATGCTTGTATTAATGTAATTAATGTTGTGACAAATCATTAAATATGATTTGATTGCATTTATGACTCACTGTCTAACTCAGTTGAGTAACTCCTTCAACTTGGTTATAAGAACTTCAGTACTTGGTGACTGTAGATGCTCGGTAATCGGTCTTTAACTCTTTTGTGCTTATACTAACTTCTCTCTTATGTATGACTTCACCGACTGGCTCAGTGTAAATTGTCGAATAGTAAAATATATGACTAACTCCTTTCACCGACTAGTTCTTCTTGACTCTATGACTTTGACATAAACTAATGACAACAAAATATATCTTATAGAGATAACATAAAGTTCTAGATCGGCAGAGAAAATCAATTCATCAGAACAAAAAACTGAAGAACCTATGAAGACACCTATGAGACAACCTAATTTTAATGGGAAATTTTTTTCATGTAACAAGATTGGGCATAGAAAAAAGGAATGCAAAATCATATCTAATAATGCTATATTTTATTGTTATTGTTACACCTGTAAGAATTATGGACACAAGGAAATTGAGTGAAGATCAAGGATGAACAACTTGGTGAACCAAAGGAATATAACATGTTATAAATGCAACAACTTTGGTTATATTTTGAAGCAATGTAGAATGGGGAAAAACCCTACAAACACAAGGTTTACTAATTTGACATGTTTTAATTGCAATAATCATGGTCATATTGCTAGGAATTACAGAATGAAAAAAGTGGGAGGATCGGTAGAAGGAAACAATGTGCAAAATGATAAAGAAAGAAAATTGTTGATGTGAATGAGGTTAGGCAGGAAATGAGTAAGGTATGGGTTAGAAAAGAGACAATTCATGCTACTAGAAAGATCACACCAACTTCTGGTGTGGTTATCCCTTCTAAAAATTAATTAGATCATTGATCTAAGGGTGAGTTCTTTATAAAAATATTTATTCAAACTATGAATCTGACAAAGTAGAAGATGTAAAGGCATAGAGAGTTACAAAAACACAATTTACATCTTATATATCAATTGCCGAGATTTTTGAGATATTTTGAAGGATCGCAGAATGATTTTACATACTCTAGTCTAAGACATTTTTGATGAAGTATAATTCAATTAATGTTGATACTTTTTACATCACGTGAAGTTACAGAAAGGATTTTGTTACCTTCATTATACACCTTGCATACTATTGAAGGAGGTTGCATAGAATTTTAGGCGATTTAGTAGCAGTTGAAGGAAATTTCATTTACATCTTTCATATGTGTCCTAGAATTTGTTGAAAGAGGTATTTTGAATTGAAAACCTACATTTGCCAAGATTTTAGTATGGATACTCCTAGAGTTATGGATATTACTGAGAGACCAAGGCAAGTCTGTAAGAAACACCCTGTGAAATCCATTTTTGATGATCTAGAAGGAGATTTTTCTTTCATGCCCTACAATGTTCTACATGTTGAGCATGTATGTGCATATATGCATTGTACATTGGAGGAATAGAGAAAGGCGTTGATTGATGATAAATGGAAGGTAGTTGCTCCTGATTTTGTTTTGAAAGATAAGTAAAAATATTTGAGGAGAAACATTTCACTCAGGTCATGGAATTTGCAAACATCTTTGAACCATAATGGGTAAGGCTTATTTTGAGCCATGTGCATGATCAATTCATGTGGCTAGATTCACCACATAAGATTACCAAAGAATTCATGAAGGAATTGAATGGATTTTTAGACATTGGTGATGTACCCGCATTTAGAACTACACAGAAAGGCCTAGTTACTCAACTTACAGAATCAGAATGTGATAAGCGTGCAATGAAAATAAATAATATAAAACAACAAGATGTGAAATTTTCTTTAATGGTTTTGGGATGATTCTTTTTCATTCGAGTAGATATAATTCAATATCATGTACTATAATCTATGTGGCATACAAAATGGTGAAGGAAAGCCTAGATTATGACATATGAGAAGCATTGAGAGATCTGTTGATGAAGAATCTTGAGAAGATAAAGAAAGAAAAGAGACAAATATTCAAATATGGGAAGTTATTGCTATGCATATTTTTCTACTTTTCAAATTACTTCCTTGGTATTGGAAATATTTTTTGGAAGAAAGATAATCTCATGGCTATTTAGATTAAGAATTATTGTGATATGATGAGAGAGGAAACTGCTAAGAGAAATCTTTGTACATTCTTTAAACAATTTCAAGAATCAATGCAAGTGAGATACAAAATTCTACCCAAGATTGTGGAGAAGTAAAGGATGACATATATTTTATGGTTGGCATTGACTCATTCTTGATGGAGGCAACTCACCCTAGAACTTCTAGGGTTATGCCGATGTGATATGAGGTTGATGGACCAATCCTAGTGATATTAGGTTGATGGACCAATCCTAGTGATATGAAGTTGATGGACCAATCCTAGAGGCCTATGCTGACGATATTCTAAAGAAATCAATGGATGCATTTGAGGAAAAATTGGAACATATTTTGAGAAATATTTATAAGTTCATGAGACCCTTACTATATCAGGCATAGAGAAGAGTAAGAAAAAAAATAGAAGAAGTGGTAGTAAGACTTGGATTCACAAAGGAAAAGATTGAGGAAGCAAGGAAGAAGTCTTCAGAACTAGAGATGGAGAAAGAAAAGGAAGCTGAGAAAGGAAAAGGTAGACTTGTAAATTAACCTATTAATGTAGAGGTGGATGAACCTCCTGTTTATATTCCTTTTGGACAATATTTGAGAGGTAGATAGACTAGAATTGCTACAACTATAATCAAGAAGAAACCTATTTCACCAAAGAAACCTACCCCTGCAACAAAAGGAAAATTGGTGAAGAACAAGAATAGCTCTACCCCTATTGGTAAGAGAGTGAAGAAAGCCTAAAAGAAACTACAAAGGTGTTGATGAAGACAAATATATTTATACACATTTTTATGACACAGTGAAGAAAATTATATCATAAGATGTTATGGCAACAAGAGTTGTTGAGGATGATCCCGTAGAGAAGAAGCAGATGACTGATATTGGTAAGCCATATTTCTCTGTTAATGATGTTTTTAAGAACATAACTATTTATGGACTATTGATTCAATTAAAAATATATTATAATAAGTATGATGAAGATGAGAAGAAGAGAATTGAAGATGGAATGATTGAATATCTAAACAAGTACAATAGAGCTTTGATAGATATAAAAGGTGAGATACCTAATGAGCTATTTAACAAACTTGATCCTAGTAGATTGGAAACTTTGGAAAATGACAAGGATATAAGGGAAATTTTATTTCTTCAACTATGTCATGTATTTTCTATTGAATAAATTCATAGGATCCTTGTTTTGGTAAAGAAAGAATTCAGAAGCAAGACAAGAACAAATTTGTTAATGATAGGAAAGATTGATGAGGTATATGAAGAGACATAAAACATTTTGAATAAAGATATTGAGAACAAAATCACTATTATTTATAAGAAGGATGATGTAGAGATTAATGTTGAGGAGGATGATTCGCCAGTTGACACATTTACTCAAAGAGAAGAAGATGAACCTGATGCATATTTTGGAGGAGTTCCTATTAATTTACTATGGAACCTTTGATATAGGATATAGATTATATTAATACAACATATGATCCGAAGATGAAGGATACTAATGTGATTGACATTGAATAGACAATATATAATGTAATCACTGATGTTGATATGATTTAGAAGTATGAGGAATTAGAGGTGTAGAAAGTAAGTGACAGCTAAATGTGGGCCTCTGATTCAGCCATACACTTCAACATAGTCATTGTTCTTCAATCACATACAGAAATGAATATAGATTAATTCATCTTGCATGTGTGAATGAATCAACCTGTTGCCTCCTAATAGGCAGGAGTATGAGCTTGCTCTCAGATCATTGCAAGCTCAGTGACTACACACTAACCTAAATGAAGGATTTAAAACTATATGATGAAAGTAAAATGCTGATTAATCTAAATGATTATGCAATTTGTTGTTCATCCAAGCTACTTAAGATTCAGTTTTAGAAGCACTAAATGAAATGTGAGATATTCATTTTAATAACACCAAATCAAAGTGTGCTCTAAATTAGATTGATTTGCTTGAATTGAAAGTAAACAACAATATTAAATAAATGCTATAAATGCAATAAAGCTAAGAACGCAAATGTAGCATAATAACATTAAGCAAAAATTTGGATCCTTTGTGAAGGAAAAGAGTTTCTCTTTTATAGAAATCTCTCTTGAATCGACGGTCGAGATTGAACTAAAAGAGTGGCTCAGATTCGATTGAAGAAGCACAATCCATGTGCAAGTGATTCGATTGGTCGAGAGAGTCAGTTGGCTGAACTGACTGATCAGTTATTTTAGAAACTTCCAAAATCAGTTCACAATTAACTGAAATGTTTCTAAAATGATAAATAGTGGAGAATCAGTTAACTGAGTGGAACTGGATTGTTTCCATTTTGATA
>MU227817.1:3772067-3790107 GCA_018584345.1 Thuja plicata
CAGATCAGTTTGAATTCGATAATTGCTTGTTTGATTTAGGACTTAGGTTTAATCAAGGTTAGGGTTTCTTGATTAAATGCTGAGATTGGGGGTCTAGGGTTTAGGTGACCATTTTTAGGTGATTACAGGAGTCTGGGGTCAAGTTAGCTGAATTGAAAAAACCATTTTACCCCTTGCAACAATTAGCTCCATTTTATGATGCACAAGTGATGACCATTCATGATAATATCAAGATACTTTTTACATAGAAGGAGAGAGTCAAAGGAAGGATTGTACAATTTGGGAGACTCATTGTTCCTAAACTTAATGTTATGACTCGCAACTTGAAGGAAGCAGAACTAACATATAAGATGCCCAAGACTACAGATATGATATCTACTAAGGAGGAGACTTATGCTTTATGTGGATAGATTATGGTCATGGAAAGCTTGAAGAAGGGTTGGGATAATGATTATATAGCTTTGAAGAACAATTTTTCTAATGTTTTCAAGTTGTTTTAAGTATGCTTGATCTCCTTATACAAATTTAGGATTTTGGTAGAAATTTTTGGAGTAGTTCTGATATCAAAGAGGGAGAGATAATATATAAAACTGACATATCGAGCTTAGGAGAAGCTAAATTTTGTTTGGAGAAATAAGGATTAATCTTTTTGGAGTTTTTGGATTTTGGCATTTTTGACACTTAGTCATTTTTTTTTCAAGTGTTGCCATCAATGCCAAAGGGGGAAATTGATGGAAAGAGACACAAATAGAGTGATTGTATGTTGTCATTTGTGGAAAATACACATATTTCATATGATTTTCTAACACTATTTTGTGATATGGAAGGTCAGATAGTAAAATTGGTTAAGTACAAACATACTAGCAAAGAGATACATTTTTGGTATTATGATCGGTATGAACACATGTGCTAACATTTTGAGGTGCGATTAGAGGAGATGATTCATAGGACATATATATATCTATGTATATGATCATAGATTTTGATGTTATGATATGGTGGAGTTGTTATTTTTTGAGTATTGGCTTAACAGGTTTGAGACATAGACAAAGACATTTGACTATTAGATCGAGTAGCGATCCTATTGGATAAATGATATAATCAGTTTGATCAATGGCGGAGTTAGAGTTGACATGGTACATGATGTACATGTTATGTTTTTGGATAGCATGAATATTTGATAAGGTATTGGTCTGACACACTTAACACTAACTATTTTTTTCTTATGGTCGACAGTGTTGAGAAATAATTTGATATATGAGATCAAGTTTTTGAGATGAATCGTATGATAGCGATAGAGATTTTAATGCAAAGGATAAGGCATGTGATATACTACTAAAGGAACATCATTCAGAATTTTTACTGTTAGTTCATCAATTATACCTCATTGGAACTATATTAGCATACTTGATGTTGTTTGTCAGTTCATGACTGGGACAGTGAGTCCTATTTGTTTTGTATAATATTGCTAAGGCAGTGAGACTTGTTGGTGACTTTGTAATTGAGCAGTGAGCTCTAGGTTGTAACCTTGAATGCATGTGCATTTCCCTCTTATGTAATCTTACCCTTAATCGGACACCTTTATTTTTGTAGAAGGGAAACATATTGTGGGTTCCATCCCCACCGTGGTTTTTCCACTAATCGGGTTTCCACGATAAAAATTATGGTGTTATAATGTTATAGTTGTTGTGTTGTGTTTTTCTTTCATTTGTGTTGATTTCATTGATATGTAAATTGTGGTTAACAAATAAATCTGTTGGAACATTGATTCCCCCCCTCTCATTGTTCTTTAATCCTAACAATTTATTGGCTTGTGAATCACTGCCATACCTCTAGCATTTTGTGTTTACTCACTTTGACTAGATTATCAAAATTTAGATGTCCAAGTCTTTAATACCACAACCAAATCTCTTCCACCTACTCCATAAGGTAGATATGTCTATGATTCTTATGTTTTGTGATATCTTGAGCATTAAACAAAATATTGAATCCATTGTCACAAATATAGATAGCACTCAAAAGGTTATATTTTAAACCTTCTACATAGTAAGCATCATGTATTGGAATATTATCATCCAACAAAAAAGTTCCTAAGCCATTGATGTGAATTATTATTTCTGAACCTAACAAATCCTCTATCATAACCATCAAGTTTGATGTATAATTTCTCCTTATCACCAGTCATGTGGTTTGAACAACCACTATTAATCACCCATATTTCTTTCTTTTTAGTATGAAATATAGTTTGAACAAACATTGACCTTTGAATAATCTTTACTTATTTTAGATCCAAACTAATTTAAAGGTGTTATTCTTCTCAATATAAGCATTGCTTCCCTCATTTTGCTTATAAAGATTCAATATACAATGCTTGATCTCCTTCTTGATGATATATTTTAACTTTGGCCTACTTCATACCCTTATTGTTTGCTTAAATATTCTTCCAATTTTTTGGAGCTATCATGACTTTTTAATTTTTTTCTTAACATCACAACTTTTGTCTCCAACTTTTGACATTCTTCTATCTTGGATGGTAACTCTTTCTTGGTTACTTTTTGAACTCTTTTATTTCTTCAAGTTGATTTTTCAAAGCAACAACCATCTTGTTTGATCCTCAAACCTTTCTGATTAGATTTTTACCATCTTTCATATCTTGATCCTTTTGTATATGTATATTCCTATACAGATCACCCAATTCACCACAATGCAAATAATATGCCTCAAACTTTCTTTTATTTAAAATTCAGATGGAAGATCCTATGTTTAACGGTAATGGTTCCTTTTCTTTTATTATCGTGTGTTATTTACTTTCATAAGATATGTCTCACATTCATGAATGATTTAAAGAAAAAAGGAAATGAGAGCTCTCAAGGAGGCCTATCGTTGTGATGTGTTTCATGTGGAAAGTTTAAGATAAAGATCATCATCATCCTCTCAATGTATGTCATGGTATTAATATGGTTGGTTAGTTGTTATTAACATGTTCACTGAATCTAGCCCTTGTATTGTCAATCTGCCTAGCAATGACAATTCTTGTGGTTAAAAGTGTCACGATGGTTCTCTCTAAATTCTTTTGGAGCATACAAAAGGATATGGAGCATATATTTCTCATAAATAATTTTCTATAAGTGGGAAGTTAGTTATATTTTATGGGTTAGATCATGTAGAAACTTATAATCTATTTTTGAAAGAAAGAATATTTATTTTTAATAATTTCTTAGACTTATCTGTTTAGACTTTATTTCTATGAAAGTTTATGTCAATTTGGAAAGTTGTTTGTGCTCCATGAAGCCTTTTAGTTTTGAAATAATGTTGAATATAATGGAACTATATATCATTTGAATAGTAGTTGTCTTTGTTAGACTCTTATAATTAGTTCAATCAATTCAACTCAAAAACATGAAAGATTAAGCTAAGTATAACTTTGAATTGAAAATAATTGATAAACATCTCATGGTTATCTACTGAAAAGAACAATATGAATGCTCTCAGATCTTAAAAATATTCATATTGTGACAAACTCTAAAATATCAGTGCAAATATGATGAAAATCTAAGATTAAAATGCAAATTCCATGCAAAACTAAGCCAAATTTACCTATCTAAATGCTCAATTCTCTATGATCATGATGTGAAAATAAATTCAATTTGCCTCTAGAGATAATTGCAGAAAATTTAAATCCTAAGATGAATGCAAAATAAATATAATGGTGATGCAAAATGAGAGTGGATGACAAAGGTTGATTTTCTCTAGAAATGCCTCATATTTATAGGATTTCCAAAATAAGGAGCATGAGTTAGATGAGGGTTGAATTAACTCATGGTTAACCAAGTAGGTAGGTTAGGTGTTTCAAATATTGGGACAAAGAGACAAATATGAATGTCAAGATATCAAAGGCAATTTGGATGGTGGAGATAGCAAAGCCTCTTAAGTGATCCATGTGATTCAAATGCTCTCACCTCATTGGTTGATTGAGATTTTGTCCTTAGTGTTTGTTGAAACAAATTAGGAATTAATTAATTCAAAAAATTAATTAAATTAGACATGTAGGGGATTAGATGGGTTGGTTTGATTTAATTGAACTATATAAATAATTGAATTGCTTCATTAGTTAATCCATGATATTAACTTGAGTTTACCACTTTAATTTTGGTTGACCAATTTAGGGTGTATACAAATTACCCTCTTTGAATCAATGTGTGAAGCGTATTGGTTCAAAGAATATCTGATTATCTAATTATTGATGTCTGATTTTATGACTGATGTCGATTTGATGCACTTGATGTTGATTTACTAATTTATAATATGATATGATGATAAAACCATGATATACTAGCCTAATTAAAGATTCCATTAATTTGATATACCCCACTGATGATTTGTATGCCCAATGATGCTTTGATCAATTTGATTGAACGATAAGATGTTTCCCTTGATGATGAAAAAAAATCTAACATGAATCCTTGATTTGAATACTTGATGTTGATATGATGCCCCCTCGAGAAATGAATTGAAATGGTATTGAGAAATTTGATTAGATAAGCTGTGGAGCTTTGAATTAGATTACGATTTTGATGTTTTTCCCGATAAAAATCAAATTGGAATATGCCCCGGTTGAATTGGATCATTGATGTGTATTGAAGACTAGATTACATGCCTTTTTTATGAATGAGTCAACATTTTTTGATGTGTATTATGAAGTCAGATGATTGGATATGATTCTTTGACCTCATGATCGAGAGGATCAAAAATATATGTACTCACCAAGAATGATAGAAACTCAATTTATTAGATAGGATGGATGATGTTTGATGCTGGACCAATTAAGATGATCGATGAATGATTGACTGATTGGTGTTTGGTTTGATAGGATTAGTTATATGTCTTGTTGATGCTCTAGATGGTTGATCATGTTTTGATATTTCTTGATGTCCATCAAAATAACTTGGTTGATTTTTTATTTGATGTCAATATGATAGGATAGGTAGGTTGATGGATTGATTTTCCTTCCTCAAGATCTAGAGTTAGGAAATTTGATGCACTCGAGATGAGAAAATAGATGATAGGATAAATGATTGACATTAGATGATAAATTGGATGATTTTATTGATTTATATTTGATTTGATAGGATTATTTAGATTTTTTGATTATACAAAATTAGGGACTGGCAGAAGAGCAGGGTCATCCGCTAGTGCAAGTGCAAATATTGGTACAGGTGATGGACAGAGTTAGGTTGCCCCTAGTTGATTATATGTTTATTGATGATATCCTTGATGTAGCATTGATCATTTGATGGATCGGACATTTTATGATGTACTTTGGACTTTGATGATATAACCATGATTAAATTTTCACCCCCTTTTTGAGAAATCACATAACTAAGATGCATTCCTTACAGAAAATCACTTAAACTAAAATGCAAGTCTAATTTAAAATGGATGCAAGATGAACTATGGTTGTCACTTATCATTGGATTTTTCCACTTTTTTTCTATTTTCATAATTGAGATTTTTGGAACTTGAAGTTGGTACTACCCTCATTGGTTATATTTAACCATGATGATATGAATACCTTCTTCCTTTGAATTTTAACAATGAAGCTGGTACAACTCTCACTGGTTTGAGCATGGGAGTATGAATACCACTTTCATTTAGATTCAATATTGCAAGTGGATTTTAACATTAATATATGCAAGATCTAAATGGCCAAGGTATATGTTCGCGTAAATAGATAGATATTTGATTCCTTCCATATGAAAATGTCCTCGATGATTCTTTGATGATCATGTTTGTAGAAGAGTTTGCATACTTTTATGAATCAATCTTACAAGAAGACACACATAAATCAAGTAACACCCCGAAATAAAATTTCTTTTTTTGTGGATCAATATTTCAGAAGAACTTCATCCATTTTGATATTTATTCGTCTTTAATCTTGATTAAGGTTCGATCAGACTTGATGGTACAGGATCAAATGTGTCAGATGTTTGGATTCAAGATCAATTTTTTGGGATGTTTTAAATTGGATATGGATCGATGGGTTCAATCTTCTTGATTTTGGTTTGATGCAAAGATTTGTGTCAATTAGGCCTCCCTTGATGAGCTCTCTGATTTTAGATTGTGCCCCGAGTTGGATAGAAAGATTTTGGGCTTAGGAAAATTTCAAAACCATGACGAAAGCTTGGTATGTGCAAATGTAGATTTTTGGATTTTAAATTCTTAAGAAATTTTTATTTTTATCAATTTTTAAAGAATTTTTTGATTTTTTTTTGGATTTTTAAAGATTGATCACTAATTCTCAAGAAATATCACATTTGTTTTCCCCCATGTAGCAAGGTGTGGGGCATGAAAGATGGATGAGGGAACATACTGAACATGAAAATGACGGAGGAAGAGTGTTTGATCCATTTTGTGTATGTGAAATACCTTCGTAGGATTATTTCAATCAATTCAACTCAAAAACATGAAAGATTATGCTAAGTATAACTATGAATTGAAAATAATTTATAAAAATCCCATGGTTCTCTAATTACAAGGACAATATGAATGCTCTTAGATCTTAAAAACATTCCTAAATTGACAACCTCTAAAATGAGAGTGCAAATATGATGAAAAGATAAGCTTAAAATACAAATTACATTAAAAAAAAATAAGCCAAATTTGTCTATCTAAATGCTCAATTCTCCATGATTGTTATGTGAAACTAAATTCATTTTGCCTCTAGAGATAATAGCAGAAAATTGAACTCCTAAGATGAATGCAAAATGACAATAGTGGTGATGAAAAATGAGAGTGGATGACAATGAATTATTTGCTCTAGAAATGCCTCCTATTTGTAGGATTTCTGAAATTAGGAGCATGAGTTAGATGAGGGTTGAATTAACTCATGGTTAAACAAGTAGGTAAGTTAGGTATTTCAAATATTGAGACAAAGAGACAAAGATGGATGGTCAATATAGAAAAGACAATTTGGATAGTGGAGATAGAAAATCCTCTTAAGTGATCCATGTGATTCAAATGCTCTCACCTCATTGGTTGATTGATCTTTTTTACTCAGTGGTTCTTGAAATAAATTAGGAATTAATTAATTCAAACAATTAATTAAATTAGTCATGTAGGGGGATTAGATGGGTTGGATTGATTTAATTGAATTGGACTATATAACTAATTGAATAAATCAATTACATAGTTTAATTAATCCCTCTTGGCTTGAATTTAATTAATTAATTGGTTTATTAGTTAATCCCTGATATTGACTTGAGTTGACCACTTTGATTTTGGTTGACCAATTTAGGGTGTAAACAATAGGATTTCTAAGGAATATATGCATTATCTTCATAGCTTCTGTGGATGCACCCATGAAATCATATGAAAGCTATAGTCATATCATAAATCTAATTATTTTGTTCTCATTTAATCAATGAAGGTATTGTGGCACATTATGCTCAGTTGTGAGATGTTCTTTATGTTCTAAATTATGAGGTTGAGTCTAGGTTTTATTAAAAGTTACATTGAGTTATTTGTTAAATCTTTTTGTGCATCACCTTATTTTAGTTTCAATTCAATTTTATTTTCCCTTTCCAAATCTCCCCTCTTCATGAAAATCCAACTTCTCAATCTTGAAGACTATTTCAAATGGTAGCATCTTGATCCCACACCATTTGAATTTCTCATGAGATATGTTACCTTTCTGGATTGCAAAATTTAGGATCAATAGTTCATTTTATAGGCATGCCTTGTGAGATCGAACTAACCCATAAAATTTTAAATAAAATATGTGCATGAGCCATAGGCCTATGACAAGATCCTAAAATTCTTGCTATCTCATATTACTAAGCCTTGCATTAGTGACTACAACTAAATACAGAAGTAAATCCTTTGCTTCAAAGTGCATCAACAACAACACCCCCTTTAGTGCCAATGGAAAATTATAAATTTTTTTCACCTGGGATAGTGGAATCCTTCTTGTTTTACAAGCTTCTGGTTTGAATTGGGATGCAATTCCTGCTAGTTCCCAAAAGGCTTTACCCAATTTTATCAGGGATGATGAGAAAACCCTTGTTGAACATATGAAAATTGTGCCAAATACTTGTACTATGTATTTAATCACCTAGCAAAATGTATCTCCGAGACTTCTAGTTGTATCTTTTATGGGAAAAGATTTGTAATGATATAGATCTCAACCAAAAATACCATAAGTACCTGGGATGACCTTAATAACCTATTTTATAGTTGTTTATATGAAAAGAGTGACCTTTCTTCCTTGCTTCAATAACTAATCAACATTAAAAGAGCCCCTTAAGAGGTCATTGTTGAATTTAACAATAGGTTCCAAAAATACTAGCTTAGAATCCCCAGAAATGCTCGTTCACCAACCCCCATGGCTTTTGCATTTTACTTAAAATAATTTAACTCAGACATAGCTTAGACTATTCAAACCTTATGAGGAACTGACTTATCAGTTTCCTATGAGTTGGCCATAAGAGCATAAAATAATTTGATTAATTCAGGAAAATTTTGATCTACACCACCAATTCCAGTATTTCCTAAAGTTTTCCTATAATCTATAGAACAAACCCAAAATGAAACTTTTACAAGCTCTCCCATGCTTTAATAATCTATGTACGTTTACCCAAATTCTCAAACACTTCAGATGGCTACCACTTCCTTGTTAGTGGGGATGAATGACATGAGGAACCTAATAAGGATAATTTCAAAAAAATTAAAAAATATCAAGAGACAACAAGTCATGCCTCAACAACCCCGTTTCCAAAATTATTAGAATCATGAAAATGGGAGGCCTCCACATCAATCCAACCAACACCAAAGGTGGATCATAAATAAAGTAAATGAAATAACAATCAAGGAAATAATGGGCAAGAGCAGTCCTCTAAGAAAATCATTCTTTTTTCTTCCCTAATGCAGTCCATCCCTCACAATCCTAACCAAGATTTTTTGGCTACTCATAAAAATTTTGTGGAAGATTTGAATGCATGGTTCTTTCCATGAAATTATGGTCATATACCTTGGAACATCCTGAGAGGGAACCTGCAACAATAGGTCACAGAATAAAGAAGTCAAGGAATGACTCCTGGTGTTGGTATCTATAGTTAGTCTTCACCTGGGATCAAAAATTTCATGCTAATGACCCATAAGAAAAGGATGTCTCTTGAGAAGGATTCAAAATTTGTTTCTGATCATGGTCTATTCTCTTTCATGGAAAATTATAATGATGTCATTTTCACAAATAAAGCATCAACTTCCAAGATGCCCCAGGTGCAGTCAAATTATAATATTCATTCAAAGAGGATATTCACTGGTGAAGTAATCCCTCCAGTTCCACCAAATAAAGTAGTTTAGATGTCACATCTAAGGTTTGAGGTCAATAAGACCACTATTCTAGAAGCTCCTATACAACTAGTTCAAAGGTTGTGGGATTTTATATCCTACAAGTTGAAATATGCTAAGACCATTTTAGAGCCAATAGTAAACATGGTTGAATTGTTAAAGTATTTGGTGAACATATCTATATGGGATATACCCATGGTTCTTGAATAGAAACATATATTGAAGGAGGCTCTTAAAATCAAGATAAATAAGCCAGAGATGAATTTGTAGCTAAGAAAGAAAAACTCAAAGGTAAAGTGCTTGATGCAAAGCAATAGATCTCTGAGGATCAATAATCAACTATGTTATTTAATTCAAGAAATAGTGTGAAAGGAGGAGAAATAGGAAATTCTAAACCTATTTAATTTCCCATAACTTTAATAGTAGGAGATAAGTTGTTGCATAACTCAATGATTGATTCTAGGGAAAGTATCACTATCATGCCAAAACAAATAGAAGAAGCTTTCCATGTAGAGTATGAACCTTCCAGTAGGGGAGTCATGCAAATATATGAGAAGAAGGTTGTAATAAAGTATCTTTCATTAAGATTTTTTTCCTACCCAAATATCACTGTACCACAATAAATTTTACTCATCAATATTCCCCCTATCTTTGACGTTTGTCTGTCATGATTTTTTACTACCAAAACTAATAGAGATTCTCCAAGGTGTGCTTGCACAATAACTTATCTAGGAATTTAATTTTCCTAACCTTCCCTAGACCCTAAGATCACTTCTAGGATCTTAATATTCTTTTCTCTTATGGCCTAATATCCTAACTCAACTCCAAGAGTTAGTCTCTTTTTGCTTCACCTTGAGGGATCACTAACATTATGGGTACTTCAACTCTTCACTCTTTCTTGGATGACTCCAAGTGAAAAATATTCACAACATCTTCACAAGTGTTTTATAGGGTGTATCCATCATTGAAAAAACCATTTGGCATCCATATGACTTCATTGGAATGGGACATCAAGACTTAATCAATCGAGTTCAAGATTGACTATCCTTTTGGCCTAATTGGTCTATTATCCCTAAACAAGGTGTTTTTCCCACTTAACTCCCAAAAATTACAAGGACCTCAAAAAAAAATTCACATTTAGATACCATTTATCAAGACCTTAAATACTTTGTATGTGTTTGGTACCTAAGTTGTCTGTACAGTAGAATCATGAAATGTAGGATAAATAGGGCTAATTGTGCTTGAATTATGTAGTCCACTGATTTCTACCTAGAAATATACCTAGATGGATTAGGAAAGGCCTAATCTCACTTGTAGGTGTCTATAGGATTACTACCTCTCTGAAACCACACTTGGTTTGAAGAACTCACTCATTCTCCTGCAATTGCACATCTAATTCACAATGTCAAACTACTAACCAGACACTCAATGCTTGCCTAGGGCATGACCTTAAAAATAGAAAAATGATTCTTCTGACCTCCTACCTAGATATTTACAATTTACAAAGGCTCCTCTACCATATTCATCTAGACCTAGATGGTTTCCATGGTTGGATTCTATGGGGGAGCCATAAAACTAAAAACCACACTGTCTTCTCTAGCAACTACACAGTTTACAAAACAATTTACAAAAGCTAAACAAATGAACTCAAAACCACTACACTAATGAACAAAAATTGCTTAGAATTTCACTACTATGCAGAACAAACACTAACCCTTTCAATTCAATCCATACAATAACTCATAAACATAGTGCAACTCGATTGTCACTGAAAACCAGAACTCAGAGCTTTCATTCACTTTCAAAATTACATTCCTTCACTCCACACCTTGGGAAATGGGATCCTTTTTTCCTTAATACGACATTCCCATGATTCTAGGATATTATGGAAACTACCCATTATGTTTCCTTGAAAGGAATCCAATTTTCCATTTGTTGTCATGCAATATTAAAAGTTGCTAAAATGTTGTCAAGCAACATTATGACAACATTACATCTTTTTGCATAATTTTTGCTAAGGTCTCTATTTAACCTAGAATGGTGTAGAAATATTCTAGAAACCATTTTAGGCACTATTCTACCCTTTCCCAAGCCTTAAAGGCTTTATACATAATTCCACCCATTTTCCCATCTTAGGCCTAATCTAGCACTAACAACTAGAAAGCAATAAACATCTAGGATGGATTGAGCCTAGTCTAATCCACCTAGGAATACACTTTCAAGACCTTCTATGGTCAAATTAAAACCTACTGACTTGGCTAGGGTAAGTACAAGCCAAAATTGTAACAAGACTTAGGTATTTTCCTAGGTTCTCCTGCACCAAAAATAGGATGTTACACGTCTGTTAATTGGTCTCATTAAATTTTAAGAACCACACATGGAGACAAGGTCAAAGTATTGTTGTAACCTATGCATAATACCCATGTAGTGGATGAAGTTGCACTTAAGTTTGAACCCACCCATACCTCTTTCTCCAATTTGAGATGTATTGTATTGAGATGGTAGAAGATGAAGAGGTAAGTGGTGATAGATTTGAAGAGGAGGAGATCCCTCTCAAAAATTTCATTAAGAATGATCCTTTTTTGAATTACCATACTACTAGACTTGGAAATTATATGATCTTTTATGATCATCCTCTTCCAAAGGTTACTAATGAAAAAGAAAATATAGAAAAAGATATCATTCATCAAGCATCAGAATTATAGGTAATGTATTTTGATGGAGAAAGATGTCAAAATGGCTCTAGCATATGTGTCCACTTGATTTCTCCTTCAGGAGAAGAAGTAGAAAGATCTTTCTGATTCCAGTTTATCTCTACGAACAATGAAGCAAAGTATGAAGGACTGGTCAGAGGACTAGGTCTAGCTAAAATAATTAAAATTAAGAAACTTAGTGTTTGGAGATTATAAGTTGGTGGTGAAACAAGTTCATAGTGCTTTCATAGCTAATAACCCCCACATGAGGTTCTACTTCCATTGGTTTTGCGACATGATCAAAAATTTTGACATTTTCAATAGTAAAGTGATCTTGAGAATAGAAAATGCAGAAGCTGATCAACTAACTATAATTGGATCCTAGTTTGAGCCTGTGATAGATTTTCCTATGAATGAGCAATCAATACAAGTGATCATTATACCATTCATAACTGACAGGTGTTTGAAAATGATGAACAAATTGCCTTGTTCATCATGTTAGCATAACTATGCACATATAAAGTTGAGTATATTATGGTATGTTCTTGAGGCAGATTTGATGATAGGTTTATCAGTTATGATGTTATTATTGATGTCAACTTAGTGTTTGTTGGTTTATACTATGAATTTTATGTTGATGTATGTTCAAGAGATTGGATCCAGTGTCGTGGTAAGATTTGGCATGTACGATTGTAATGGAAGAATAAGTCATGTTTTTAGGTGTTGTATCTATGACCTAACATGTTTATCATATATATGGTGTGACTTATGATTGATTGAAGGGTAACAAGTAAATACGTAGAACATGATGTAGCCAAGGAGGAATGATTTGATAATTGTTTCAAATAGGTTTGGATTCAGGTGTTGTAGTTCAGGATATGTTATCTTGACTATGTTATGGGGTTACTATTGTGACCACGTCATGTTTTGGTGATTGGAAGACCAAGTTTAATTGAACATAAGATCATTCAGTGAAAAATAAAATAAGTTCTTAGAACAATCAGTCAGATCCTTAACTGGTGATGATACATCATGTTGTGATAAGTGGTTATGTGTTCCAGGGATTGTAGTAACCTTGTAGATCAACATGAATTGATGAGTGGGCATTTATATGATCATTATGATAAAATTTCTTGAAGTTGTGAAAGAACATTGGAAAGTGTGTTTTGGGTTGACTTTTCTTTGTCAAATTGATGTGCGATGAATTTGAAGGTTGACCTGAGTTTTGTAGAAAATTTTCTAGATTGGTATTACATTTTAGGGCTTGAGAGTTGAGTAGGAAAGATTGTAAAACATTTTTGTAAGGCGGTTAATCACCCTAATGAACTTTTATTGTTTATATATATATATATATATATATATATATATATATATATATAATGATGAAATGAAAAAGTGTAGATCATGGATGCAGTGGTGAGATTGAGAGAAGAGATAAGATTGTTTGCATGTTAAGAAGAGATTGAGATTGAACTAGATTTGTACTAGCAGAGGAGTGCTATTCTTTTTAGATCACTTTCACTTGAGTTTGATCAAGATAAATCCCTTAACCGGGTGGACCCTAACAAGTATGAATTGTAAATCCTTTAATCAGGTGAATCTTTAATTAGGGTTTGAAATCCCTTAACAAGGTTACTCCTAACATGGTAAATCTCCTAATAGGTCTAGAGGTAAATCCCTTAACCAGGTGGCTCCTAACAGGGTCTTTCTCTTAACCAGGAATTTGTTAGTTGCTAACAGGGCTAAGCTCTTAACTGAGTGAACTTCAAAAGAGTGTATAATTATTTGTGGGTGCCATCCCCACACATGGTTTTTCCCAGTTGGGTTTCAATGAGAAAAATATTGGTGTTATTTTTTTGCATGGTTGTGAATGTTTATCTTCATTGGTTTGTTTATTCATTAAATAGATGTTAATTAATGAAATTTGTGGAATTGTTGATGAAATTTTTGTATTGTTAGATTACCGATTCACCCCCCCCCCCCCCCTCTCAGTAATCTTGGATCTAATAATAAGAAGTGGTATCAGAGCATTGGTCCTCTTTGTGGAAAGCCTAACAACTTGAGGAAAAGATCCAATGATGAGGAAGGAACCTCTCAAGTTATCTAAAGATAACTAAATGGTATGGAGTGACAGAATGAAGTTATATCTAAAAGGTATGGGATCACAATATTGGATGCATGTCATAAGAGGTATATCACTCCTACTAGAACTCTCACAGCAGATGAACTGGATGAACAACATGATAATACTCAAGCACAAGAAGCTATTGTAAGTACCTTATCTTATATTGAATATGTTAATGTTCGTGGACTTGATACTGCCCATGATGTTTGGTAAAAGTTAAAAGTAATCAATAGAGGAGATATTCATGTGCAAAATGCTAATGAAGACAGTCTTGGAGGAAAGAATGATGACATGAAGATGGTATAAGGAGAGAACATTGCACAATATGGCCTAAGAATAAAAGAAGTTGTTGGTGCTATCAGAGGTGCTAGTGCAACTATTGAGGAAGATGATGTGGTAAGTAAAATGTTGAGAACTTTACTGCCTGCCTATACCATTAGAGTGTCTTCTATAAATGAGTTGAGAACTTTTGACAGCTTTACTATAGATGGACTTAACTATAAGCTTATTGCATTTGAGTTAAATAACGTTGATAACAATATTTGAAGATTTGATGCAACTTTCAAGGCATCAATGTCTAATGTACCGATAAGGAAAATTAAAGAAATAAGTCATGATTATGATTACACATCAAGTTACATTAGGGAACTTGAAGCTATCTTGGAAGATGAAAGGAAACAAGGAGATCTTGAAGCACTACTAGCAAAGAGATTTCCTAGAGGGACTGGTAAGTACAAATGCAAGCTACCATTGAAATGTTTTCATGTAATAAGATTGGACATATTGCTTCTAGGTAACCTAATGGTGAACAAAAGGATAAGTTCAAAAAATTTAAGGGTAAAGGGAAGAAAATGCTATGTTGTAGTTAGTGAAGGAGTTGTTGATGAAGAATCAAAAGATAATGAGGAAGAGGAGTATGTATTTGTTGCAGTTAAAGAAGATCCATCAGAAGGAGAAAAAGAATTGGTTTCTCACATGGGACACAATGATGAATGGATTATAGACAATGAGAGATCACATCACATCACATTATTAATCTTGATGAGGTTCGGTAACAATACACCTTGTTTGATCAAAGGAAAAGACATTATTTATTTGAATGGTAAGAGTAATATAGATGTTGTTTATTTTGTGCATGGTCTAACACATAATATATTGAGTGTGGGTTAGCTAAATGATAAAGGCTACATACTAGAATTCAAAGGAGGTATATGTAGAATTATTGGAAGCTCAGGCGATGAGATTTCTACTAGTAGGTAGACTAGAGGTAATTTATTCCATCTGAATAATACTGTGAACAATTGTTTGGTTGCAAAGGTTGAAGATAGTTGGCTATGGTATAGAAGGTTATGTCATGTAAATTTTGATAGTTTGATCAAAGTAAGTAAGAAAAATGCAGTTAGGGGATTGCCACAATTAGTCAATCCATATAACATGATGTGTTTAAGAATGTCACCTAAGTAAGTTAACTAGTTCTACTTTCAAAAGAAAGTCATTTTTCATCTGAGAGAATACTTGGTTTGATGCATACTAATCTTTGTGGGCTTTTGAGAGAGAGAAGTTATCTAGGTGAAAGATATTTCATATTTTTTACTGATGACTATTCTAGAATGATGTGGGTAACTTTCTTCAAGGAGAAGTCTGATACATTTAATAAATTCAAAACATTCAAGGCACTGGTTGAGAAGGAATCATGTAAGAATTTTAAGTGTTTAAGTTTTGATAGAGGAGGTGAGTTTACTTATGTAGAATTTGTTAGGTATTGTGAAGATAATGGAATCAAGAGACAAATGTTTGCATCAAGGACTCCACAACTATAATGCCCAAAAATAATCGGGAAAAAACACAACAAAAAATTTTTTGAACAATCAATAACATACTTCTAAGACTACAAGGATACACAAAAGCCCTTCAAGGCGAAGCTTTGGGATCGTAAGTTTGCTTGGGTGAGTCACCCAATGACATGTAAGGGATCGTAAGGCTTGCGCTAGTGTGCCTCCATCCCTTACATGACGGAAGTCATTAGGCGACAAGAGAATAAGAAAAGTATTAAGGGGAAATAAACTTTCCCCTACATTTGAGTTTATTAAAGATAGTACGATCTATCCTAAGTATTCTTAAGGAGTGATTCTATTATGCCAAAGGAAGTATTTAACAATAAACAAATAAATATTTTCTTAGCTAAACGAAAATTAATAAACTACATTTCTTCTCCTGATTATTCAACGTTAAGAATAACTATTTTATTAAGACTAAGTTTAATAATGTTAACTATTTCATTGAAATAACATAACTTTAATTTAATTAATGATAATGACAACACACGACAAAGGGGAAAATAATCATAATTATTAACTATAATCACTACTGACATATTTTAAAAAAAGATCTTCTAAAAGTTCCTCTCATCAATATATATCATTAACAAAATGAAAATAACATCTTACCAAGTTAAACTGCCCTACCTAAGCTTAATAAAATTAATTGGTCACAATTTAATCAATGTTTTAAAATAAATAGAAGACAACATAACTAATAAATAAAATTATATAATATTGAATGGGCCCTCCAAACCCTAATTTGAAATTAGGGTTTGTGGCCACATAAAAACTTCTACAAACCCTAGATCTCTCATTATTCCTCCTTCATTCTTCTCTCTTTTTATTTTTTTGTTTTTTTTTTCTTTTTGTTGTTGAGTGCAGGTCTGTGGTAGAGAGAAGTTGTTGCTTATACTGTAAAAATTGGTAGAACAGTACAACATGAGATCTATTTTTCCATAAGAGAGTCTCTGTTGTAATACATAAGCTCACTAATCTGCTGGTACGGATATGGAGAATGTTCATCTTCAGTTTATAAAGATGTAACAATCCAGATCTGTTACACAGATCGGTTCCCAATTTTGCCATATTAAAATCACCATTTTTAATAATGGCATAAGTTGTTAGAATTTTACTTTAATACAAATGCTTTAGCAGTATTTCATTATGTTTCTCTGTGTTTACAAGGATTCGAATCTGCAAGTTTAGTACCCCATTTATTTTATTTCGCGTGTATAAATCATTTTATTTTTAAAAAAAATTCCCAGACGGCAACAGTCGCAGGAAGGGAATGGCATTTTAACTTGTTTTGGGGTGGTTAAGAAATTCCCAGACGGCAACAGCCGCAGGAAGGGAATGGCATTTTAACTTGTTTTGGGGCGGTTAAGAAACCCCCAGGCTGCACAAGGGAGCCAAGCTATGGCATGTGTCGCAACAGTGACAACAGTCACTGCCGTGACACAGTCACTGCAGTAACTTTGCCACTGCTGCAACTCGCGTGAGCAAGAAAAAAAAAGAAAGGGCTTCGGCCCTAACACAATATGCCCTACGAATCATTAAAGTTTGTTTTTCAATTTTTTTTTTTATATGATATATTATTATATTATATATTATACAATAATCATTGTATAATATATAATATATATAATATTGTTTAATAATATATTATGCCATACAATTCATGGTAATATGCTTTCGATTTTTTTTTAATATGATATATTATTATATTATATATTATACAATAATCATTGTATAATATATAATATATATAATATTGGTTAATAACAAATTACGCCATACGAATCATGGTAATCTGCTTTCGATTTTTTTTTATATGATATATTATTATATTATATATTATACAATAATCATTGTATAATATATAATTATATAATATTGTTAAATATTTAATTCCTATATCATTAATAAAAACTACAATGCTATATTATACAATATATTATTATTTATTATATACTCTACCTTTTTACTGTACAGTATACAATATATAATATTATATTATATAACATTACTATTTCATTAATAGTATAACATTTTCT
>MU227817.1:3800279-3866493 GCA_018584345.1 Thuja plicata
CCTCCCAACCATAGACCATTACATGGTCACCCCCGAGCTTGGGGAAACATAGATAGGAAGGGTTACACACAATCTTCACACAACATAGAAACTTAACACAACATATACATAGATTTCAACATATACATAGATTTCACATTTACTCCCTTCCAAGGTTGCACAAAGGACTCATACAAAGAATCCAAGAAATGGGTGAAGGTGAAACTTTTCTTATGGAGACACCAATCTTATAAAAAAAAAAAAAAATGGTGTTGCAGAGAGGAAGAAACTATAGTGGATGTTGTATGGACAATGTTGATTCAAGGTGATGTACCAAAAATGTATTGGAGACAAGAAATTAGTACTGTTGTCTACGCATTGAATTGAGTGCAAGTAAAGAAAGGAATCAATAAGACACCTTAAGAGATATGGTATGGTCACTCACCTAATGTTAAATATTTCAAAGTTTTTGGTAGTAGATATTAAATTAAGAGGGATGATTTTACAAGCAAGTTTGATCCAAATAATTATGAAGGTATTTTCTTGGGTTATTCTACTAAAATAAAAGAATATATGTGTTTCAATAAGAGAACTAACAAAATGATTGAGAGTGGAAATGTAAAGGTGGATGAATACCATGAGAAATCTGGTGATTCAAGAAAGAAAGTGACAAAGTATGATTAGGAGAATGTGTACATTGAACTAGAAGTGCATGAACCAGCAGAACAAAATAATGTGGAAGAAGTGATTCAATTGATAGAAGAAGAAGCTCCTAGACCTGAACCAGTGATACCTATGTATGTGAAGATGAATCACTTCACTGATCATATTATAGGTGATAATAATGTAGATGTTATAACTATAGGAAAGATCAAAGAGAGTACTTGTTTAATTTCCAAGTATGAGTCCAACACAATTGAAGGAAGTAATCAAGGATGAAGATTGGCTAAAATCTATGAAAGAAGAACTTGATCAAATTGAGAAAATTGATACTTGGAAACTTGTTCCAAGAACTATAGATAAAAATTTTGTTGGTACCAAATGGGTTTTTAGGAACAAATTGATCAAAGATGAAGATGTGACCAGAAATAAGGAAAGGCTTGTATGTAAGGGTTATGCACAAGAAGAAGAACTAGACTACGAAGAGACTTTTTCTCCAGTGGAAACATTAGAAGGGGTTAAGAATTCTACTTGCTTATGTTGCTTATAAGAAGTTCAAAAATTTTCAAATGGATGTCAAGTCAACTTTCTTGAAAGAAATTCTTGAAGAAGAGGTCTACATAGAGGAACTTGATGGTTTTTCATTGACAAAGGACAAGGACATGGTATGCAAGCTTCAAAATGCACTATATGGCCTAAAACAAGCCCCAAGGGCATGGTATGAAAGGTTACATTATTATCTTATTCATATTGGTTTTAATAGAACAAGTGATGATAGTAATGTGTACCTAAAATTTGAAGGAGATAAGTTGTTGATAGATTAAGTATTTGTTGATGATATAATATTTGGAGGAAATGAGATGAGTTTGGTATTTGTTGAAGAAATGAAGGAGTTTGAAATGTCAATGATTGGGGAGATCAAATTCTTTATTGGATTGCAGGTTTCACAATTAAAGAATGGTATATATATCAATCAATCTGTTATGCCCTGCATACCCGTCCCTACATTTTGTAGGAAAAATGTTGGGTCCCCCTTTTTGCTTTTGGCCTTGTTTCTTTTCCTTTTTTATCCTCTATCCTTTGCTACTGTGAGGGTCATTTTCTTTTGCTTTTGTTCTCTTTCCTCCGGGACCCAGTCCTGGAGTGTGTTTGTCTTGCGAGCCAGTTGGATCCTAGACTTCGGGATTCTTTGTAATCATGTCTTCTTTTACGAGAAGGTGTGGCTGCATGGAATCCCCAGGCCCAGAGTCTGGAAGTTTTCCTTTTTTGGAGTTCATGGAAGGGAAGCCGGATGTTTTACCCTAGGGGTATAAATAGAATTTACCACCCACTTTCACATTTACCACAATCAAAACTCTTACAGTGATTAGAGCAATTCAAAGGTGATTAAGAAGACTCAAGAGTGTTAAGTGCATTTTGCTCTGAGATTAACAAGTGAATTAGCGATTGTTTGCGGTGGTGTGTTAGCAGATGTTTGAAGCTTCCTAGTTTGTAGGGCACCTCCTGTACTCTTCTTCCCATTTTATCTATGTTGTTGGGTAGGTCCTTCAGCTCTCCTTTCTAGTTTCGTTCTTCTGGTTTTGCGTTGTTTGTTTGTGTTTGTTCTGGTTTTGTTTTTGTTGCATCTTTGTGTCTACTTTTTTGTTCCTGGTTTCATCTCTGTTGTTGCCTCCCATTGGTGGGATGGCTCTACCAAAGGATTTTCCACCCTCTGTGTAGTTGTAGATTAGTGGGTTTTTTTCATATACCTTATACATTATGTAATTTTTTATATGTAGCTGTATATATTCTAGCTTTCGGTTAGCCTATGAGTTGTGCTTTGGCCCTCTAAAAATGTGTATATTCTATGTATATCCTTCCTAATCTATGTTCAGATCACTGTACCCTTTCATGTTCCCCCAATTTTTTGAGCTCGCCCTCTCAGCCAAATACCACCTGGTTTGAACTCGGCTCCTCACTCGTTCCAGCCATGGTGGTTTTCTCTCTCATCCATCAGTTCAGTCTTAATGACGGGTTAATTTTCCCATGCAAGCATTCAAAACCTGCTAAAGTGGCATTTATTTCTTTGGGCATTCAAATAGTTGTTAGCATTAATGTCATTACTCCCATTACTGCATGGCCACATGACGCCCCCATGTCAGCCTCATACGGCTAATCTTTGGTCATGCCATGCAATGGTTAGCTTTTTGAACTCTGGGTCCCAAGTCTCCCTTCGATCTTTACTTCATTTCATCACATGAGCTAGAATCCCCGGAAGCCTGGGTAGATGTCAAATTCCTAAGTCATTTTATTATATATATCTTTTCCAGGGTTTGACATGAATTAACATCCTTTCAAGAACATATACAAAGTGGTGGTGAAAATCCCTGGGATCCAGAATAATGTTATGTTTTATATACATACTGGCAATCGTCCTATTTTACAGGTTTCCATAATTAAACTTGTCAATCATGTCGGAGGCATCAGCATCTTCTTCACCTGGGATTCTGGAACTCCCAACTACTACTGCAACCAGGGTAGCTATTAGGACAAAGGCCAAGAAGGCCTTAGAAAAACTCCCATTAACAATGAATTATCTAAAGGAGGGCACCATTCTCGGATCAAAGATCGATTCCAAGTTACAATTAATCACCGACACCAGTGTCATAAAGTGGGCTGAAATGCAAGCCTTAGTTAAGATGATGTTCATTCAACGCACCACCAAAGATCCATTGGCCATCGATGTGGCCGCCTCCAAGATCCTCAAAGTTTCCTTCTTCCCCTGCTTCATGCAGGCTATGATGCTCATTCTAACCCTGGCGGAACACTACAATATAGCCATCTGGGCCATTGTGTTTGTTGCTCTAGTTCCAACAGGTTACCCAACACCCATGGTGTCTCTGGATGCCAAAACTTTTTCTTCAGGGCTGGGGATCCCCCAATTTGATGATGCAACCATCCTCACCCAATCTTTGGTCTTGGAGGAATTTCACAAGCTTTTGCACATGGCCCAGCAATATCTCAATGACAACTGGCTTAAGGTGCCAAGGAAGGATTTCAAAAAGATGAAACTAGAGATCCCCAGGACATAATTTAAGGAAAGCATACAGATGGCAATCATCACTCTATGTAGGGTCTTTGGAGAGCCCCATGCCCAGGAATTCTTGACATGGATGTACTATTTCTTGTTCAGCATCGCCTCAAGTGGGAAAAATTTTGATTGGGCCACCATCATCACCAATCATGTGGACTCTTAGCTCGTCAAGGTCACCCGGTCCACCAAATTTTACATGAGTTCTTACATTTTTTGGGCACTAGCACAATAATACCCCATCACCCAGGGATTACTTACAGTCAGCGAGCTCGGGACTGGCAAAGGCTAGAATGCCCCATGGGATTATTTCCCACAGATCCAATGGGAGGCCAGTTTCTTAAGCTTCTACCGAGTGAATGATGCCTTCATTTACAAAAACCACCTTACACCCACTCAGGATGCCAGATACCAGCTATTAAAGGAGGCAATGAACTTGGTTAGCACTTATGGCCATTATTACATTCAATATTAGCAACACACATACATTCAGGTGACCCACTTCTCCAAGAAACCCTACCTATTACCCAAACATTGTGGGGATAGGATAATTCTTTTAGAATACTGCATATATATTCTAGAGCTACATGCCCTCTTCATGGTGAAGAAGGTTACTAACGTTCCATTCCCAATCACTTGTGGTAACTATTCTTGCAACCTTTCCCTGGCAAAGGAGGCCGACAGTGAACTTAAGAGTTTAGGGCTAGCAGAACTATATTTGGAGCAGAAGAATTTTGATCCACTGGGAAAGATAGCAACGACACTTCCCTGAGATGCTCCCCCACACAAGTTTCACTTAGAAGATTTTTGGGAAGATTGTCAGGATGATTTTGAAGTTTAGAGTAGGCATTTTGTCTAGATGACGCAAGGCATGATGAAGCGCCTTAAGCTTTGAAAGTTCCCCAATGACTTTTCAGACACTGGGTCTACAAAAGATTCACAATTCAAAGAGAAGGGAGTAGACAAAAGGGCTCTCCCTTTGGTGAACTAAGATGCACCGAAAGGCCTGACGATAGAGGACATCACCAACAATATAATTGAACATAGCCATGTGTATTTTTAGAAGGTGTGTCCAAAGAGCACATGAGATTTTGGCCCATTTTTACGGGGGTCAACATCAAGGGCAAAAACCTCCTCACAAGGTGAGGATAGAGGAAAGAGGAAAATGGGGACCCAGTCCCAAGTCCCATCTACAATTCCCATAGTGGAACAATTGTAGCAAACTTTGGCGGCATCCTAGTAAATGAAAGATACATTAATCACCTAGCTAGCTACCTCAGCTATTATGGCCAGACCTGCCCGCCCTTCCAATTCTCCCTCACTTGCAGAATTAAAGGTCCGAGTAATAGGGACCAGAGCGGAAGAAGATCGGGTAGCCATGCTAGATGTCAGGCCCACATTGGTAACCAGGAGGAAGAAGAAAAGAACACCTAATCCTCATCTAAGGGCAGAACCAGAACTTGGGATGCCTGACATCCCCAAAGTATAGATTGTCTCCTTAGACTCTCTGGAGCTAGATAATCGACCCGAAGATCCCCCAGTGACCTCCCCTCCACACGATGACTTTGATGACATATTCAGGACAGACGAACTTGTAAACTTACAAGGGGATATCCTGAAGGTGGTGGAAGAGATTGCCACCCAGGAAAAATTAAGGATCCCCATGGAAGGGGAGATCCTAGAGAAAGAAGTTGTCACAGAGAAAGGAGTCCAGATTGAAGGAGAGAAAGAGCTAGAATAGATAGATGTCTCCAAGGAGTAGGAGATATAGGTTACAAAGACCAACACCACAGAGGAAAGACAAGTGCAGAATGAGCAACCAACATCTACTGAGGGAACCAGACCTATGGGAGCAACCATAAGCTTAGTCTTTGTGCTCCAAACACCTTCTACCCAAAAGAAGGTAACATTTGGTGAGGTGATCTCAATGGCCGCATAGTCAATCTTTGGCCAAACACCTCATCCACCCCCTCTGGATATTCCAATGGAGGAAAATATTCTGGTGGAAGATGCCAAAGAAGAAAAACAACAGCAGCAAAAGTAGCAAGGTGAGGGGTAGAACCCTGGAAACACAGATATTGAATCCAATGCTGCTAAGGATATGGACACCAAGGCAGAAGAGACCGATGCAACTAAGGCGGATGATGCAGGTGGTCTGGAGGATATAGGGAAAGAGTTTGAAGAGACTCAAGACATAGGGGATGTACAATAGAACCCTGGAGAGGATTCACAGGATTAAAATTTGGTAGCAAGGCCACCCCCGCCACCACAATGGTTGGTGGACTCTAAAAAGAGGAAGGCCCCAATAGAGACAAAGGTCCATCTCTATCTAGCTGAGATGATGACACAAGTGCAGGGGGGCCTGAAACAAAAGAAGGCTCAAACCCTCCATTTTGCTCGAACCGGTCCGAGCAAAGAAACAGTTGCGGTGATTGCAACACCTTCCCCAGAGATAGATGTGGCAATAGCCAGAGCTGAGGACTATACAATCACAGAAGTACCTCTAGGGAGGAGAGACAAACAAGGAAAATTGGACCTATTAAAAGAAGCCAGTCGAGCAATAGAGGCCCGTTATGACAAGCAAGTTCAAAAACTCAAAGAAGAGAGGGAAAAGAACACAAATCTCCTCAGGCTTTTGACGGAGCTAGCGCAACCCATCACTACTATTCCTCCAGAAGATTCCTTGTCTAGAGAACCGCTCCCACAGGGTGACATAGATGCGCTAAGAGGTATGAAGAAGAAAGCATAGGTAGTTGATGACTAGGTAACTAAATAGGTAGGGAACATCTGGCATTTCTTAGTGGCTATGCTCCCGAACCTGTACGCGACCAATGGTATTTTGAACCAGGCCAAAAATACCATTTCTATTTAGGAGGCAAAAATCAATTAGTATGAAGTTTAGATAGGTTAGTTAGGAGAACTCATGAGCCTCGGGGAAGAAATTTTTACTGAGGCCAAAATTTTGGGAGAGGAGTCCTTCGACTTTGTCTGGAGCCAGCACTCCAGACTTGATCTCAGATTAGAGATAGGAAATAAATTGGTAGGGGCCCTGTGGGATAAAGTTTTGGAGGTATAATATTCTTTAAATTTATATGAGGCATTCATTTCAAGGGTTTCGGGAGTTGATCCCTTTAGTATTGAAACATATACTCCAGAGGAATACGTTGTGGGGAAGTTTGAAGAGCTAATGGAGTCTCAATACCATTCCCTAGAGGTAATGGATAGAGAAAAGATATCATGTATATCCCGCATGGTGCTCCGAGGCCATGCCAAAAATATGGCTACAGGATTCAAGGCAAGTACTCCAGATCTAGGCAAACAGGTGGAGGTGGCCAAATACCATTGAGTCGACCTCAAGGACATCGATGAGGATGAAGTTTCCTAGCTCCTAGAAACATTTAAGGCCTATAAGGGATAGTCATGCTCTCTAGATTCTAGAGATTTTCACCTCCAGGGTACATTTTTTAACATTATTTCATTATTTGAGCATAAGCTCTTGGTTCCCGGAGCTCCGGATCCAAAAATTTTGTATTCTTTTGATGACCCGCGTCTAGGTTCCCTAGAGCTGACTAGTCATTATCAGGCAGTAAATAAGTGGGTCAAAAGGTGGATGACCCTGATAGGGCATGTCAGTTAGAGGGATGGCTCTGACAGGTGGTCCTCCCAAGGTGTGGCTCACGCATTAAACACCTGGTGCATTGAAGATAGTGAGACACTTTTTTCATTGATGAGGTAGCCTCGAACCCCGGGAGATTAAATTTCTTCTCTTCTCTCTTTGGCACTCTCCTTGAGGCTAATTCTTCCATTCTTTTTTCTTGTCTTCTTTTTCCGATCTATCATAGCCTCTGCTCTTTTCAAGGTAGTTGTAATGTGGTGCAGGCAGTACCGACCACCGGATATTATATTATAATGGTTGAGTGTATAGTTAGATTAGGTTAGTTTTAGGGAAACCTTTGTGTATAAATAATAAGTATAACCTCATTTCAAGGGTCGGAAAAATTGATGATTTTGCAATCCATACTATTAGCATTTCATAATTTCATTTCTTGTAGTTGCAGAGCTCAATGCTCAGTAGTTCTTAGTAGACAGGTGCTCTCTTGGACCTTTTTATGTACACACCAGTGACACTAGAAAATTGTTAATGAAGAAGGAAGGATTCTTGCAATGATTTTTTTGGTGTCTTGATCTCTGAGTTAAACACTCTTTTGTGTTGTATGTTTCTGATGTCCTTTGCTCTAATGTTAAGTAGATTAATGACCTCTTTTCCCTTGCTATTGAACATGTATGAATCATTGGTTCTGTATATGTTTAGTATTTAGTACAGTCCATTGGATCATGGTTGATGTTTTAAATGTACTTGCATAACTATAAGTAGAATGAATACTCTCTAATCTTGGCATATCTTTTGAAGTTTGTTTGATAATCCAAATGCTTGCAGGAACCCCCAACTTACCAAAATCCCTGGAGAAGATGATCCAAGAAACATAGCTATCCCCCAAACAAAAATAGTCACACACCCAACTTAGCTCCCCGCACTGTCGAGACCTGACTCTCAGGTGCTTGAAGGCTTAGAGAATTTATTCCCCAGAATCCCTTTACAGACAAAGTTGGCTGGTACCCTGGTACCCAGTGAAAACTTACATCGGTTGATGAGACCGGTCACAAAGTCCTATCAATAGAAACTGGCGCTAGAAGAAGGGCATGAGCTCATCCCCTTTAGAATATTTTAGCTTTACACCACCTGAGGGTTCCCCAAGCTATAGTTTTAGGAATCAGACCTTTAGTGGGATTGGATCTTTTTCACCTACATGATTTGAAAGACTCCTTAGATTAGCCCCCAATCCTGGAAGGTTTGTTGAACTCAAGCCTCCTACTCGAAAGAAGAATACTCTGCAAACCAAGCAACCTACCAACCTTGTCTGGGGATCTACTAAATCTCAGAATACCCAAGTCTCCCAGACAATCTCGGGGACTAACGCTTAGTCTAGCTAGAATCAAACACCCCTGATGGTTGTGTACTTTGGTAACACTGGGTCCCTAATGGGGCAGTTTCCTGGTGCTACAAATGATCTTCCTTCACATCCAGATAAGATCTTTCCTTGATATGAGCACTTAGCCTCGCGAACCTGCAGGCATACAAAGATGCCATGAACTAACACTGGATCCAACATCAAGATGTTGTGACCTAGATGTTTCCTTTGTCCTTGGGATAGAATGAGTTAAAGTGGTACCTTAACTTTCCTACCAACTCCATCAAAAGTTGGTAGGATATGGAAGATGCCTTCCTGGTAGCCTTCCGCATACACATGGACCCGATGTGGTCCCAAAACTATTTTATCTCTTTGAGGAAGGAACCAAACAAGCCCCTTGCAACATTCAACCACCAGTTCCAATGCACCTTAAAGTGGTGCACAGGCCCCTTTATTCCATCTGCGGATGTGACCATCCAAACTTACCTGAACACCATGGACCCTTTTGCTACCACTCTCCTATGGAGAACCACCACCCTGAATGACCGGGATACTCTGGCGAAGGTTTACAACCTAGCCTTGGATTTGTCCTGTGGTTTGAACAAAGCTCCTAACAGGATTGGGCAGAAATTACCTTTCAACATGATACTCAGTAGAACTTCTTACATCGGGGGATACAACCCCAATCAGGAAATGGGTGCCCCAATGATGGCCATGGGTCTGCCACTGATAGACCAGCAGGCCCGATATGTTTATCCATCACAAGCCCAAATAAAACTAGGTCTAGAATTCATTCCCTAGAAAAAGCCACAGTAAATGCAAAAACCATTGACACAACCCTCTGGAGTACCTTTCTTCCAGTCACTCACAGCTAGAGGATTACAGTCCTCGACTCTAGGAGCTGCTACCACTTTCACCAGGAGCCAACCATAACAACTGTCACACTGTGACACAAACACCCAATTTTCTACTGAGGTTGAATCCCTTCAGCAATTGGTGTCCTCACTGACTATAGACATGGGAAAACTGAAGGTGGGGCCTTTTGCACCCCACAACCCCAATTCCCAGAGAGGGAATATCTTCTTTGGACAATAAAATACCAACTCTAGAGGAAGGAATTACAACAATGGGCCTCAGACCAACCAATAGCAATGGAATAACAACACAAACACCAGAGGTCCTCCTCCAAACCAAAACACCACTCAGGGTAGTGCTAGACCCAGTCATTTTGTATAGCTTATAGAATTCCACCCCCTAACTAATTGGTGTAGATTGCATGACATCGAATCTCATTCTGAGGTGAACTATGTCACCCTAGAGAAGGTCATCATGATCTCCCAGTTGGACAGACAACAACCTATTGATCCTACTCCCTCAGAAATGACTACTCACAACACCTTCACCTATGAGACTGTCTTCTTTGGGCCAGATAAAGAAGACAAAGAAGAACCTAAACTATAGGGGTTCTTTGATGAATCTATTCTGAAATTTGAGGCCAATGCCTTCACCAGCCCGTGGACTCCCTACAACACTTAGAGCTACGTAGGTAAAGGGCCAGTTTATAGGCTGACACCTCCCAAAGATACCCCTCCATGGGATAATAAAATTGATCGCCCCTCCCTCTGAAAGGACCTGGCTCTAACCAAGCTAAGGACCCAGCCAAGGAAAGCCAACAATTCTTAGGGGGGAGGTTTGACATCACGAAGGTGTTAGAATAGACCACCACCTCCATGACCTTGATGGAGGTTTTACTAAATTTTCCCGAGCAGAGGAAGTCTTTTATAAAGCTCTTGAGAAACTCAGAAGCTGTCAGTCACCCACCCAAGACTATCACTTTTGACAATGCCAACACGACTATCTTCTAGGGTCACACAGAGGATCCTCCCTTCTTACTAGGATTAAACATACAAGGGAAGAACCTACATAATTTCTTGGTAGATTCTAGAGCTTTGAGAAACATCATGCCCTTATCTATATGCTAGAAGCTTGGACTCTTTCCCACTCCATCCAAAGGCACAGTAGTCCAACTAGACAAAACTATTGTGAAAATGATAGGTGAGCTGAAGAACGTCCAAATTAAGCTCATCCAAGACCCTTGAATATCGAGCATAATAGACATCCAAGTGATGGACATCCCGGAGACCTATGGGATGTTGTTGAGTTGGAATTGGTCTAAGGCCTTAATTGGTATTTCTCCACTGACTTCTCCCACTTGTGGCTCCCCTAGGAGGGACAGTCAAACCAAATCTGGGTAGAAAGTGAACCCAGGATGAAGTAGACCCTCACTAAATTTGGAAGGGTAAATGAAGTCCTCTTCTCTGATACTTTCCCCGGGGTGTACCAACCCCTAGAGATCCTAACATTTGATTTCACCCCTGGGGAAGATCCCATAGTCTCTCAGAGAATGCAGGACCTGGATGAAAAATTGAGGGGAAAAGTTAACTCTCAAGGTATCGCAGCAACTCCCGCTACACTCTTGTCTGGCACTTGGTGCTACGTGCATTATCAAAAACATCCTGAACTAGAGTGTGAGCCTTGCCTTGTTTCTGCTACCCATCACATCCATGCCCTCCAGGAGAAACAATGCAAAGCAGATTTTCTTGGACCTATTAATCCATCGAGCGGAACTCCAATGGTGTCGCTTGTCCAGGAATCTAAACAAGAGGCTGCTTTGGAGGAAAACCTCACCCTTGTGCCATCGGGTCTAGAGGAAGTTCCTCCCAATCCTCCAAAAGATAATCCAAAGGCCACTTCACCTTCCCAGCCCCAAAAAATGAACAATGACTTGTTGACCCTAAAGTTTGATGGGTCCCGGTCTAAAAAAGGCTACAAGGCCAGAGTGGAATTGATCAACACACGAGGGAAATCCTTCCTTGCATCTTACATGCTGCAATTTAACTATACAGATAACATCATGGAGTATGAGGCCTTCATCCTTGGGCTCCTATTTGCATTAAGGAAAGGAATCACCCACCTTCGGGTGATGGGTGATTTAAAGTTGATTGTTAAGCAGGTCTAGAGCCAATATACTTGTCACAATAAAAGTCTCACCACATACCACAATTGTGCATGGAGCCTCATTGAAGATTTCGATGCTTTTGGCATCAAACTTACTCCCCAAAAATGTAATTTTGTTCTGGACACCCTTGTCGTATCTGCTAGCACCCTTGAGCCAATGGATGGCTCCCAGCTCCAGAAATTCTCTATTGAGATGGTCCCCACCCCATCCATCCTAGATAATGTCACCCACTTTCAAGTTTTTGAGGATGACCAACATATCCTGGCCTTCATGGCTAATGTCAGCATTTTCAAGGATCAGATAGTGGAAGAAAGAGATCATGACAACATCGGACAGGGTGATGAAGATGATGGGATCATAGACCTGCCAACCAACACCATCCCAAGGAGATGGTAGTGCTAGAACACATATTTGGTTTAGACCCCCAGGCTAAGAGAAGATAACACCCTCCCCTAAGGGATGGAAATTTGACAAAGTTAACATTGGACAGGCTGATGAAGATAAATTTGTGCATATTGGAACCTCCTACTCCCCAGAGGAGAAGGAGAAGATTCTCGCAATTCTCTAAGAATACATTGACATAATCATCTGGGGGTATGAGGATCTGAAGACCTATGACACATCCATCATGACCCATACCATCCCACTAAAACCAGATGCTAAGCCCTTCCAGCAAAATCAAAGATTGGTAAACCCATTGATCAAGCCTCTAATTCATCAAGAGGTTTAGAAACTGCTATCAACCTAGATTATCTTTCCAATCCGACACACAACTTGGGTTGTCAACCTCATCCCCGTGTGAAAGAAAAGTGGCGAGATCCACCTCTTTGTGGATTTCCAAAATTTAAACAAGGCATCCAAGAAAGACAGTCACCCTCTTCCCTCATTGGATGAGCTATTGAAAATTGTGAATGATTCTCAAATGATATCTTTTCTGGATGGGTACTCTAGGTATAACCAAGTCATGGTTAAGTACGAAGATTGAGATAAAACGGTGTTCACCACTAAGTGGGGAACTTTTGAATATCAGAGAATTCCCTTCGGCCTTATCAATGTAGGGGAAACATTTCAAAGGGCGTGGACATTATGTTCAAAGGCCTAGTAAACAAATGCATAATCATCTACATGGATGATTTGATAGTCTTTTCCTGGGACAGGCATGATCACTCCACCCACCTTGCCCAAATTTGCAAGAGATGTCATCAGTATAGAATTCCCCTCAACCCTAGGAAATGTATATTTAGGGTCACTAAAGGGAAACTGCTCAGGCATATTCTCTCTAAGAATGGTATATCCATTGACCCTAAGAGAGTTGAAGCATTATTGAATCTATAGATGCCCGGTAGTAAGAAAGAAATGAGATCTTTCTTCGGAAAGATAAACTTTGTCTGGTAGTTCATCACTGGATTCACCGAGATAGTCAAACCACTCAACGACATGATGAATAAATATATGAAGATTGAGTGGAGCCCCAAAGTGAAGCAATTGTTTTCTTAGATCAAGCAGACCATAGTGGAGGCACAGTCCTGGCAAGCCTGGACTATTCCCTCCCATTTCACATATACTCCTTCACTTCCCCACACTTTGCCATAGCAGTCCTAACCTAGAAGGTTGAAGGGGAAGACTGACCCATCACTTTTATGAGTTCTCCCTTCAAGAATGTCAAATTCCAATACTCACCCCTAGAAAAATAGGCTTTTTCTCTAGTCCAGGCCGTGAAGAAATTCTGGCACTATATTCTCTGGAGCAAAGTGCATGCTATCATTCTGGACCAGGTAGTCAAATCTCTACTGCTGTAGAGTGAATTAGGTGAACGCTGGGGGAAATGGATGGCCATCCTCCAATATTATGATCTAGAAATGAAACCAATGAAGATAGTCCAAGGCCAGGGACTATGTAGAGCAATGGTGGAAGGAACTCTAGACATTGAATGCCTAACTTACATAGTGGAGTCTATCATACAAGATCTATGGTATACCGATCTGGTGTACCTATTTCTTAACAACATATGCTTGGAGGGGCTTCCTCCAAACAAACATCATGCCCTATGGCTTAAAAGCACACACTTTATGATAAAAATGGAACACTTTTCCGCAGGAACTATGAGGGAGTCTACCTCTAGTGCATTGATAGGGAAAAGGCAGCTAAAATGATTGACAAATTTCACAGGCAGTTTGGAACTGAGCATGGTTCAGCTAATGCCACTGCCCATCAGATTCTCTAGGCTGAATACTATTTTCCCTACATATTTAAGGATTTTTATACTCACATTAGGAGATGCCACACTTGTCAAACAGTGGCACACCATGAGCAAAACTCGTCCATGCCTTTGCAGCTGGTCTTCAAAGCTAGACCCTTCACCCAATGGGCATTTGATTTTATCAGGGAAATCAACCCCAACTCATTTGCCAACCACTAGTACATTTTGACTACTACCGATTACTGCACCTAGTGGTCTGAAGCAATTCCTTGTAAAAACAACATAGCGAATGTAGTTAGTAAATTCCTAGAAGAAAACATAGTCACACATTTTGAGATGTCATTTTCTATAGTGTGTGACAATGGTCTAGCATTTTATTTGGCCTAGTTACTCAAATGGACCTACGAGAGAAGGATCACCCTGAAGTTCTCCAGCAACTATTACCCCTAGGGAAATGGTGTGGCTGAATCAACCAATAAAAATATGTTAGAAGTGATCTAACACATGTTAGAACAAAACCCTCAAGACTAACATCAAAAGCTTAGGTTTTCCCTCTAGGTGGATCGCATCAAAATAAAGACAGCCTTGGGGACATCCCCATTTTATCTGTTTTACATCCAGAATCCAGTGTTCCCCATCAACTTACAAATCTCGATCTTATAGTTTATGCAGGAATTTAGCAACCAAGATAACATTGTGGAATTTTGGCTTCTGAATCTGGTGATAATGGAGGAACAAAGAGACATGGCCCTAGAACACTTCAGGCATCATTAAGCAATGGTAAAAAAATGGTTTTATCAGAGAGCCCAATATAAGGCCTTTTAGATTTCAGACCTGGTCCTCTTGTGGGACAAGGCCTGGAAACAGAAGGGGAAGCACACTAAGTTTCAAAGGCTCTAGCTCAGACCATACCTGATATCTGAGATCTATAGGGAAAATACTTATCACCTCAATACTATGACCGGAGAAACCATCCCATTGTTTGTCAATGGTCAGTTTCTCAAGCACTATTTTGAATGATGTAGGTGGTAAGTCTATCTGAAGTTGTACTATATGTAAAGTTCTTGCTTGTAAATATCTTTCCCAGTGCTCCGTTTGGAGTGCCTTGTACTTGTAAATAGTTTTTTGGTAGTCCTTTGGGCCTACCCTTCTTTTTTTCTTTTCATCTTTGGTTTCCTTTTGTTTTCCATTTTCTTTCTGGGTTCCCAGCGTGTTGTCTTCTCTTTGTAGACAGGTATGCTTTGCATAACATCTAGTCCCTAGAATGGTACCTTATGCATTTCAGATAGTTTGGAATCTATTGTTAGTATAGTGGAATTGGTCCGCATTTCAGAGTTTTTTTGTGAGGATGGTAAAAGGTTATGGGTGATCTTTCATCTGATTCATTTCTTGACAGTCTTGACATTGGTTAACATAAAATCTAAAGAAGCAAGTAATTGCATGGTCCTCGAGGGCAGATCAGTTGCACTAAGTTGTCAACTAAGTCTAAAAATCATAAAAATATCCCAGGTCTGGAACATTCTCTCCTATTCAGCAATTTAAAGTGGATGGCAAGGTAAAATAAGTACCACCGTAAAAAATAAAAAATAAAAAAAATTAGCTAAGCTTAAGGTTCACGGTGAAAGAAATACCACCTTCCCATCCCGAAGGAAAAGAAGGAATTGAAGAATAGAGAATCCCGCTATCTGGGGGAAACGTGCAAGATAGGATGATTTTGGTCTGATTTAATCAGTGCCTCATCTTTATTTCTCCTGGAAATCATCAGCTTGATTTTCTTTCAAAGCACACACCTCACAAATGATGAAAGACCGAAAGATTGAATCATTGATGAGCTGGATTTTCCCCATCGCCTCGCACCTTGCAAACAAAATGCCCCAGGTAAAGATTAATTCTAGATTTTCTAACCAGAGATTTTGAAGTTCTCGAATGTGCTAAGGGATTCATTCTAGTGGGTCACCATTTGTTATGCCCTACATACCCGTCGCTACATTTTATAGGCAAAATGTTGGGTCCCCCTTTTTGTTTTTGGCCTTGTTTTTTTTCCTTTTGTTTCCTCTGGCCTTTGCTGTCACGAGGGTCATTTTATTTTTCTTTTTTTCTCTTGCCTCTAGGACCTGGTCTCGAAGTGTGTTTGTCTTGTGATCTGGCTGGATACCAGACTCTGGGATTCTCCATAATCATGTCTTCCTTTGCGAGAAGGTGTGGTTGCATGGAATCCCCAGGCCTGGAGTCTGAAGGTTTGCCTTTTCCAGAGTTCATGGAAGGGAAGCGAGATGTTTTACCCTAGGGGTATAAATAGAATTTACCAGCCACTTTCACATTTACCACAATCAAAACACTCAGAGTGATTAGAGTGATTCAAAGGTGATTAAGAAGACTCAACAGAGTTAAGTGTGTTTTGCTATGATATTAACAAGTGAATTAGCGATTGTTCATGGTGGTGTGTTAGCAGACATTTGAAGCTTCCTGGTTTGCATGGTGCCTCCCATGCTCTTCTTCCCCTTTTCTCTATGTTGTTGGGTAGGTCCTTTGGCTCTCTTTTATGGATTCATTCTTCTAGTTTTTGCGTTGTTTGTTTGTGTTCATTCTATTTTTATTTTTGTTGTCTTTGTGTCTGCTTTTTTGTTCCTAGTTTCATCTTTGATGTCACCTCCCATTGGTGGAATGGCTCTGCTAGATAATTTTCTACCCTCTGTATAGTTGTAGATTAGTGAGTTTTTTGTATATACCTTGTACATTATGTAATTTTTTTTATGTAGTTGTATATATGCCAGTTTCTGGTCAGCCTGTGAGTTGTGCTTTGGCCCTCGTAACGCTTTGGCTCTCTAAAAATGTGTATATTTTTTGTATATCCTTCCTGGTCTACACTGAGCTTAGCATTCCCTTTCATATTTCCCCCAATTTTTTGAGCTCCCCCTCTTGGCCAAATACCACCTAGTTCAAACTCAGCACCTCATTGTTTTGAGCCATGGTGGTTTTCTCTCTCCTCTGCCAGTTCAGTCTTAATGACAGGTTAATTTTCCCATGTGAGCATTCAAAACCTACCCAAGTGGCATTCATTTCTTCATGCGTTTAGATAGTTTTTGGTCTTAATGCCATTACTCCCATTACTGTGTGGCCATGTGATGCCCCCATGTCAGCCTAGTATGGCTAATTTCTAGTCCTGTCATGCAATGGTTAGTTTTCTAGACTTCAGGTCCCAAGTCTCCCTTTGATCTTTATTTCATTTCATGACATGAGCTGGAATCCCTAGAAGCCCGGCTAGAAGTCAAATTTCTAGGTCATTTTATTATATATATATATATATATATATATATATATATCTTTTCCAGGGTTTGACATGAACTAACATCCTTTCAGGAACAGATGTGAAGCGATGGTGAAAATCCACAGGATCTGGAATAATGTTATGTTTTATATACATATTGACGGTCATCCTATTTTGTAGGTTGCAAGAATTAAAATTATCAATCATGTCAGAGGCATCAACATCTTCTCCACCTGGGACTCCAGAACTCCCCACTATTACTGAAACCATGGTAGCTATCAGGACAAAGGCTGAGAAGGCCTTAGAAAAACTCCCATTAACAATGAAGTATCTAAAGGAGGGAACCATTCTAAGATCGAAGGTCGATTCCAAGTTGCAGTTAATCACCAACACCAGTGTTAGAATATGGGTTGAAATGAAGGCCTTATTTAAGATGATGTTAATTCAATGCACCACCATAGATCCATTGGCCCTCAATGTGGCCACCTCTAGGATCCTCAAATTTTCTTGCTTCCCTTGCTCTGTGCAGGCTTCGAAGCTCATTCTCACCCTGGCGGAACACTATAATATAGTCATTTGGGCTGTTGTGCTCATTGCTCTAGTTCCAACAGGTTACCCAATGCCCATGGTGTCTCTGGATGCTGCAAATTTTTCTTTGGGGATAGGGATCCCCCAATTTGATGATGCAACCATCCTCACCTAGTCTCTAGCCTTGGAGGAATTTCACAAGCTTTCGCACATGGCCCAACAATATCTCAATGACAACTAGCTTAAGGTGCCAAGGAAGGATTTCAAAAAGATGAAACTAGAGATCCCCCAGAAAGAATTTAAGGAAATCATATAGAAGGCAATCATCACTCTATGAAGGGTCTTTAGAGAGCCCCATGTTCAGGAATTCTCAGCATGGATGTACTATTTCTTGTTGGGCATCACCTCCGGCGGGTAGAATTTTGATTGGGCCACCATCATCGCCAATCATGTGGACTCTCAGCTCGTCAAGGTAACCCGGTCCCCCAAATTTTACATGACTTCTTATGTCTTGTGGGCATTGGCACAACAATGCCCCATCACCTAGGGATTACTTATAGACAGCGATCTCAGGATTGGCAAAGGCCAGAATTCCCCATGGGATTATTTCCCACATATCCAATGGGAGGCAAGTTTCCTCAGCTTCTGAAGAGTGAATGATGCCTTCATTTACTAGAAACTCCTCACACCCACTCAGGACACCAGATACTGGCTATCAAAGGATTCAATGAACTTGGTCAACACTTATGGCCATTATTACATTCAATATCATCAACACACATACATTTGGGTGACCGGCTTCTCCAGAAAACCCTACCTATTACCCAAACATTGTGGGGATAGGATAATTCTTTTAGAATACTGCAGATACATTCTAGAGGTGCATGCCCTCTTCACGGTGAGGAAGGTTACTAATGTTCCATTCCTAATCACTTGTGGGAACTATTCTTGCAACCTTTCCCTGGCAAAGGAGGCCAACAGTGAACTTAAGAGTTTAGGGCTGGCAGAACTATATTTGGAGCGGAAGAATTTTGATCCTCTGGGTAAGATAGCAATGACACTTCCCTGGGTAGCTCCCCCACACGAGTTTCAATTAGAAGATTTTTGGGAAGATTGTGAGGATGATTTTGATGTCTAGAGCAGGCATTTTGTCTAGATGATGCAAGGCATGATGAAGCACCTTAAGCTTCGAAAGTTCCCCAATGACTTTTTGGACACCGAGTCTACAGAAGACCCCCAATACAAAGAGAAGGAAGTAGAAAAAATGGCTCTCACTGTGGTGAACTAGGATGCATTGGAAGGCCTGACGATAGAGGACATCACCAAAAATGTAATTGAGTGCAGCCATGCATATTTTTAGAAGGTGTGTCCAAAGAGCACATGAAAAGTTGGCCCATTTTTGTGGGAGTCAACATCTAGGGCTAGAACCTCCTCATAGGGAAAGGATAGAGGAAAGAGGAAAATGGGGACCCCATCCCAAGTCCCATCTATAGTTCCCATAGCAGAACAATTGTAGCAAACTTTGGCGGCATCCCAAAAAATGAAAGATACATTAATCACCCAGCTAGCTACCCCATCTATTATGGTCAGACCTGCCCACCTTTCCAATTCTCCCTCAATTGCAGAATTAATGGTCTGAGTAATAGGTACTGGAGTGGAGGAAGAGCAAGCATCCATGTTAGATGTTGGGCCCCCATTGGTAACCAAGGGGAAGAAGAAAAGAACACCTAATCCTCAACCAAGGGTGGAACCAGAACTTGGGATGCCTGACATCCCAAAAGTACAGATTATCTCCTCAGACTCTTCAGAACTGGACAATCAACCTGAAGATCCACCAGAGACCTCCCCTCTACACAATGACTTTGATGACATATTTGGGATAGACAAACTTGTAAACTTACAAGGGGATATCAGGAAGGTAGTGGAAGAGATCGCCGCCTATGAAAAAGTAATGATCCCCACATAAGGGGAGATCTTAGAGAAAGAAGGTGCCACAGAGCAGGGAGTCCAGATTAAAGGAGAGAAAGAGCCAGAACAAATAGACATCTCCAAGGAGTAGGAAATATAGGTTACAAAGAATGACACCGCAGAGGAAAGACAAGTGCAGAATGAGCAATTGACATCTGCTGAGGGAACCGGACCTACAAGAACAACTGTAAGCTCAGTTATCATACTCCAGACACCTCCTCCTACCCTGAAGAAGGTAACATTTGATGATGTGATCTCAATGGCCACACAGTCAAACTTTGACCAGACACCTCAGCCACCTCCTAAGGATATTCCAATGGAGGAAAATATTTTGACAGAAGATGTCGAAGAAGAAAACAATAGCAGCAACAACAGCAAGGTGAGGGGCAAAACCCTAGAAACATAGATGTTTAATCCAACGCTTCTAAGGATATGGACACCAAGGTAGAAGATACCAATGCAACTAAGGTGTATGATACAGGTGGTCCAAAGGATATAGGGAAAGAGTCCAAAGAGACTCAAGATAGAGGGGATGTACAATAGAACCCTAAAGGGGATTCACAGGATCAGACTTTGGCAGCAAGGCCACCCCTGCCACCACAATGGTTGGTGGATTCTAAGAAGAGGAAGGCCCAAACAGAGAAAAAGGTCCATCTCTCTCTAGCTAAGATGATGGCATATGCGTAGGGGGTATTAAAAAAAAAGAAGGCCCAGACCCTCCTTTCCACTCAGACCAGTTTGCGTGGAGAAATAGTTGCAGTGATTGCAACACCTCCCCTAGAGATAGATGTTGCAACAGCCAGAGCTGAGGACTATACAATTACAGAAGTAACTTTGGGGAGGAGAGATAAATAGGGTGAATTGGACCTGTTAAAAGAAGCCAGTGGGGTAATAGAGGCTTCCACACCCAGAGCACCACTCCCATAGGGTGACATAGATGTGCTAAGAGGTATGAAGAAGAAGGCGAAGGAAGTTGATGACTGGGTAACTAAATAGGTAGGGAAATTTTGATGTTTCTTAGTCGCTATGCTCCTAGACCTGTATGCGGCCGATGACATTTTGATTCAGGCCAAAAATACCATTTTCGTCTAGGAGGGAAAAATCAATCAGCATGAAGTTTGGATAGGTGAGTTAGGAGAACTCATGAGCCTCGGGGAAGAAATTGTTACCGAGACTGGAATTTTGGGAGAGGAGTCCTTCAACTTTGTCCGAACCCAGCACTCCAAACTTGATCTCAGATTAGAGATAGGAAAGCAACTGGTAGGGGCCCTACTGGATAAATTTCTAAAGGTAGAATATTCTTTAAATTTATACAAGGCATTCATTTCAAGGGTTTTGGGAGTCGATCCCTTTAGTACTAAAATATGTACTCTAGAGGAATACGTTGTGGGGAAGTTTGACAAGCTAATGGAGTCTTGATACTATTCCCCAGAGGGAATGGATAGAGCAAAGATGTCAGATATATCCTGCATTTTTCTCCTAGGCCACGACGCTACAAATATGGTTACAGAATTCAAGGCAAGTACTCCAAATTTGGGCGAACAGGAGGAGGCGGCCAAATACCGCCAAGCCAGCCTCAAGGAAACTGATGAGGATGGAGTTTCCCAACTCCTAGAAACATTTAAGGCCTATAATGGATAGTCATGGTCTCTGGATTCTAAATATTTTCACCTGTAGGGTACATTTTTGAACATTCTTTCATTCTTTGAGTGTAAGCTCCCAGATCCTAGAGCTCTAGATCCAACAGTTTTGTATTCTTTTGATGACCCGCATCTAGGTTCCCTAGAGCCGACTGGTCATTATCAGGTAGTTAATAAGTGGGTCATAAGGTGGATGGCCCCGATAGGGCATGTCAGTTAGAGGGATGGCTCTAACAGGTGGTCTTCCCAAGGTGTAGCTCCAGCATTAAACACCTGGCGCATCAAAGTCAGTGAGCCACTTTTTACATTGATGAGGCATGTAGCCTTGAACCTTGGGAGATCAGATTTCTTCTCTTCTCTCTTTGGCTCTCTCCTTGAGGCTGATTCTTCCATTCTTTTTTCTTGTCTTCTTCTGTCAATCTGTCATAGCCTCTTCTCTTTTCAAGGTAGTTGTAACATGGTGCAAGTAGTATCGGCCGCCGAATATTATATTATAACGGTTGAGTGTATAGTTAGATTAGGTTATTTTTAGGGCAAATTTTGTGTATAAATAATAAGTCCAACCTCATTTCAAGGGTCGACAAAATTGATGATTTTGTAGTCCATACTATTAGCATTTCAGCATTTCATTTCTTATAGTTGCAGAGCTCAATGCTTAGTAGTTCTTAGTAGTTCTTAGTAGACAGGTGCTCTCTTGGAGTTGTTGATGTACACACCAGTGATGCTAGAAAATTTTTAATGAAGAAGGAATGATTCTCGCAATGATATTTTTGGTGTCTTGATCTCTGAGTTAAACACTCTTTTGTCTTGTATGTTTCTGATGTCCTTTTCTTTAATGTTAAGTAGATTAACAACCTCTTTTCCCTTGATATTGAACATGTATGAATCATTGGTTCTATATAAGTTTAGTATTTAGTATAGTCCATTGGAGCATGGTTGATGTTTTAAACGTATTTTCATAACTATAAGTAGAATGAATACACTCTAACCTTGGCATATCTTTTGAAATTTGTTTGACAATCCAAATGCTTACAGGACCCCCCAACTTACTAAAATCCTAAGAGAAGACGAGCCAAGAAAACCAGCTATCCCCCTAAACAAAAATAGTCACACACCCAACTTAGCTCCCCGCACTATCGAGACCCAACTCTCAGGTGCTTTAAGGCCCAGAGGATTTATTCCCCAGGATCCCTTTAAAGGAGAAGTTGGCTGGTACCCTGGTACCTGGTGACAACTTACATCTGTTGATGAGACTGGTCACAAAGTCCCATCAAGACAATCCAAATATGTGAAATAAGTACTCAATACTTTTGGTATGGATAACTCCAAACCGGTTGGAACCCATATGGTAACAGGATGTAAATTGTCCAAGGATGATTAATTTGATGTACTAGGTGCTACTTTTTACAGGTCTATGATTGGTAAGTTGCAGTATGTTGTTCATAGAAGACCATATATTGCTCAAGAAGTTGGCATAGTGGCCATATTTCAAGAAAATACTAAGGAATCTCATATCATTGCAGTCAAGATGATATTCAAGTATTTGAAAGGGACATTTTACTATGGTTTGTGGTATGCTCATGATGGTGATTTCTCTTTGAGTGTGTTTACTGATGTTGATTGGGAAAGAAATGTTGATGATAAAAAGAGCACAAGTGGTGGTGCATTCTTCTAGGTGAAAGGCTTGTAACTTGGACAAGCAAGAAGGAAAATTGTATCTCACAATCTACTGTAGAAGGAGAATATGTAGCAATAACTATAAATTATACACAAATTTCATGGATGAAGAAGATTCTTGAAGGTATCAAAGAAAAGGTTACTGAACCGGTAACTATTTTTGTGACAATACAAGTGCAATAAATATTTCCAAGAATCCAGTTCTGCATTCCAAGACTAAGCACATTGCAATCAAGTATCACTTTTTGAGAGAGAAAGTGCAGGAGAAGGAGGTGAAGTTGTAATATGTACCAAAAAAGGAGCAGATAATAGATATCTTCACAAATCCACTACCTAAGGATAATTTTGAGTACCTTAGAGGTAAGCTAGGGGTTATGGCCCTACATGAACATAACTAAGATGTTTTTGGTGCATCAATCCAGTACATTTATTGTCAAATCTTTCATTGTGGATTGATGTTTAGGGGACTACTCCTTAGGGGGAGCATTCAGAAAGAGATGAAGATAGTTGCAGTAGATGATGTATTGGGCATATTGCGCCTTTCGCATTATTGTCAAAGGGGGAGAAGACTCAATAAAGGATGAGAGAACCACAAATTAGGAACAAAGAAATACAAATATGTATCAACTATGGGGGAGTAGTTTTTGTATTTATTTTTCTTGGTATTGTTGGTGTTACCATCAATGCCAAAGGAGGATATTTTTGGCATAACTGATGCATAGATAAAGTTTAGTATGTTGAGGTATGTGTTTGATGAAGATTTGATGATAGGTTGATCATTTATGATGTTGTCATTGATGTCAACCTAATTTTTGTTGGTTGATAGTGTGCATGTTATGTTGATGTATGTTTAAGAGGTTGGATCCAGTGTTGTGGTAAGAGTTGGCGCGTGTGATCGTAATGGAAGAATAAGTGATGTCTCTAGATATTGTATATATGACCACACAAATTTATCATATATATAGTGTGACCTATGATTGATTGAAGGTTGATAGATCAAAAATCAAAACATGATGTAGCTAAGGAGGAATGATTTGATGATTGTGTCAAATAGGTTTGGACTCAGATGTTGTGATTTAGGATATGTTATCTTGACTATGTTATGGGGTTGTTGTTGCAACCGCATCATGTTTTCATGATCAGAAGACCAAGTTTCAATGAACAAAAGATCATTCAATGAAAAGTAAAATAAGTTCTAAGAACAATTAGTCATATCCTCAACTAGTGATGATGCATCATGTTGTGTTAAGTGGTTATGTGTTACAGGGATCATAGTAACATTACAGATCGACGTGGATTGATGAGTTGACATTTCTATGATCATTATGATCAAATTTCTTGAATTTATCCAAGAATATTAGAAAGTGTGTTGTGGTTTGACTTTTCCTTGTCAAATCAATGTACGATGAATTTGAAGGTCAACCTAAGTATGTTAGAAAAATTTCTAGATTGGCATTACATTTTAGGGCTTGAGAATTGAGCGAGAAATATTGTATAAGGTAGTTTATTTCCCTAATGAACTTGTACTATATATATATATAATGAAATGAACACGTATAGATCATGGATGCAGTGGTGCAATCAAGAGAAGAGAGAAGAGATAATCTTGTCTGCATGTTAAGTAAAGATTGAGCTTGAACTGGATCTGTACTAGCAGAGGAGAGCATTCTTTTTAGATCACTTTCACTTGAGTTTAATCAAGATAAATCCCTTTATCGGGTAGACCCTAATAGGTATGAATTGTAAATCCTTTAACCAGGTGACTCTTTAATTAGGGTTATAAATTCATTAATAGGGTTACTCCTAACAGGGTAAAGCTCCTAACAGGCTAGAGGTAAATCCCTTAATCGGGTGGATCCTAACAGAGTATTTCTCTTAACTGGGAATTTGTAAGCTCCAGATAGGGCTAAGCTCTTAGCTGGGTGTACTTCAAAAGAGTGTAAAATTATTTGTGGGTGCCATCCCCACATGTGTTTTTTTGCAGTTGGATTCCCACGAGAAAAATATTGGTGTTATTTTGTTGCATGGTTGTGAATGTTTATCTTTATTGGTTTGTTTTTTCATGCAATATATGTTAATTGATAAATTTGTGGAATGTTTGATGAAAATTTTGTATTTTTAGATTACTAATTCACCCCCCTCTTAGTAATCTTGGATCTAATAATACTAACACATCCAACAAGATGGGGGCTTTGATTAACAGTTGCACCTATAGATAGAAGAAGCATACAAAGATCAAATAATCCAATTCAAGGGAAATAAGTTACCTCAAGATTTGATAACCTTATAAATTATATTTGACTATGATGATGCCAAAAAAGATAGGGAAAAAAATTTCGCTGATAAAAATGATTATGAAGATCTAGAGGTTGAAAGTGGTAAGAAATTAAAAGTGGGTAAAATTATATATGTTGCTGACAAAGAAAGACTCAAGTCCATATGTGAAAAGTACAAGAAAAACATAGCCTAGACTTACAAGGATTTGAAGGGTCATAATTAGGAAATCATCAAACATACTATCAATCTTATAGAAGGAGTCATACATGTTAGACAAAAACAAAGGCTAGCCAATCCAAAAATAGAGTCTCTAATAGCCCAAGAATTGAAAAATTTAGTTGATTCAAAAATAATTTATCCAATTAAACATAGCATATGGGTGTCAAACATAGTGCCATTTTATAAAAATAATGGTGATATATACCTCCTTGTAGAATTTTGAGATCTAAATAAAGATTCTTTAAAGGACCACCATCCTCTACCATTAATGGAGAAAAATTTGTAGACAGTTGTTGGATTGGAGATGTTTTCTTTGCTGGATGGTTTCTTTGGATATAGCTAGGTTTGGGTAGCTAAAGCTGACCAATATAAAAATGTTCATCAATAACTAGGAATAGTTTCCTATGCCAAGATATCATTCAATTTTTCCAATGTAGGATCTACTTTTTAGAATGCTAGGGAGATCGCTTTTAAAGGGCTAGTAAATTTAATCATCTTGATTTACTTGGATGACCTAACCATATTTTCAATAAAGAAAGAAGATCATTTGGATCACCTAGAACAAAAAATTTAGAGGTGTCAAGAGTTTGGGATATCACTTAATCCCAAGAAGTGTGTGTTCAAGGTTCCCCAAGGAAAAATCCTGGGACATGTAGTTTCCAAAGATGGAATTTCTATAGACTTGAAATCGGTGAAGGCCCTCTTTGAAATTCTAATGCCAGTGAATAAGAAGGGAGTTCATTCATTCTTAGGAAAGATTAAATTTATCAATAGGTTCTGATGACATGTAACTGATTGAATGTTTGAAGATATTAAGTTGATGATCATGCAAAGTATTAAATCAGTTAATGTATTGTATTGTCATTGATGTCAACTTAATGTAATTTGTATGGTCATGGAAATACAGCCAAAGACTTCAAAGAACCAATAAATCAAAGGATATGCTATCAATAATGCATATAAGTCAAGTATTCACCAAGTAACTGCATACACCGATAGAGTGCACCCGACGGTCAGAGTAGAAAAACAAAGTCATAGTGTTACCCGACGAGCAAATGCACAGCATTACCGACGAGCAAAATTATAGTTTTGCCTGACGAGCAAAGCACAGAGTAACCCAATGGAAGGAAATACAGTGTTTCCTGACAAACGAAGATCCCAAAGACAACTAAAGTCACACCAATGGAATAGTCAATTATCACTGATAACTAACTGGAATGTTGACCGACAGAACAGAGAGTTCATAAAATAACAAAATGCTTAGCTGTCAAGAGCTAAAGATAGAATTAAATAAGACTTATCATTGTTTTAATCATCTAGATAAAGCCGGAGATAAGTAATTGATTTAAAGTTTCTTTGTCCAGTTGGTAAGAAGATCTCTACAAGATCAGACTAGATATTTGTTTTAAATCTATTGGCAAAGATTGTTGAACATGCCAAGATCAAGAAAGCCAAGAAAAGAGGAAATCATGTCTATAAGAGACAAACCCAATTCATTATGAATTGTGGGGTGAAAAAGAGAGAAGAGGGAAGATGCTAAAGGAAATCTGAAGGAGAATAAAGTCTTCTTTCAGTTCTGATCAACAAGCTGAAGATAGAGCCAGATTCTACAGACATCGACAAACAGTGAGACAAGAATCACAGAGAAGAACAAGTGTGGAGCTAAGGTATACTTGATTATACTGATCAGAAAGGTAATGGATTTACAATAGATCTAAAAATCTACAATTGAGTTGTATGTATGAACAGATCATTAGTGTTTCAGTTTAACCATTGAAGCATAAAGTCTCTTAACCGAGAAAGACTTAAAAGTCTCTATAATTAAGATACATCCCAAGGAGTATCAAAAATTTTGATCATGAAAGTAGCATTGGATATGCCCGATACCTATTGAAAGGCCAAGTGAGTATTTGATCAAGGATGGTAGCATTAGATGCTAGATACTAAGTGACAAACTATCTTTTAAATCCTCTAACAAGGTCAAACCTAATAGTGTGTTTGTAATCGTTAACAGGGTTGGCTCCTAACAGGGCTCACTTCAAAAGAGTGAAAATTTGCAGTATCGGTCCCAATGGTTTTTCCCCTAATAGGGTTTCCATGTTGAAAATCCATATGTTATGTGTGTATGATTCATTTATTTATTGTTTTGCATCTCACTTAGTTAATTTTGGATTGATTGGTATACTCTGCATATTTACTGTGTTTCGGTAAATAGATGACTGCTTATCGATAAACACACAGAAGAAAGGTTTACAAAGAAATCTAACAAGTAGTAAATTTTTATAAGTATTTCAAGGCATACATCTTGTAGGATAGAAGATAACTAGATGCATAATCTATGGTTAAAAGTTTTAAGGGTTGATTTAAGGATTAATTTTTGAGGCCACTGATTCACCCCCCCCCCCCCCCCCCCCACTCTTAGTTATTACTAAAAATTGGTATTAGAGATTGTGTGCTTAGAAGGAAGGTTTCAATACCTAAGCTAAAGATCACAAGATGAATAAATGAGATGTGCCCAAGCTAAACAAAGATAATTTTTCTTCATGGCAGAGCAGAATAAGACTCCACTTATCAAGTATTGGTAATAATGTTACTCAATACTTAGATACTGAATATGTGTTGCCCACAGGTGCACAAATAGTTGAACAATTGAGAGAGAAGCATGAACACAACTGCATGATGATAGAGCTTGCTTCCTCACTCTCCAATGCTGAATTTGAAGATGTCAAAACCTACAACACTGCAAAGTAGATGTGGGACAAATTGAAGCTTGTACATGGTGGTGACAAAAATGTTTTGAGAGCCAAATCAGAAGGCCTTAGAGGGAAGTTTGATGATCTCAAAATGAAAGAAGGTGAAAACATCACTCAGTATAGCACAAGAATCAAAGAGGTAGTCAATGATATCCGAGGAGTTGGAGGTGTACTAGAAGAAGATACAGTGGTAAGTAAAATTCTAAGAACCTTACTGCCTACTAATGCTATTAGAGTATCTTCCATTCAAGAAATGAGAGCAGTAGAAAATAGCAATGTTACTCTAGAGAGTTTGATTGGAAGACTGATTTCATTTGAGATGAACAACTTTGATAATAGTGTCTTACCAAGCATAGAGTCTGCATTCAAAACTTCTATGAGAATAAGTAAATCAAGTCATAAAAACACTGTGAGAAAAGATAGTGATAGTGAAAGTGAAGAGGATGATCTTGATGAAATTGAAGCACTTATGGCTAGAAAAATGCAGAGAGGCACAGGTAAATACAAAGGTAAATTACCACTTGTTTTTTTTAATTGTAAAGAGATTAGACACTTTGCTGCAAGATGTACTAACAGAAGAAAAGATGACAAAAGTAATGATAGAACATTTGAGAAGAAATCTGACAGAGGTGATTACTAACGATGACCAAGCTCGACAACATCATGTGTAAGAATTGTCAAAAAGGTAAAATGACAAAGTCTAGTTTTAAAAGAAAAACCCATACATCTGATGAAATTCTAGAATTATTCCATACTAATTTATGTGGACCAATGAGGACAAAGAGTTATTATGGAGATAGATATTTTATTCTCTTTGTTGATGACTTTTCTAGAATGATGACAGTTATGTTTCTAAAAGATAAATCAGAAGCATTTAAGATGTTTAAATGGTACAAAGCAATGGTTGAGAAGTAAAGTGGTAAGGAGTTAAAATGCTTAAGATCAGATAGAGGAGGGGAATTTATTTCAGATGAATTCACTAACTTTTTCAATGAGTATGGAATCAAAAGACAGGTCTCTACACCGAGAATGCCATAGCAAAATGGTATTGTTGAAAGAAGGAACATATCCATATTTAATTGTGCAAGGACACTAATGATAGAGAAAGGGATCAACCAAATATTCTAGAGGGAAGTTTTCAGTACTATTGTTTACACATTGAACAGAGTACAATTAAAGAAGGACACCAAGAAGATGCCCTATGAGCTTTGGTATGCTTACACACCCAATGTAAGTTATTTCAAAAATTTTGGTAGTCAATGTTATATCTTAAAAGATGATAGAAATGGAAAACTTGACTGCAAGAGTGATGAAGGAATCTTCCTAGGGTATTCCACCAAAAGCAAGGCTTATAATTGTCTCAATAAAGCCTATAACAAAATTGTTGAAAGTGCAAATGTAAAGATATATGAATTTGTAGAGAAGAATGAAAAGGAAAGCACTAAAGAACCATAGGACTACATTAGGTTTTATTACAATGAATAACCTGACACTCTACCTAACCAACAATGTAGAGCTCCCAAGCAACACATCATTGCACCTGACCATTAGGCTGCAAATATTGATGATCAGGATATTGCTTAAGAAAATGTACAAAATGATGGAGATCAGAGTGAAGGAAAAAATGAAAATGATGATGATAGACAAAGGATTTAACATATACTTGCAAGATAGGTCAGAAGGAATCATCCATAGGACTAGATCATAGGAGACAAGAAGGTTGGCATGAGAACCAAAAGTAAGTCTCTAAATACAAGATGTCTTATTTGTGATTATGAGCCCAAATCTGTCAATGTTGCACTAGATAATAATGAATGGATAAGTGTTATGAATGAAGATATTGAGCAGATAGAGAAAAAAAAGACATGGACACTTGTACCAAGACCAGATCACAAGAATGTCATTGGTACAAAATGGATATTCATGAATAAGATAAATGAGAATGGAGAAGTCACAAGAAATAAAGCAAGACTAGTATGCAAGGGGTATGCACAAGAAGAAGGAATTGACTATGGAGAGACCTTTGTACCCATTGCTAGGCTAGAAGGAGTAATAATATTTCTTGATTATGCTGCATATAAAGGTTTCAAGGTATACCAAGTGGATGTCAAGTCTGCATTCCTAAATGGAATACTTGAGGAAGAGGTATACATTGAGCAACCAGAAGGGTTTTTTGAACCAGACAAGAGGAACATGGTATGTAGGCTACACAAAGCATTGTATGGATTGAAACAAGCACCCCGAGCCTAGTATGAAAGCCTTCATTCCTATCGTATAAGTATTGGATTTGTAAGGACTAGTGAAAATAGCAATCTTTATTTGAAGGAAGATACTAATGCTAACATTTTGATTACTGAGATATTTGTTGATGACATCATATTTGGAGGCAATGATATGCTATGAAAATCATTTGCTAATGAGATGAGCAAAGAGTTTGAGATGTCTATGTTTGGAGAGATCAAGTTCTTTCTTGGTCTATAGATCATGCAACAAGATGAAGGTATATTCATTACACAATCCAAGTACATCAAAGAAGTACTAAAAATATTCAAGATGGAAGAGTACAAACCAGTTGGAACACTGATGGCTACTAGATGAAAACTGACAAAGGATGACCAGTCATCAGAGGTAAATCAAACTTTGTATAGATAAATGATTGGAAAACTCATGTATGTTGTACACACTAGACCAGATATTGCACATGCGGTAGGAATAGTTTCTATATTTTTTCTAATCCCAGGGAATCACATATGACTGTTGTGAAAGAATCCTAAGATATCTGAAGAATACCAAGGAACATGGCTTATGGTATAGAAGAGAAGGAAAATTTGAACTTAAGGTTTTTACCGATATTGATTGGGATGGTAATATTGATGACCGGAAGAGCACAACTAGAGGAGCATTCTTTATGGGTGACAGACTTGTCACATGGATCAGCAAGAAGCAAGGATGCATCTCTCAATCTACTGCAGAAGTAGAGTATGTTGCTACTGCTGCAAATTTCTCAAATATTGCATGAATTAAATAGTTACTAGAAGGTATGCATATGCAAATTCTAGAGCCAGTGATTATATATTGTGACAATACTAGTGCAATAAACATTTCCAAGAATCCAATAATGCATGCTAAAACTAAGCATATTACCATCAAGTATCATTATTTAAGAGAACAAGTTCAGGAAAAGGAAGTGATACTTAAGTATGTGCAATCAAAGGAACAACTGGTTGATATCTTCACCAAGCCACTGCCCAAGGATGCATTTGAATACTTGAGAAAGAGACTAGGGGTCAGACCCTTGTCTACTAGTCATTAAGGTGACTAGAAGGTTGCATTAGCCTACATACTATCAAAATATCAATCATGTTGATGCAAGTAGAAAGATGGACTTCAAAGATAAATCTATACACAATAAGGTATTTATCTACTCTGAGCAATAGAGCTTTTACAGATGGATTGGAAAATTCAAGGAATATATTATGGATAAAAGGATCCATTTGGCATTAATGTCAAAGGGAGAGAGTTATCTCATTATCATACTGATAAAGGAAGATATTGTATCCATTATCATCTCAGGGAGAGTATATACAAAGGCAGAAAATTGAATTGCTGACAAGGAACATCAAAAGAAGAGAACAGTCAAAGGGAGAGAATTTTACATAGGGAGAGAACACATCACATCAGAGAATGAAAGCTGAAAGAATCAAACCAAATCTATTTGAGCTTACCAAAAGCTAGACATTTGTAATAGTTACACTAGGAAAGCTTGATGAAACTATATATTTCATATTGTATTAACAATAGTATAGTATGATAATGTACTATGTTGCCATCAATGCCAAAGGGAGAGATTGATGACATGTAACTGATTGAATATTTAAAGATGTTAAGTTGATGATCATGCAAAGCATTAAATCAGTTAATGTATTGTATTTTCATTGATGTCAACTTAATGTAATCTATATGGTCATGGAAATATTGCCAAAGACTTCAAAGAACCAATGAATCAAAGGCTATACTATCAGTAATGTATATAATTCAAGTATTCACCAAGTAACTGCATACACCGATAGAGTGCACCCGACGGTCAGATTAAAAGAACAAAGTCACAGTGTTACCCGACAAGAAAATGCACAGCACTACCGATGAGCAAAATTACAGTGTTGCCCGACAGATGGAAATACTGAAGACAACTAAAGTCACACTGACAGAATAGTTAGTTATCACCAATAACTAACTGGAGTGTTGACCGACAGAATAGAGAGTTCAGAAAATGACAAAATGCTTAGCTGTCAAGAGCTAAAGATAGAGTTAACTAAGACTTACAATTTTTTTAATCATCCAAATAAAGTTGAAGATAAGTAATTGATTTAAAGTTTCTTTGTCCAGTTGGCAAGAAGATCTCTATGAGATCAGACTAGAGATTTGTTTTAAATCTATTGGCAAAGATTGTTGAACATGCCAAGATCAAGAAAGCCAAGAAAAGAGGAAATCATGTCTATAAGAGACAAACCCAAGTCATTATGAATTGTGGGGTGAACAAGAGAGAAGAGGGAAGATAATAAAGGAAATTTGAAGGAGAATAAAGTCTTCTTTCAGTTCTAATCAACAAGCTGAAGATAGAGCCAGATTCTACAGACACCAAAAAATAGTGAAACAAGCATCACAGAGCAGAACAAGTGTGGATCTAAGGTATACTTGATTATACTGATCAGAAAGGTAATGGACTTACAATAGATCTAAAAATCTGCAATTGATTTGTATGTATGAACAGATCATTAGTGTTTCAATTTAACCATTGAAGCACAAAGTCTCTTAACCGAGCAAAATTTAAAAGTCTCTACAATTGAGATACATCCCAAGGAGTATCAAAAATTTTGATCATGAAAGTAGCATTGGATATGCCCGATACCTATTGATAGGCTAAGTGAGTGTTTGATCAAGGATGGTAGCATTAGCTGCCAGATACTAAGTGACAAACTATCTTTTAAATCCTCTAACAAGGTCACCCCTAATAGTGTGTTTGTAACCTTTAATAGGGTTGGCTCCTAACAGGGCTCACTTCAGAAGAGTAAAAATTTGGGGTACCATTCCCTATGGTTTTTCCCCTAACAGGGTTTTCACATTAAAAATCCATGTGTTATGTGTGTATGATTCATTTCTTTATTGTTTTGCATCTCACATAGTTAATTTTGGATTGATCAGTATATTGTGCATATTTACTGTGTTTCGGTAAATAGATGATTGTTTATCAGTAAACACATAGAAGAAAGGTTTACAAAGCAATCTAAAAAGTAGTAAATTGTTATAAGCATTTCAAGGCATACATCTTGTAGGATAGAAGATAACTAGAGGCATAATCTATGGTTACAATTTTTAAGGGTTGATTTAAGGATTAATTTTTGAGGCCACTGATTCACCCCCCCCCCCCCCCNTTCCCCCCCCCCCCCCCCCAGTTATTACTAACAAGTTCATTTTGGACTTTTTTGGGATGGTAAGACCGATCATCTTGATGTTGTGAAAGGAACACACTTTTAAATGGACAACAGAAGGAAGAGTTTCTTTTGAAAAGATAAAGGAAGCTATAGCCACTACACCAATGCTATCCAATCCTGATTTTTCAAAAGATTGTATAATGTATGTATATGGAAGTGAATACAAAATTGTTGTTATACTAAATCAAAAGGGGAAATACCACAAAGAAGAGTATCTAGTTGATTTCTATTCAAGGACCCTCAAGAATTATAAGACTAAATTTAATTTTGTTGAGAAACAGGCACTCGCCATAGTCAAAGGACTTAAAAATTTTAGATACATGGTGGTTTAAAATAAGATCAGGGTATATGTGGCTCATCCCAGGGTGTGAGAATATATCATGGAAGGAGAAATCATTGATAAAAGAGCCAATTGGATTACTAAAATCATGGCATATGACATAGAAGTTAGACCTACCAAGGTAATTAAAGGAAAAGGGCTTTATGAATATATTGCTAAGGAAGTAGAAGGATTGAAAGAGATAATCCTTTCCAATCAAGCAATTGAAGTTGAATATTGGATCACAGACCAAATAAATCTTATGCAGACAGGTAAGTATCCATCTCACCTTCTTGCATTTAAGTGAAGATATTATAGATTACAAGGAGTGGGATACCACTTGATTGAGGGAGTATATTTCAAAAGAAATTTTAATGGTATCTTACTTAGATGTGCTAATGATACCAAAGTTAGAAGATTTTGGAGGAAATGTAGAGTGGTTCATTGAGTGGACATTTCTCAGCTAAAACCACTACTCTCAAAATCATGTAGGCTGGTTGTTTCTATCCATCCTTGTTTTTATAATGCTTTGAATTTTTAATCACCTAAAAATGGTCAAGATAAATCAAATTAGTAAATATCAACAATTTGATCAAAGGAATCAAAAACCCTAATTATATAATTGTTACCCAAAATTCTCTATCCTATGTCTTTTGGCTTACAAGTGGAGTAAATGTGGCACCCACAAGGGTTGAGCCCAACTTGTATGGTTTCTGTCCATGTTTTTTTTTTCACCTTTTCCTTGTTCTCTACACATTTCGAGGCCTGGTTAAACCCTTTTTCTATTTTAAGGTCTAAAACCCTAAGGAATACTCTTAAACCCTAGACCTTTTGAGGCTCATTCTAATTTTAAGTTACTTTTTCATGCCACTTAAGTTTCTATTTTACATTTGCTTTTTTTTCTTTTCTTTTATCTCCTAATGCTCGATGTTTAGTCACTAATATTCAATGATCTAGCGAAGTGGTTATGTCTTGGCACTTTTGTGTATCTCCTGATCTTGCAATATGATGGAAAAGTCATAATTCATTCGGAGGTTTAGTGCAGGTTGTTGATGCACTTTTTATTGGTTGGTGGTCGCTAGATCTCATGATCCTACCCTGGTCAAGTCATTTATTTAGATTGTGAGATATTCTTGGTCTTTATATCGATTAATTTGATCAGAGTTAAGACTTTAGTCATTCCGTGATTCAGAGGTCTCTTTGTCATTGAATCTTGTAATGTTTCTTGGGTTAAGACATTCATTTAGAGATCAGTTGAAGGCCATTGATCAAGTTATACATAATGTGGTTTTCTCTAGTCTCTGAATCAGACTGGGGTTAGTGCTTTTGTTCCATGACTCACACTTTCCTTTTATCTCCGAATCTCTAGAAAAACCTGAATCAAGATCAAGCCTGGTTGAGTCTCATTCAATGATTTAGAGATAAGGCTTTATCTCTGAATCTTATAGCCAAACTAGAGTTAAGGCTGAGATTGGGAGACTTAGAGATACAAATGAATTGAAGTAATCAAGGTTAAAGACAAGTTAGATGTTGAGTTAGAGATAAGATGAAATCAACGGTCGACGCTAAGCCTTAAGGATTACGATGCTCGATTGATAAGGTTAATCCATTACAACAAGGTGACATTTGGCACAAATGATGTCATGTGTCCCGAAGGTTATGAGGGAAGATAAAAGGTAAGGCAAGTCAAGATAGATCCAATGGTGATCATTTTTCCTTAAGACCAAGATGCTCAATAGATATAGTATTATTCATCACGTCATTGTGTCATGTGTCCATGGTGGGGCTGGGCTGAATTCAAAAAGAATAAAGTAAAGATTAGATGGTTTCCTTTTGATCGTGTGACCCGCATTATGACTTAAAGGAAAGATGAGAATAGATTAACCGGTGAGTCATTATGTTGGGTCGACATGTGGTGTTGCTGACATCATGGTTCACAGGTTTGAAAGCAGTAAAGGTGTTGTAAGTCATAAAATATCTAACGATGGGTGTGAATCCTTAAGGAAAATATGATCTCCAAATAAACATTAAGCCAATGTGACAACTTGCCATGTCACAAAGTCAGAATTGAATTCATCACCAAAGGTGAAGATAAAGGTAAAGCAAGTCATAAAAGATATAACGGTGGGTGTTGTGACTTAAATAAAAGATGATAGATATATAATTTTCAAGGCAATGTGACAAGGTGATGTGTGTCCAGATCTGATTGTGATGCCAGAGTAACTAAAGAAAAGATTGATGGTTGCATATTAAAATGAGAAAGGGTCATGTTCTAAGTCGTCAATATGGCATTCCATGCCACCTATGACCATTTACATTTAAATTAAAATATTAAAATTGTTTCCAAGGTTTCCATGGTAGTGGAGATGTATTCCAGCTTGTAAAGAAGGTAGATGAATTAGGATATTCTGTGTAAATGAATTTATGATGTTTGGGTATGTTGCCAAAGGATATGTGATTGTCTGAGATATTTTCAAAGGCATTAATGTGCAAAGGTGACCAATTTAGAGTTTCTAATATTTTCCAAAGGATATCTTTTGTAACCCTAATATGATCTACATTGATGGTGAATTTACTCCCAAGCCATGGTGGTTGAGGAGGTTGTATATAAGTAGTTTTTAAAGCTTTTGGAACTAGTTTTTTTAGGATTATGTAAGATTTTCTGTGGCATTTCTTCTACACCCAAGTTTTCCTACGTTTGTAATTTCTCATTGAAGTTCAGATTATGCAAATACCTTTTATGAAATATTCTCCATACCTAGGTTTTTTTATGTCTGTATTTCTGTCTGGAGCATAGTACAGTGACTGAGTGTTAAATAAATTTATGGGTTACCTTGAGTCCTCTTTCTTTTCTGTAGTTTTGTGTACTAATGTGAATGATTTGATGAAGGTAATCTTGTGAATTTTGTTCATTCCCTGATGTCTTGACTTATTTCTGTACCTATCTACTAGAGTGAAGGTTTGTTTGCAGGTCATAGTCCATGTCTATCTTCTTGAAACTATTTTTGTGATAATACTTCATCTCCCTAAATGATTTCATTTCGGACCCCACTGTGAAATATTTATGCAAGCCTATTCAGGAAATTGTACTTATCTAAAGTCAGAGATTTCATGTTAATAATTAACCATCTTTGTTATGATTCATGTTCATTTCTATGTATCACCTAATAGATTAAGTTCCTTCTTTATTCCCTTTCAGTTTCCTGTTATCCCTTTTCCTATCAAGTTTAATTTCATGTACCAAAAGAAAAATAGGTGATTATATAAGAGGAATTGGCCTAGAATCTAGAGGTCTCACTTCAGTTAGCAAAGGTCCCAAAACCTGGAAGTGATTCCCATGTTATACCAGATCATTAGAATTTTGGGTTTAATAGGGTGCAAATTTGGTGTATAAAAATTCTGGCACGCTTGGTGGGAATACAAAAGAAGTCCATTTTTTAGAAGACTATGTTGTCTTTGATACGATGATTTCATATTACTGACCTAAAAGTGGTTTTTGAGGCATATATGGTGACTCCACTGGTGTTTAGGACAAGAAGATCCAATCAGGGAGATGGTTCCTGCACAAAACTACCTAGCTACAAAAAATGAATGGTGCTTTCCCTAAAATCAACCACATAATCAAACTAAATGTTTGAATGGGTTGAGGAACCAAGAACTCATGGCACAAAATGCATCAAGAACCCCTTTAGATGCATCCTAAGTTGGATCAGTGCTACAGCAAGACACATAATTTGATGAGACTGCACTCTTTAATTGGCAAGAGGAATATTTTAATGGGGTAAATGGTGAATCTTCAATTGCAACCAATAATCGATCCAAGAGAAGAGCTTAGGACATGGATAAAATAGAGGAGAAGGGAAAGGTTTCCACATCTACAAGATCATTACATACACCCACTATTGGCATACTGAAAAGGCCTCTTGTCATGCCAATCAAAGGTGGCCAACTTCCCAAAGATGTAGATCCCACAATGGTGAAAGCACACCAGAAAATACATGCAGCAATACCATTCAATATTGTGGACAATATGAATAAAATGGACGTGACAATGACCTTGTGATATTCCTTATCCATTCTAGGACAACCTAAAATCTTAAATAAGGAAATGTCTAAGGAATCAATTACACAACTGTCCACTAATGATGTTGCCAGGCCGGTGTTGGTTAATGATGATCAAGAAAATAAAATTCTAAATAGCAACACCAAGGTGGATGCTAACCAAGGTAAGAACACAAAGCCACCTCCCTTTTATGTATCATTTATAATTGGAGATTTCCTAGTACATAATTGTACAGTAGATAGTGGAGCCACAAATTTAGTTATTCCTAAGAAGGTATCTAACCATATAAGACTAAAATATGAACCATTTCAAAAGAAAGTAATACAAATTAATACTTCATCAGTAAACACAATAGGTGTGTCCAAGGATACAAGTTTAATCCTTCATGCTAGTCATAACTTCTTGATCCCTCTAGACATTTATATCATAGATCTCCCTACTCCTTTTCCCTTATGTCTATCAAGAGACATCACAACCAATATAGGAAATTACCTTTCTTCTTATTAGTCTCATATGACTTTTCATACTAGATATGGAACTAAGGTGACTATCAAATTTGAGTCATTAGCAGTACACCATATCGAGCCTTATGTATCAAATGTCCTCAATGCAAGCTGCCTTGCATTTGATAAAAATGATGTTCCACTCATCCAAGAAATAGAAACCAAGACATGAAGCATTCCATATGTCTACCTATATGAATGGGGACTAGGAAATACTTCAAAGGCTCAGGCTAATATTTTCTAGAATGCTGGTTTGGGGAACTACATGATCCAAGAAGATGGTCTCACAATGCCAAATCTCTTTAAGGTAGCCAGTGAAACATCAGAAGAAGAGAGAAATGAAGTTTGGGAGTTATTATTTGATGGTGCTAGAAGTAGACATGGCTTTGGTGGTGGTGCAATTCTTATCTCTCCTAAAGGTGAGAAATATTATGCAGCTTTTAGATTCAGCTTTTCTTATACAAGCAATACTACTGAATATGAAAGCTTGATCCATGGACTATATTGGGCTAGGAAAAGAAGTATTGATTGTTAGCCAAGTGAATGGGATGAGTGCAACAATAAATTATACTATGAAATCCTACAAGCATAGGTTGTGGGATGCAATGGAATATTTTCATGCTTTTAATATCATTGCAATTCCTAGGAAGCTGAATCAACATGCAAATAGGTTAGCTGCTATTGGATCTCAATTTGATATCCCTAATAAAATTTTAGTGGGAAATGACTAGAAGAATGTTAAGATTATTGTTAGGCCTTCCATCCTTGACAATTATGTCAATTGGAAAGTATTTGAAAATGATGAGCAAATTCTGCAATTCTTGTTTGAAGAAGACATTTTTTCATAGCACAATCAAGATAGGTTGATGCAAAAATATGATTATCAAGTGGTGCAACTCAAGTCCAATAATTTTCCTAGGGGTCTTGTAACCTTAGATTCAATCTTCAATATATATGATCGAGCCAAAAATAATAAAACTAGCTTACTAGTTCAACAAGAGAACTACGTTTCTTTGGAGCTTGAACCAGGTAAAAGCTTAAAATTTCGAAAGATAAGCACTAATTCAGAAAATTAGTCTTACATACAATTGTTCCAAGAATTTAGTGATATATTTGCTTGGAAATATGAAGATATGACAGGTTTTGATCCTGCACTTTCTCAACATACATAGAACTAGAGGCAAATGCTAAACCAATTAGGCAAAAGAAAAGACCTATTAACCCCAAGATAGAGCCACTCTACATAAAGAGTTTCTTAAACTAATTGAGAGTGGCATCATCTATCCCATTAAACATACTATTTGGGTGTCTAACCTTGTTCCTGTAAGGGCAAAGAATGGAGAATTGAGGTTGTGTGTTGACTTTAGGGACCTAAATAGGGCATCCTTGAAAGATCACTGCCCTTTTCCATCTATGGAGAGAATTATGCAATGTGTCTCCAATTCTGAATGTTTCTCATTGCTAGATGGTTATTCAGGATATAAGTAGATCCTAGTCAATAAAGGAGATCAATTTAAGACTACATTCACAATCAAATGGGGAACCATGTCCTGCCAAAAGAATCCTTTTGGTTTATCAAATGCAAGTGCAACCTTTCAAAAGGCTATGGACATGGTTTTCAAAAGCCTCATGTGTAAGTTTGTACTAGTATATCTAGATGACATTACAGTCTACTCCAAGCATGTAGCTAATCATATCAAGCACTTAAGAAAAATATTTGAAAGATGTAGAGAGTTTGGAATCTCTCTCAACCCCAAGAAGTGTGTGTTTGCAGTGCATGAAGGGAAAATTTTGGGTTATGTTGTTTCCAAACAAGGTATCACAGTGGATCTTGAAAGGATTGCAGCCATTTTAGAACTAGCCTTACCACATCAAAAGAAGAGTATACAATCCTTTATAGGAAGAATTAACTTTGTTAGGCATTTCTTGCCCAACATTTCAAATCTTTTGAAGCCTCTAACGGCTATGTTGAAGAAGAATACATTATTCTATTGGAGTAAAGAAGGGAAAAGAAATTTCCAATCCATTAAGGAGGCTTTGACAGAGACTCGTGCCTTACTAAATCCTAATTTTAGCAAAGACTTCATTATTTATGCTTATGGAGATTTTGAGGTCATCTCTGCAATGTTAAATCAACAAAAATTAGAAGGATTGGAGCATCCCATTGCTTTCTTTAGCAAAGGCTTGGAATAATATGAACAAAGATACTCTTTTTAAGAAAAGCACATTCTTGCTGTGGTGAAGAGCCTCGAGATGTTCAGGCATTTTTTGACCCATAGAAAGGTACATCTAAGAGTCACACATCCAAGTGTCAAATAATTCCTTCTTAGAAAAGACTTGAATGAGAAGAGAGATGGTTGGATAAATAGAGTCATGGAATATGACGTAGATATTCATGTTACCAAACTAGTCAGAGGTAGAGGTCTTTGTGAATAGATGGCTGGTGATGAATCTCTAAAGTATCAAGAGCAAGTGGATTCATCCTTAATTATACATACAATAGAGGATCATGACAAGGCAGCGGGTTGGTTGTCAGATATGGTCCATTTTTTTAAGATAGGTGAGTGCCCAACAGGCTTGGATTCAGAAAAAAGAAGGTACTATAGGCTGCATTCTATCCATTTTGTTCTAATAAATGATATTCTTTTTTAAATATATCACAATGATGTCCTTCTTAGATGCATTGATTCAAAACGTATAGAAGATGTTCTATATGAATTTCATGATGACATGTAACTGATTAAATGTTTGAAGATGTTAAGTTGATGATCATGCAAGACATTAAATTAGTTAATGTATTGTATTGTCATTGATGTCAACAATCTATATGGTCATGAACATACTGCTAAAGACTTCAAGGAACCAATGAATCAAAGGCTATGCCATCAGTAATGCATAAAAGTTGAGTATTCATAAAGTGACTATATACACTAACAGAGTGCACACCAACAGTCAGAGTAAACCAAAAGAGAAAATTCACAGTGTTTCCCGATGAGAAAAAGCACAACATTACCGATGAACAAAGTCACAGTGTTACCTGACAAGCAAATCTCAGTGTAACCTGATGAACAAAATTATAGTGTTTCCTGATGGACAGAGATCTCGAAGACAACTGAAGTCACACCAACAGAATAGACAGTTATGACCGATGACTAACTAAAGTGTTGACTGACAGAATAGAGAGTTCATAAATGAAAAAATGCTTAGCTGTCAAGAGCTAAATATAGACTTAACTGGTAGTTATCATTGTTTTAATTGACAGGATAAAGCCATAGATAAGTGAAGGATTTAAAGTTGATTTTTCTAGTTGGCAAGAAGATCTCTACGAGATAAAACTAGAGTTTTGTTTTAAATCTAAGTGGCAAGAATTATGGAACATGCCAAGATCAAGAAAGTCAAGAAACGGTGAAATCATGTCTATAAAGAGACAACCTAACTCATTATGAAAGTGGTGAAGGGGAGTGACAAGAGAATAGATGTTGAAGAGATTTTGAAGGAGAAGAAAGTATTCATTCAGACCTGGTCAACAAGCTGAGGAAAGAGCTAGATTCTACAGACATCAACAAATAGTGATATAGCATCATAGAGTAGAATAGTGTGGAGAAAAGGTATTGAATTGACTATATTGGTCAGAGTGGCAATGCACTTACAATAGATCTGAAAATTTTCAATTCAAGTTGTATGTGTGAACAGATCACTTTACTATTTCATTTTAACCACTGAAGCATCAAGTCTCTTAATAGAGTAGGACTTAATATTCTTTTCTAATTGAGATACATCCCAAGGAGTATCCAAAAGTTTGATCATACAAAGTAGCATTGGATATGCCCAATACCTATTGACAGGCCAAGAGAGTGTTTGATCAAGGATTGTAGCATTAGATTCCAGATACTAAGTGAAAAACTATCTATCTAAATCCTCTAACAAGGTCACACCTAACTATGTGTTTGTAACCTTTAACAGGGTTGGATCTTCACCGAGCTCACTTCAGAAGAGTGAAAATTTGGGGTACCAGTCCCAGTGATTTTTCCCTTAATAGGGTTTCCACATTAAAAATCCATGTGTTATGTGTTTATGAGTCATTTCTTTATTGTTTTGCATTTCACATAAGTTACTCTGGATTGATCGGTATACACTAGCTATTTACTATGTTTCGGTAAATAGAAGACTTCTTCTCGGTAAACATACAGTATAAGGTTTTATAAAGCATTCCGACAAGTAGCAAATTGATATAAGTATTTGGAGGCATTCATCTTACAGGACTAAAGATAACTAGAGGTACAAATATGTGGTATTAAGTATTAAGGGTTCATTATTAGAAATTTTTGAGACCAATGATTCACCCCCTGCCCCNCCCCCCCCCCCCCCCCCCCCCCCCCCCGGCCCTCTTAGTTATTACTAACAATTGGTATCAAAGCTTGTGCTTAGAAAGGGAGTTTAACAGCTCAAGCAAAAGATCACAAGATGAACAGACAAGATGTGCCCAAGTTGAACAAAGATAACTTTGCATCATGGCAAAGAAGAATAAGACTCCACTTATCAGGTATTGGAAATGATATTGTTCAATACTCAGATACTGAATTATGTTTCCTACAGGACCTCATACTCTTGAGAAATTAAGATTCAAGCATGAACATAACTGCATGATGATAGAACTTACATCATCACTCTCTGATGTTGAGTTTGAAGATGTCAAAACCTGCACCTCAGCAAAGAAAATATGGGATAAATTACAACTGGTACATGGAGGAGATGCCAATGTATTAAGAGCAAAGGCTGAAAGCCTAAGAGGGAGGTTTGATGATCTCAAGATGAAAGAAGGAGAAAACATTACTCATTATAGTACAAGAATCAAAGAGGTAGTAAATGCTATCCTAGGATTTGGAGGTGTACTAGAAGAAGATACAGTGGTAAGTAAAATTCTAAGAACCTTACTACTTACTTATGCTATTAGAGTATCTGCCATACAATAAATGAGAGCAGTAGAAAATAACAATGTTACTCTAGATAGTTTGATTGGAAGACTGATTTCATTTGAGATGAATAACTTTGATAATAGTGTCTTACCAAACATAGAGTCTACATTCAAAACTTCTATGAGAATAAGTAAATCAAGTCACAAACACACTATGAGAAAAGATAGTGATAGTGAAAGTGAAGAAGATGATCTTGATGAAATTGAAGCACTTATGGAAAGAAGAATGCAGAGAGGCAAAGGTAAATACAATGGTAAATTACCACTTGTTTGTTTTAATTGTAAAGAGATTGGACACTTTGTTGCAAGATGTCCTAACAAAATAAAAGATGATAGAAATAATGACAGATCATTTGATAAGAAGTCTAACATAGGTGATTACAGAAGCTACCAAAATTCAGAAAGAAGATATACCTGAGACTACAAGGACAAAGGAAAGAAGGCTAGTTACCTAGCAACTTGCAAAAATGATGACATTGACACTGAATCAGAAGAAGACATCGAGATGGTATTTGTAGCCAGGAAGGATGATTCAAATGAAGATGAAGAAAGGTATGTAGAAACTGCACTCATATCTAAAGTTAGTAAAAATGATGTATGGATCATAGCTAGTGGCTACACTCACCACATGATCGGTGACAAAGAAAAGTTTAATACTTTTGAGTATTATAATGGTGGTTCAGTAAGAATGGTTAATGATACACCTTGTCCAGTTGAAGGTAAAGGAACCATAATGTTGAATAACCTGATTAAATGTGAAAATGCTTATTGGGTTAGAGGAATGAATTATAATCTGTTAAGTGTTTCTCAGTTGAACAATTCAGGTCACAGAGTAGCATTTGAAAATAAGAAAGCAAAGATCTTCAATAAATTAGGAAGTCTGACTGGTATCGGTGAGCAAACAAAAGGTAATTTATTCTATATGAATGATACTGACACCACTTTTTTGATGGCTAGAAATGAAGACATATGGTTGTGGCACAAAATATTTTTTCATGTGAAGTTTGACAACATGATAAAGATAAGCAAAAGGATAAATCTCAAAGGCTTGCCAACGATGACTAAGCTCGACAATATCATGTGCAAAAACTGTCAAAAAGGTAAGATGACAAAGTCTAGTTTCAAAACCAAAACCCATACATCTGATGCAATTCTAGAATTAGTCCATACTAATATATGTGGACCCATGAGGATAAAGAGATACTATGGAGATAGGTATTTTATCCTCTTTATTGATGATTTTTCTAGAATGATGATAGTCATCTTTTTAAAAGATAAATCAGAAGCATTTAAGATGTTTAAATGGTACAAAGTAATGGTAACGAATTAAAATGCTTAAGATTAGATAGAGGAGGGGAATTTATATTAGATGAATTCATTGACTATTGCAATGAGCATGGTATCAAAAGACGGGTCTCTACACCAAGAACACCATAGCAAAATGGAATTGCTGAAAGAAGCAATCCATCCATTGTTGATTGTGCAAGGACACTAATGATAGAGAAAGGCATCACCCAAATATTTTGGAGGGGAGTTGTCAGTACTGTTGTTTACACATTAAATAGAGTACAATTGAAGAAAGACACCAAGAAGACACCCTATGAGCTTTGGTATGGTTACACACCCAATGTAAGTTACTTCAAGATCTTTGGTAGTTAATGTTATATTTTGAAGGATGATAGAAATGGAAAACTTGACTGTAAAAGTGATCAAGGTATCTTTCTAGGGTATTCCACCAAGAGCAAGGCTTATAAATGTCTAAATAAATCCTCTAACAAAATTGTTGAAAGTGCAAATGTAAAGATAGATTAATTTGCAGAGAAGAATGAAAAGGAAAGCACAAAAGAACCAGAGGACTACAAAAGGTTTACTTACAATGAAGAACCTAACACTCTACCTGACCAACAATGTAGAGCTCCCGATCAATAGATCATTGCACTTGAGCATCAGGCTGCAAAGATCGATAATCAGGACATTGCTCAAAATGATGTGCCAAGCGATGAAGATCAGAATAAAGGAAACAATCAAAATGATAGACAAAGAATTGAACCTATACTTTCCAGATATCTCAGAAGGAACCATCCACAGAACCAGATCATAGGAGACAAGAAAGCTGGTATGAGAACCATAAGTAAGTCTCTAAACACAAGATGTCTAATTTGTGACTTTGAGCCAATATCTGTCAATGCTTCACTTGATAATGAAGAATGGATTAGTGCTATGAATGAATAAATTGAGCAAATTGAGAAAAACAAGACATAGAAACTTGTACCAAGGCCAGATGACAAAAATGTCATCCGTACAAAATGGATATTTAGGAATAAGATGAATGGGAATGGAGAAGTCACCAGAAACAAAGCAAGACTAGTATACAAGGGGTATGCACAAGAAGAAGGGATTGACTATGGAGAAACCTTTACACCCATTCCTAGACTAGAAGGAGTGATAATATTACTTACTTATGTTGCATATAAAAGATTCAAGGTATACCAGATGGATGTCAAGTCTGCATTCCTAAATAGAATACTTGAGGAAGAGGTATACATTGAGCAACCAAAAGGTTTTGTTGATCCAGAAAATAGGAACATGGTATGTAGACTACACAAATCCTTGTATGGATTGAAACAAGCACCTAGAGCCTGGTATGAAAGACTTCATTCCTATCTCATAAGCATTGGAAAAGTAAGAACTGGTTGTATCATCTTAAAATGGAATCACTTCCATGTTAAGAATGTTTAGCACTCCTTAGGGGATTTTTTTGACCATCATCATACCATCTCCTCATTTCTACATCATCCCCTACTTCTATGCCTATTTAGGACCCTGATTGGGCCTCTCCGGGCACCTTCTATCCCTCCTGGCATATTTTCCAGGGGTTCTAACCCTCTGGGTCAAGGTCAACCTCAACCTTGACCTAGGTTAGGGTTGATCTCAACCTTGACCTAGGTTAGGGTTGACCTTGACCTTGACCTGGGTCCCCCTTTCAAATTTGGAATTTTATCGGCTGCCGAAGGTCATCAAAAATTCATTTTCCCCCTTCTAGGTCGGCTATTTTGGGTTTTGAAGCAGAAAAATCCTAAATTATATTTAATATAAGTCCTATTCTAGGGGCATGGGTCTAATTTGAATTTAATTCTCCTATGGTGGCCTCTCTATAAGATTATTCCCTAGTTTCATATAAAAGAAAGCTTTCTCCTCTCATTTTCTCTAACCATCAAGCATAAGACACAAGAGACAATTCTAATTCTCTCCAAGTGAAATCAAGAAAAAAGTTCAAACATCCATTATTCTACATGTTTCAAAGATTTAAAGGTGTTAAATTCTTCCTCTCAAGCATTCAAGCTCTCCATTGAAGATCAAGGATTCAAGCTTTCAAGCCTTTGAAGGGATTTGGTTCCAACGTTCAAGATTCATCATTCAAACCCTAGATCTAGCCATCATGGTGGTGTGATCTTCCTTCAAGATCCTTTTGTGCATCCTCAAGACTCTTTTATTCTCTCCTCAAGGTGGATTCCAAGCATACAATCATGGAGATTTATGGTTTCTATTGAGTCAAATCTTTCATATTTACATACTTGACTACATTTGAATTACATTGGCATATCTATTCAATATCATAGCTTCATTATTAGATTCAATTCTACTACTTTCTAGCATTCTATACTTTATTGATTTCAAGGTTAATTCCTAAATCAGGGTTTGACTAAGGAAAACCCCTCCCCCCCAACAAAAAAATCTCTTTTTCTTGCAGATACATGTTTGGGATTGTGGATTTGAACTCAAATCTGGATACCCTTTTTCAGCAAACTATCAAGATTCGCGAACAGATTTTCGGTCAGTCTGGATACCCTTTTTCAGCAAACTATCAGGATTCGCAAATAGATTTTAGGTCAGACTTGTGTAGGTCAGGGTCAAGATTATTGGGTTAGGGGTGAAATTTGTGGGTCAAGATCAACCTTTTTCTCAAGATGGTGTTGGATCGGAAAAATATTTTTGGGTTTTGTTCGTCGCTGCATTTTGGTTCTGGATCATACTTCAAATTTTCCAGAAATAGAGTACAGACCTCAAAAAATAGCATTCTTCAGATATATAATTCTTTAAGGTTGGTACTTCCTCTCATCCTTTTCAATTACTGTTATATAATATCTCCTTAATCATAAAATATAATTTAAGATTTTCTTCCTTACTCTCATTTCCAAATGGTTGATTCATTTGTGCATTGATCCTTCTTTTGGGCCAATCAACTTGGATCTTTCATTTGTGCATTTGGGGATAAAAGAGGAACATCTTATCTTCCTTCCCCCTATATTCTTAATCACAATACAACATATAACAAATATAAACTATAATTAAATGTAAAGGTTAAGGAAATACAACACATACTTTCATCCATATCAATTTTCTTCCTTTACATTTTGGTGGACCCGCGATAGACAACTCTTTCTTTTTGGTGTTAGATTGGCATTTCATATTAGATCTTGCATGCATATAGAAGTACGTTTTCTTTTATGATCTTGCATTTATATTTTAAAATTCATAAAAATCACAAAATTTCTTTAAAAATACAAAAACATTTTTGTTTTTTATGATTGTAATATTACTTTATGTTCAACATGTATGATTTTTTTTTTCAATACTTTGATGAGGATTTTGTTGCTAAAGAGGATAGATCCCCTAATGAGGTACATGTAAGTGAGGATGAAATTTATTCGAATAAGATCTCCATTGATCCTATTCCTATTTTATCCTCCTCTACAATCTCTTCAATTGACCTTTACCATAGAAGTGAGTTAGGGATAGATGTTAATTCTTCTCCCAATATATGTCTTTTCTATGAGCCTACTTTAGAATATAGTTATTTCCCCTTTAGGGATCAAGATTTAGGCACTCCTACAATGTGATTTATTGATAGGGATCATAATCCTCCTATTTGGGATGAACCTTTGGATTTGGATGTTGATTACTCTATTCCTCATGAAGCCATTATGGATGATTCTACTTTTTGGGATGACCCCTTGGATAAAGACATTGATTTATCCCCTTCTTCTGAAGATGATTTGATACAAGAGGGTGATTTATTAATGGATGACATATTCATACATGATGATGACTCTTTTTCTAAAACACACTCCCTTATATGGATATTTTAGGGAAAGAAGAGAACATTATTGATGCATTACCTCTAATTCGGATTCCTTCTAGTGATGAGGCATTAGTGGAAAATGATATGAATTCCGTTAATGCTCTCCCTCTTAGTGATGATCCTACGGAGAATCAATCTCCTACCCCATCTTCTCCTAGGATGTATTCCTTTATTTTACCTTCTTGTGAATCTATCGAACATACTAATGATTACATAGTGACTATTGAAGTTCAATTAGCTTGTTTTCATATAGCTTCTTGTTATGGTCATGTTTATCATTTACTAATTAAACAAGGATTCCATAGTCAAGGATGTGTTAAGCATAAACAGGGAATCCAAATGCCCTTACAGAATGGGGGCATGAGAATTCTTATGGATTGGGATTTAATCCTCAACAACATAGCAATTTTACCAACATCTCAAATAACATTTCAAAACATGATGACCCTATGAAGGAATTTGATCAAGAGGTTGTTCTGCCTAAGCTCCTTTGTATTAAGATGATTACTAGACCTAAACACAAAAACAAACATAGTCTATACTTGAAGATTCTTACTTTTTGATTCTATCATAGGTTTCATGATCACTCTAATGAATTTCAAGCTTTACATTATAGGATTAGGCAGCTCATTGATAGTAAAGTTATTTATATATCATGTGGCAATGAGTTATATTTCAATCCTATTTTCTCTACATAACATTTATGTTCCTATTATGGAACTCCATATTATGTAAACAATGTTAGCCTAATATTTGGGGGCTCATTGTCTTGCATAGTATTGTGAGTGATATAATAGGTCCCCTTTCATCCTTGTTCCTACACTTGGGGGGAAAGGATTCCATCTCCTTCTCTTTTGTCTTTCTGGGATCCACTTTTCCTTGGTTAAGCAGTATCTATCTATAATGTGATATCCAATTATACATGAAGATTTTGGTTTGCATTAAGGATCTATGTCCTTGATTATAACCTACTTCATTGTTTGACAATGGGTTTCCATGGTTGATAAATATCTCACCTTGGAAACTGAATAATGTGTTATCCCTCACAAGGATTACTTCCTCACTTCTTACATGATATCTCTTTTCTACAACAAAATTTCTTGATATAATTTGATATTTCCCTTGCTTTCACCCCTGGGGGGCAAGGTATTCTCTTTCTTCCTCTATATAAGGATCTACTTTCCTTAACCTAGTGGAATTTTTTTATCATATAACATTATTTTCTTATAAAGATTTATGTTTTGACTATGGATACCCTCTTATCTAAGAGGTGATTGTCCTAGGTCATCACCTCTTCTTTTGCAAATTATGTTCTTTATAAACTCTTGCCCTGGCTTTTTGGGTTAGAGTTTGCCTCCTTCATTCTGAGATTCCTCTTCCTCTTCATTACAGGGGGCTTGATGATTGAATCTTTGGTCCCTCTTTTCTTTAGAAGATGACATTTTATCCTAAGTACTCCTCTATGGTGAGGGTCTTGTTGATAAGATCTCTCCTTTTTGAGGATCCTTTTTCCATAAGTGACATATTCATTTCATGATTATCTATGCTCTTGGATGTAAGGGTCAAGACTCTTCACTAAGAATATGGTATACATTGTTGTTAAGCCGGATATCTCCTTACCTTGTGAAGTAGGTATCCTCTTTATCTTCCTTATCCTGCCTAGTAGGTAGTCATGATAAGGAGGGGGGCATATATAGGGTCTCCCTTGTACTATATTTTACATTAATTTACATTTTGCAATATGCTAAATCCTTGAAAGGTAACACACATAAGTTGCTAAATCCTGAAGAGACATTTTTATTATTTTTTGCTAAATTCTCGGAAGGGAACGCACATAAGTTGCTAAATCTTGAAGAGATACACACCCTTTTATTTTTTCTAAATCCTCAGAAGGTAACGCACATAAGTTGCTAAATCCTGAAGAGATATGCACCCTTTTTTATTTTACGATATGCTAAATCCTTGGAACATAACACACGTAAGTTGCTAAATCCTGAAAAGGCATGCATTTTATATGCATAGTGATACAAGAATGTGGATCTATGGATATTTTCAAAATTTGTCAAAAGACGCATTACAATTACAAGCACAGTTTATGGGTGAACCTATTGGGCTCTCTCTCCTTGGTGATTCATGGTAAGGTGGGCATCTTACTAGGTGAGGTAATCACTTTTCTCCTTTCTCTCTTTTGCTTTCATGCTAGTAGGATTAGATCATGAAGCTATGTTATCTATAGTGTTTCTCTTGTCTTGCTTATGTAGTCATGTATGTTTTCTATAATTAATTTCTCTTTAATTTCATATCTTTATGTATGTTTGATTGAGTTAGAATCCTTGGTCTGGGGGCTCATGTCCTTGACTTAGTGATGTTCTACCTCGTTGCGATCCACCAGAGTCTTTCTTCTAAACTTTACTGCAAGCATGTTCGATTTCCATACTTCCGCTAAAGTGGGGGCTTAATGTATCATCTTAAAATGGAATAAATTCCATGTTAAGAATGTTTAGCCCTCCTTAGGGGATTTTTTTTACCATCTCCTCATTTCTACATCATCCCCTACTTCTGTGCCTATTTAGGACCCTGATTGGGCCTCTCCGAGCACCTTCTATCCCACCTGGCATACTCTCTAGGGGTTCTGACCCTCTGGGTCAAGGTCAACCTCAACCTTGACCTAGGTCAGGGTCAACCTTGACCTTGACCTGGGTCACCCTTTCAAATCTGGAAGTCTTTCAGTTGTCGAGGTCATCAAAAATTCATTTTCCTGCTTTCGGGTCGGCTATTTTGGGTTCCGAAGCGGAAAAATCCTAAATTATATTTAATATAGGTCCTCTTCTAGGGGAATGGGTCTAATTGGAATTTAATTCTCCTATGTCAGCCTCTCTAGAAGATTATGCCCTATTTTCATATAAAAGGAAGCTTTCTCCTCTCATTTTCTCTAACCATCAAGCATAAGACACAAGACGCAATTCTAATTCTCTCCAAGTGAAATCAAGAAAAAATTTCAAACATCCATTGTTCTACATGTTTCCAAGATTTCAAGGTGTTCAATTCTTTCTCTCAAGCATTAAAGCTCTCCATTGAAGATCAAGGATTCAAGCTTTCAAGCCTTTGAAGGGATTTGGTTCCAACATTCAAGATTCATCATTCAAACCCTAGATCTAGCCATCATGGTGGTGTGATCTTCCTTCAAGATCCTTTTGTGCATCCTCAAGACTCTTTCATTCTCTCCTCAAGGTTTATTCCAAGCATACAATCATGGAGGTTTATGGTTTCTATTGAGTCCAAGCTTTCATATTTACATACTTGATTACATTTGAATTACACTGGCATATATATTCAATATCATAGCTTCATTATTAGATTCAATTCTACTACTTGCTAGCATTCTATACTTTATTGATTTCAAGGTTAATTCATAATTCAGGGTTTGACTAATGCAAACCCCTCCCCCCCAATAAACAAATCTCTTTTTCTTGCAGATACAAGTTCAGGACTATGGATTTGAACTCATATTTGGATACCCTTTTTCAGTGAACTGTCGGGATCCGCGAACAGATTTTATGTCAGACCTGTGTAGGTCAAGGTTCAGATTATTGGGTCAGGGGTGAAATTTGTGAGTCAAGGTCAACCTTTTTATCAATATGGTTTTAGTTCAGAAAAAACATTTATGTGTTTTGTTCGTCGTTGCATTTCGGTTCTCGATCATACTTCAGATTTTCCAGAAATAGGGTACAGGCCTCAAAAAATAGCATTCTTCAAATCTATAATTCTTTAAGGTTGGTACTTCCTGTCATCCTTTTCAATTACTGTTATATATCATATCTCCTTAATCATAAAACATAATCTAAGATCTTCTTCCTTACTCTCATTTCCAAATGGTTGATTCATTTGTGCATTGATCCTTCTTTTGGGTCAATGAACTTGGATCTTTCATTTGTGAATTTGGGGATAAAAGAGGAACATATTATCTTCCTTCCCCTATATGCTTAATCACAATACAACATATAACACACAAAAACTACAATTAAATTTAAAGGTTAAGGAAATACAACACATACTTTCATCCATATCAATTTTCTTCCTTTACACTAGTAAAAACAGTAATCTTTATTTGAAGGAAGATACTGAAGCTAACATTTTGATTGCTGAAATATTTGTTGATGACATCATATTTAGAGGAAATGATATGCTATGCAAATCATTTTCAAATGAAATGAGCAACTAATTTGAGATGTCTATGTTTGGAGAGATCAAGTTATTTCTTGGTTTGCAGATCATGCAACAGAATGAAGGTATTTTCATTACACAATCCAAGTACATCAAGGAAGTGCTAAGAATATTCAATATAGAAGATTCCAAGCCAGTTGGAACACCGATGGAAACTAGATGCAAGCTGACAAAAGAGGACAAGTCAACAGAGGTAGATCAAACTTTGTATAGATCAATGATTGGCAAACTCGTGTATGTTGTACATACTAGACCAGATATTGCACATTCAGTAGGAATGGTTGCAAGATTTTTTGCTAATCCCAGGGAATCACATATGACTGTTGTGAAAATAATCCTAAGATATCTAAAGAATACCAAGGAATATGGCTTATGGTATAGAAGAGAAGGCAAATTTGAATTTAAGGTCTTTACCAATGTTGATTGGGCTAGAAACATTGATGACCGGAAGAGCACAACTGGAGGAGCATTCTTTATGGGTGACAGACTTGTCACATGGATTAGCAAGAAGCAAGGATGCATCTCTCAGTCTACTGCAGAAGCAGAGTATGTTGCTGCTACTGCAAACTGCTCAAATATTGCATGGATCAAATAGTTATTGGAAGGTATGCATATGAAAATTCTAGAACCAGTAATTATCTATTGTGATAATACCACTGCAATCAACATTTCCAAGAATCTAGTCATGCATGCTAAAATAAAGCATATTTCCATCAAGTATCATTATTTGAGAGAACAAGTTCAAGCAAAGGAGGTGATACTTGATTATGTGCAATCAAAGGAATAATTAGCTGATATCTTCACCAAGCCACTACCCAAGGATGAATTTGAGTACTTAAGAAAGAGACTAGGGGTCAGACCCCTGTCTACTGGTCAGTAAGATGACTAGAGGGTTGCATCAGCCTACATATTTTTAGAATATCATTCATGTTGATGCAAGCAAAGAGATGAATGTCAAGGATACATCTATACACAGCAAGGTATTTATCTACACCGAGCACTAGAGTTTTTATGTTGCTGATGGATTGGGAAATTCAAGGAATATATTATGAAAAGAAATGGAAAATGATAAATAAAGGAGAAGTATTTATGTTTGGAATTTTTTTCAAAGGGAGAGAAATATATCATTATCATACAGAAATAGGGAGAGAAATTGGTTACACAAGAAAGAGAAATTGATAACACATGAAATATCCATCTAAGGGAGAGAAGCAACAAAGGGAGAGAGTTCAGACAAAGAGGAAGAATGTTGTCAAAGGAAAATGAGATTATCAAGAAGAGGAACAGTCAAGGCAGAGCATATATCAGAACAGAGAAATCAGATGATACATCTATCTAGAGAAGGGATTAAATATTGAAGACAATCACTCTGCAAGAAACAAATCTAAGTTGTTTGAGCTTACAAAAAGCCAGACATTTATAATAGTTACATTAGGAAAGCTTGATGAAACTGTATATTTCATATTGTATTAGTATAGTATGATAATGTAGTATGTTGCCATCAATGTGAAAGGGAGAGATTGATGACATGTAACTGATTGAATGTTTGAAGATGTTAAGTTGATGATCATGCAAGACATTAAATCAATTAATGTATTATATTTTCATTGATGTCAAATTCATATAATCTGTATGGCCATGAACATATTTCTAAAGACTTCAAGGAACCAATGAATCAAAGGCTATACCATCAGTAATGCATAAAAGTTGAGTATTCACAAAGTGACTATATACACTGAAAAAGTGCACACCGACGGTCAGAGTAAATCAAACAAGAAAAGTCACAGTGTTGCCTGACAAGAAAAAGCACAACATTACCAATGAGCAAAGTCACAATGTTACCCAAAGAGAAAAGCTCAGTGTAACCTGATGGATAGAATTACAGTGTTTCCCGACAGACGAAGATCCCAAAGACAATAGAAGTCACACCGACGGAATAGTCAGTTATCACCGATGACTAACTAAAGTGTTGACCGACACAATAGAGAGTTCAGAAATGAAAAAATGCTTAGCTGTCAAGAGCTACATATAGACTTAACTGGTAGTTATCATTGTTTTAATCGACAGGATAAAGCTAGAGATAAGTGAAGGATTTAAAGCTCATTTGTCCAGTTGGCAAGAAGATCTCTACAAGATAAAATTGGAGTTTTATTTTAAGTCTAAGTGGCAAGAATTGTGGAACACATCAAGATCAAGAAAGCCAAGAAATGGTGAAATCATTTCTATAAAGAGACAACCTAACTCATTATGAAAGTGGTGAAGGGGAGTGACAAGAGAATAGATGCTGAAGAGATTCTGAAGGAGAAGAAAGTCTTCATTCAGACCTGATCAACAAGCTAAGGAAAGAGCTAGATTCTACAAACACCAATGAACATTGATACCGCATCACAGAGAAGAATAGTGTGGAGCAAAGCTATTGAATGGACTATATTGATCAAATAGGTAATGCACTTACAATAGATCTGAAAATCTGCAATTCAAGTTGTATGTGTGAACAGATCACTTTACTATTTCAGTTTAACCATTGAAGCATCAAGTCTCTTAACATAGCAGGACTTAAAAGTCTTTTCTAATTGAGATACATCCCAAGGAGTATCAAAAAGATTGATCATACAAAGTAGCATTGGATATGCCTGATACCTATTGATAGGCCAAGAGAGTGTTTGATCAAATATGGTACCATTAGATGCCAAATACTAAGTGAAAAACTATCTATCTAAATCCTATAACAAGGTCACACCTAACTGTGTGTTTGTAACCTTTAATAGGGTTGGCTCTTCACTGATCTCACTTCATAAGAGTGAAAATTTGGGGTATCGGTCCCAGTGGTTTTTCCCTTAATAGGGTTTCCATGTTAAAAATCCATGTGTTATGTGTTTATGATTCATTGCTTTATTATTTTTCATTTCACATAAGTTACTCTGGATTGATCGGTATACACTAGCTATTTAGTGTGTTTCGGTAAATAGAAGACTTCTTATCGATAAACATATAGTAGAAGGTTTTACAAAGCATTCTGACAAGTAGAAAATTGATATAAGTATTTGTAAGCATTCATCTTATAGGACTAAAGATAACTAGAGGTACAAATCTATGGTATTAAGTTTTAAGGGTTCATTATTGCAAATTTTTGAGACCACTGATTCAACCCCCCCCCCCCTCTCAGTTATTACTAACATTTCATGATGGACTTTCTAGAGGTCATTTCTCTCTTAGGACCACTACTTTCAAGATCATGAGGCCTAGATACTATTGGCCATCCATCTTTAGGGACAATCATGTCTATGTTAGGAAGTGCATGAAATGTGATATGTTTGCAGGGAAAGAGAGGCTTCCAGCTTTGTCTCTGCAACCAATTAAGATAGAGAAGCCATTTTTGAAATGGGGAATTGAATGCATAGGCTTAATTAACCCCCCATATAGTGCAGGACACAAATGGATAATCACTGCAACTGATTATTTCACTCATTGGACATAAGCCATTGCATTGATGGAGGCTAATGAGACTGATGTCCTTGAATTCTATGGTGACATCATACAGAGGTTTGGGATTCTTGATTCAATAATATACGACAATGCATTTTCCTTCATAGGTTTAAAATTCACTGAATGGGTAGTTTAACATGGCATTTATCTTAGCACTAGTTCAAATTATTACCCTCAGGGTAATGGTTTGGTAGAGTCCACCAATAAGAATTTGATTAGAATAATCAAAAGGACTTTGCAAGATAATAAAATAGATTGGAACTCCAAACTGAAGTCTTCCCTATGGTTAGATAGGATCACTCCAAAAATTATAATTGGAAACTCCCCCTACACTTTATTCTATGGAAATGAGGCTAATCTGTCCATTTCAACCGAATTGTCAGCCTTAGATCTTTCTACCCAACTTGTTCTCTTTTAAGAAGGAGATCCTTTACAGGTATGATATGCTCATCTTATGGAGTTGGAAGAGAATAGATGAAAATCTATGTAGAATATGAAGTTCCAACAAATGCAAACCAAGAAAGGCTTTGACAAGAGAGCTAGATCAAGGAACTTTAATGTGGGAGACATAGTCCTCAAGTGGGATGAATTCAAGAGCAGACCTGGTAGACATAAAAAGTTTGATTCAATTTGGGGAGGCCCATTTGTGATCTTAGAATGCAAGGAGAATAATTTCTTTCACCTCTCAACACATGAAGGAGAATTCTTGCCAATTTCAGTCAATGGTTTCCACCTCAAGCCTTGTTTTGAGGTTTGTCTTAACTTGTAATTAAGTTTTGTTGCTTTTGATTTTCAATTTTAGGTTTCCTTCTTTCCTAAAAGTGCTATTGCATAGTCAGTTGTTTTGTGTATAGGTCTCTTTTCCCCATTTAGGTTTTTTGTTTCCTCCTCCTTGTTCAATCCTCCCTCTTCCAGAGTTCTTTCTATGCTTCTTGCAACTCCTTTTCCAAATAGAATGTCATAAGGCCACTAGTTTTCATGTGTCTAGCAGGCATACATTCAACAAAAATTGCCAAAAAATGTTACCCAAAATTCTCTATCCTATGTCTTTTGGCTTACAAGTGGAGTAAATGTGGCTCCCACAAGGGTTGAGCCTAGCTTGTATGGTTTTTGTCCATGTTTTTTTTGGTATTTTCCTTGCTCTCTACACATTTCTAGGCCTGGTTAAACCCTTGTTCTATTTTAAGGTCTGAAACCCTAAGGAAGACTCTTAAAACCTTGACCTTTTGTGGCTCATTCTAATTTTAAGTTACTCTTTCATGACACTTAAGTTTCTATTTGTCATGTCATTTTATTGTCTTGTCTTTTATCTCCTAATCTCCTAAATTCTCAGTGGTTAGTCACTAACATTCAGTGATCTAGCAAAGCGGTTATGTCTTGGCACTTTTTATCTATCTCCTAATCTCGCAATATCATGGTTAAGTCATAAGTCATTCGGAGATTCAGCATAGGTCGTTGATGCAATTTTTATCGAACGGTGGTCACTAGATCTCGTGATCCTACCTTGGTCAAGTCGTTTGTTTCAAGATCATGAGATCTGCTTGGTCACTAGATCTCTTAATTTGATCAGAGTTAAGACTTTATTCCGCGATTCAAAGATCTCTTTGTCGCTGAATCTTGCAATGTTTCTTGGGTTAAGACATTCATTCAGAGATCAAGCAAGGGTTGTTGATCAATTTCTACATCCTATGGTTGCTGCTAGATCTCCAAATTAGACTGGGTTTAGTGATTTTGTTTCATGACTCAAATTTTTCTTTTATCTCTGAATCTCCAAATAAACCTGAGTCAAGATCAAGCCTGGTTGAGTCTCATTCAATGATTTAGGGATAAGGCTTTATCTCTAAATCTCATACCAAAATTAGAGTTAAGGCTGAGATCTGGAGACTTAGAGATACAAAGGAATTGAATTAATTAGGGTTAAAGACAAGTTAGAGGCTGAGTCAGAGACAAGATGAAATTAATGGTCGACACTAAGCCTTAAGGATTATGATGCTCGATCGATAAGGTTAATCCATTCCAACAAGGTGACATTTGGCACAAATGACGTTATGTGTCTCGAGGGTTATAAGGGCAGATAAAGGTAAGGCAGGTCAAGATAGATCCAACAGTGATCATTTTTCCTTAAGACCAAGATGCTCGACAGATATAGTATGAGCCATCGCACCATTGTTCCACATGTCCATGGCAGGGTCGGGCTGAATTCAGAAACAATAAAGTAAAGATCAGACGGTTTCCCTTTTATCATATGGCTCACGTTATGACTTAAAGGAAAGATGAGAACAGATTAACTGTTGAGCCATTACATTGGGTCGACACGTGGTGTCACTGACATCATGGGTCCTAGGTTTGAAAGCAGTAAAGGTTCTATAAGTCATAAAAGATCTGACGATGGGCGCAAATCCTTAAGGAAAAGATGATCGCTAGATAAACATTAAGTCAATGTGATAGCTTTCCACATCGCAAAGTCAGAGTTGAATTCAGCACCAAATGTGAACATAAAGGTAAAGAAAGTCATAAAAGATCTAACGGTGGGCGTTGTGACTTAAAGAAAAGATGATAGACAGATAATTTTCAAGGCAATGTGATAAGGTGACGCGTGTCCAGATCCAATTGTGATGCCAGGGTAACTAAAGAAAAGATCAATGAATGCATTTTAAAATGAGAAAGGGTCTTGTTCTAAGCCATCGATATGGAATTCCGCACCACCTATGACCATTTACATTTAAATTCAAATATTCAAATTGTTTCTAGGGTTTCCATGGCGGTGGCGATGTATTCCAGGTTGCAAAGAAGGTAGGTGTATCAGGATGATCTATATAAATGAATTTATGATGTTTGGGTATGTCGTCGAAGGATATCTTATTGTCTGAGATATTTTCAAAGGCATTAATGTACAGAGATGACCATTTTATAGTTTCTAATCTTTTCCAAAAGATATCTTTTGTAACCATAATCTGATATGCATTGATGGTGAATTGACTCCCGAGCCACGGTGGTTGAGGAGGTTGTATATAAGTAGTTTTTGAAGCTTTTGTAGCTAGTTTTTTTAGGATTATGTAAATTTTTTTGTGGCATTCTTTTTCCCCCAAGTTTTCACACGTTTGTAATTTCTCATTGAAGTTCAAATTATGCAAATACCTTTTGTGACATTTTCTCCATCCTTAGGTTTTTTATGTCTGTATTTATCTCTGGAGCATAATACAGTGACTGAGTGTTGAAGAAATTTGTGGGTTACCTTGAGTCCTCTTTCTTTTCTGTAGTTTTGTGTACTACTGTGAATGATTTGATGAAGGTAATCTTGTGAATTTTGTTCATTCTCTGATGTCTTGTCTCATTTTTGTACCTATCTACTGGAGTGAATGTTTGTTTGTAGGTCATATTCTGTGTCTATCTTCTTGAAAATATTTTTTGTGAGAATTTAGTATAAGGGCTTCAACATTAAGTTTTGTCATAAGTATAACAATTCCACTTATTTGCATATATATAAAAAATCAAATTGAGAAAATGAGACACTGAAATGGTTGTGTCTATGCAGCCACATATTTGCACCTTAGTAAACAAAATATTTATCTATCACATTCATGTTGGGCAAGGGAGTCAAAAACAAGCCCATACTCATTGAATACCTCCCATACTTATTTATTACAGCCTAATGATTAAAGAAGTAAAAGTGACCGTGCTCATTTATGAACTGGAAGACGAAAATTAAATAAGGGATTGAAATTGATGTGAAAGGAAAAAAATGAAAAAGAAAAATCTTTATTTAGGGAGAGGGAGTGATAGATGGGGAGGAATTGAATTGTCTGGAGAGGAGTGTTGTTGATAAGCATCATTTTTCATACAGGTTCTTCTATCATCTCTCTAATTTTATGGTTTTTTTTTTTTTTAAATGTAATTGTTGATAGCTCTACTTCTTTCTTATGAACTAAAAAATTATTTTACCTTATATTAGCAATATCAGGTAGACAACTATTTCATTTTCCTTGTCACAAGACACATCTTATACTGCATTATTTGAAGAGTTGTGAATTTTTTTTATGTTTTACTTGCCTGGTTTTGTAAATCTCTTTTTCCTTCTCCTCGTGATTCTAAATGTCAAGCTGGGTGCAGACAAGGTCATAATACGGCTGTGAAAGTCAACCGTTGTGATAAATCCATCATGCAACACTCGTGCCTTGTCATTTTCTCTATAGTGGTGTTGCAAATTTGAGTGAATAATCCCCCCTGTTGTATGAATATCCCTCTCTTTTCATGTACACTAAATGTGGATGTTTCGAGTTCTCGCCAAGTCATTCTCCAATAATTGTGCATGTTACGGTTAATGCCAAATTATTCTTTTTGAGTTTTGATTTCCCTTTCAAATTGTTGTTTTTCCAAACATCTCTTTGGGTGTTTTAAATATTTTAGCTACTTCAAGCTCAAATAGGATGTACTAATGTTGTTGGCCACCTGTTAAAGTCTTAACAATGAAAGTTTTTACTTTAATCTAGAGGTCAAATTCTCTATTTCATCATTGTGTCTATGTAGCCACATATTTGCACCTTAGTAAACAAAATATGTTGTTAACAAAATGTGTTAGCAACATGTGTGTTAGTCTATTGTATTTGTTTGAATATTACTAACACGCGTTAATACAATAGACTAACACACATGTTGCTAACACATTTTGTTAACAACATATTTTGTTTACTAAGGTGCAAATATGTGGCTTCATAGATACAGTGTAGTTCCCTGCCAGGGATCCCAGGAGAACTAACCTAAACATGACACTAAGTTAACAAGATATTTTTTTAAATGTTTACAAACAATAATGATAACAATGCAGAAGCAACACAATGAGATACATGACATACACATAAATACAACTCACAAAGATAACAATTCTTGAGGGTTCCTTGATGTAGAATTACTTAAGCAAACTAATCTACAAAGAACAACTATAAAGAAGTAACATAAAAGATATATCAATTGAATCCAATAATAAACATCTCATATAATAAGGCCACATATACAACTGGTACCCAAGGTATACATACATGAATTAGCATCCACTGCACAAGTCACAAGGTATGCAATAATACATAACAATGCAATACAATACATCCTATGAAAGGATGTTAACCAATATACACACATATGGTACAAGTATACAACTCATGAAACTGAACAAGTCTCAATAAGACTAAGAAGATAGAACTGCAACAAGGATCATGAAAGCAAGAAGAAGAATGTCGGATCTCAATGGTAATAAGAATCACTACCACCCGACCTCATGGAACCAAAGGTCTACTCCCACCGTGTCCAGGAGATAACATCAAGCCCACTCACACGGGTATACAACAAGAAAGACTAAAGAAAAATTACAAGGATAGGAAAGATCAAGACAAACTAGAGATCAAAGGTCAACATAAGGGTACACCATCCAAAGATAAAGATCATACATAAATCAACCAAAGACACCAACATGAACCAACTATTGAAACCAAAAAGCCAAATGCCAGAACACAACCATAAAAGGTAAAGCAAGACCTATGGAGGAGGTTTAGGCTACATTCTATGGCAATGTCATCATATGGTCAATCACTTGATTTACATTGGACTGGCCACTCTAGACCCCGGACCCTCAACATGACTCATGCGGAACTAGAATACCCTCTCATGAAGACAAGGAATCTAATCATACCTACTCTCTAGGTATCATCCCATTCTCATCCTTAGCATGTACTAGTACTCAAGGCATGAGCAAGGCATCGTGATCCATCTCCTATTTAATGTAATCCCCAAGTTTTATTATTAAATTATCACTTATTAACAACTTACAATAGACTACCCTAGAACTGGCCTCTTTGGGTCCTGGACCCCTATTTTAAGTCACTCCCCTAAGATGCACCTAATTAACCTCCCCTAGGCTCAAGGTCATAAAAACACACATAAATCTCATAAAATGATTCCTGCCCATACAAGAACTATTGATTCTCCATTATCCATAATAATATAAGGTACTCTTAAGAGATCACATAACAGGAGTTCAAACATACTAGGTTTGGTAAAAAGATTGAACAACTAATCTCAATCACCACAAAATAATCATACAGAAACAATTGGCAATAAAACCCAAACAAGCCCTCGTACAACATCCTAAGGGTCAACTAGTCCCAACAAATACCCAATAAAAACAATACATATCCATAAAAGAGAGAAACACACAATCTAGTTAATAGTCATCTAAAAAATTTCATTGGATGATACACTCAATTTCCAAAAAAATTAATAAAACATAATGATAAATCAATTTATAATAAGCATTATACAAATTAGTTTATCCAATAAAATTACTAACAACATTATAATTAAATATTCAAGAAAGTGCAATTTAATTTATCTATAGACTAATTTATAAGACGACCACATATAAATTAATCCATTTAATAATTACTAAAACTCAATGTAATTACAACAAGCAAAAATCTATAAGTAATATTATTAAATAAAAACTAATATTAATACCTATTAATAAAATCATTAATAAAGCCACATTTTAAAAAACTATAAAAGAAAAGCATATTAATATTAATAATATTCATATTAATTAAAATACTTTTTAAAAAAAACTAAATTACTTTAATAAGTAAAACTTTACTTTAAAAAAACTTTAATTAAAAATTAATTAAAAAAACAAATTTAAAGTAAATTTTAAAAAAAACACTTTAATTAAATTTTTTTTTTTAAACATTATTTTTTTTAAAACTAGAAAATATCAACTTAGTTATTATTATTTTGAAATAAAAATAATATATTTCCAAGGTAAAAGTATATATATTTATTTATTTACTTTAAAAAATATATCACAAAGAACATAAAGCATGCATCTAGGTAATATATTTTTAAGCAATATATTAATTATTATTATTTTACAAAAATAATGAATTTTCAAAGAGAAAGATAATGAAATCTTTAAGGAACATGCAAGTTACTAAAAATAGGGAAATATGCAAATATTCAATTATATTGATTTATTATTCTAACATGTAAAAGTTAACCTCACTATTCTTTTATTTCTCATGCAGATATGAAATTGGGGTTTTGGACAGGAGTCTCGTAGAAGAATGGTTTTCTCTTCAAGGTAAGGTATTTTTACAGGTCTGGAGACTATTATCTAATTAAGCAACAATATCATAATTTCTCGCAAAGGAAAACATCAATCACAAATCTCAAACCCTAATAGCAAAATTTGAAAACTAAAACATATCGATTGAAACCCTAGTACCCATTTTAGAATCCAGATAATTTAATGAAACCCTTAAGCCCAAAATTACAAACCTGATAGCAAGATAGGAAAGAAAACATACCCAGAAAGATCAAATAACCAATTACTCAATTTAAACAATTTTAAACACACAATATCAAACAATGAAGTGGCAGACATAGGATCCCAGCAATCCAGATGCATAGAAGACAAGGATCTGGAAGGCTGGAATTAACAAGTTCCAAATCCTATCTTAGTAACTGATGAGAAGAATCTGATACAAATCCAAAGCAATCACGAATCCAAAATACTCCTAAGCTTTCCAAAAATCTCTAACCACCTGTATCCTCATTCCACCTCATTTAACTAACACCAAATGGCTTTCAATTCAGAGATATAGAAAACCAGGTAATCAGGTTTTCAAAAAGTGCAACCCTAAATGAATATTAATTATTAATTAAAAGAAATACTTAAATTTTAATTTCACTTAAAACAATACATAAATCAACTTCAAAATCAAAAAACAAAGTCATAAATCAAAAAGCATGAGAATATTTTAATTAAATTGAATAAATTAATTATGCAACTTTAAAGTAATATTTAATAATTCAATTTGCACAATTAATTACAATTTTTAGATTTAATAGTTATTAAATCTCAATTATTAAATTTAGACTTAATAATTAAATTAATTAATTAAATATAGGTATTTAATTAATATTTAATTATTAAATAGCCATATATTTAATATATGAATGTTTTAACCTTATTAAAGGTGCAATAATTAACATTAATATTTACCATAATTATTCATTAAATAAATCAAGCCAAAAGCATCATAAATCCAACTGAAAACCATACAAATAGAAAACACAATTGAAACCGAAAAACAACTAAAACAGAAACATAAGCACACATAGAAAGGCTCACGAATCCACGCCACTTGAGGGATTCAGACACTAGGGTAATCAGTCGGATTCTTGTCCGTTTATAGGACAAAATAAGGGTTTAGGGTAAGGATTTAGGCATGAATATTATCTCCCCTCTCTTACCATTGAGATATTGCGATAGGGCACACTCATTCCTATCAATTTAGGGAAGACGTAACCCGGTACCTGCAAACCTGTCATCACAAAGATGAACATACTTGCATATAATATAATAAACAATCGTTGAGACCAGTTTATCATGTGGATCTCGTCGAAGCAAGTAACTACGACTCTATCCCATACCATACCAAACACGTTAAACAGAAAAGTAAAAACATAAAAATGTTCCATGCACATACAGATATACGGTCAGTATTATTAGAAAACCATAATCAAAATGACATCATAACATATACATAACCAGTGCAAAAACTGTTTATGTCGATGCAAAAATTCATAACACAATAAAATCTAGAAATTGTTAATTTGTTACTATCATGGATTGTGGAAATCTCTTCTCTTTGATATACATAACCATCATGAAATAACCATAAATCACATGTAAGTAGAAGATATAACATAACTAAGAAATGGATCAATAACATAATGAAATGTAATACATGAACATCCTCAAAACCAACTGAAATAACCAACGCATACATGAAAAAGGCCTAAAAGAGTTCAACAACTGAAACTAAAAAGAAAACTAAAGGGGTGGGTATTACACACAGCCAGGAAAGAGAAGCATTGATGAACACAATAGGCTGTCATATTTTGACAAAGAAAACATAAAGGGATCCCAAACCACAGTCCTCATACAAGCGGCCATGAATGACAGTGATAAGGGGTCATGTGGAAATATAAATTTTGTTCCAATACATGAGTTTTAACAATGTCAAGATAAAGTTTCAATGTATCAAAAGACAGTTCTGAAGTTTGAGGACACTGTTATAAATCAATCATGGAAGTCTAGACACTTCAAATCAGTGATAAAAAAATATTTTAAGACAATGATCAAGACATACTCAAAAAGAATGGGAAAACAATACAATAAGGTCATTGTCAAACATAGAAGAATTTCCTCCATTCATGATACAAAGCGGAGAATAGAAAATATTGTGAGAAGAACATCAACCCTGTTGGTGCTCAAATTGATAGATTGGATTTCCTATGGACTTGCCAATCCAATGTTGGGAAACCCAAGTGATTTGGCCAACTAACAAGTCACAACCAAGGCAAGGTTGGGAAATTCTGGCTCTACAAAACCAAGGCTTGTAGGCCTATACCTTGACTTATCCTTCAAGTTACAAGGGTTTTTATAGCAGATAAGTAACACTTCAACCTTCTCTCTCAAGTATGGCAAGGCACTTGAAAGAAATCTAACTGAAAGCAATATATCCTTAACTGTAAATTGAAATACTTTAAGTAATTGAAAGAATGTTTTGTAAATGGTATGTAATTTGAAATGAATAGATAGAGATCCCAAAACTATAAACAATGAACTGAATAACTATAATCCAAATAATGATTAGACTAGTGCCTTATTCTACCATGGGCAATAGAGTCAAGATCATTCCAATCTTATGTTCAACCTCAGAGACATTTT
>MU227817.1:3870162-3898109 GCA_018584345.1 Thuja plicata
TTTCACACCTTTTTAGGGTGAAAAGACACAACTCTTATTACAAATTATTTTGAAAAAACAATAAACTAACTAAAAAATAACTACCTAACTTTTGGATTTGGCTTTGGTAAAAAATCCAAAACACCTCGTTAAAAGCTAATATTTCTTCTGGATATAGGAAATTTGATTTCTCGAACTGGGTCTTTTTTAGATTTTTAAAATTCGACCATCTTTCTCCTCTGTTGAAATCATCTTTGTAGCAAGTCTAAATTCCAGCATTTTCTGAAGGCTTCAATTAGTTAGTTCTATTTATTTGTGTCATAAAGCTTCCTTCCTTTGATCTTTTTTTTATGGAGAAACATGCTTCTTAATAATGGATTGGGACTTCTAAATTATCAAAAATTAGGGTACCACCAAACCCCTCAAAGAATGTTATGGATGGTATCAAAGAGAAGCAGTAGATTAATTGTTTTGTAGAGTTGGATGAAGTCAATGAGGATGTGTTCATGCTTTCAGAGGTTACATAGCTTCTCCAAAGATGTACACACTGCTTCGGTTTGATAGTCATTTTTTTAGGAGTTGAATGTTGTTCCTCAAAGTTTGATCCATAATTCTAAATTCTAAGACTGTTCTCCTAGATAGATATGTTTTTCTTGAGATGTGGCTATTTATAGGACTAATGACAGTAAAATGACAAGTCTTTAATTAAGAGAAGACTTATGATGTAGAGCCAATAGTGATCAAAAGTTCATAAAGAATCAATCCAATGACAGTGAGGAGAAAAGGTATCAGTGTCAAACCTTAGTGATAACAACAATATCTCACATAATAGTGAATATGCCCTATATTCAATCCTAGAATAGAGATTAAAACTCATAAGTACAAAAATTCTAAGGAGCAAAGTAATTTCCAAGCTTGATAAGTAGTATTATGATAATATCAAATAATCAATATAATATAACATACATGATTAGGGGGCGTCTATCTTAATTTTCTCATCATTCAAGTTATTCTTTTTGCATCCAATTTTCAGATTTGAACTATTTGTTCAATTTTGGAAATCTAAGGATGAGAACCTTCTTGGATTCCACATTTGATAATTATAATTTGTGCTTATTTTTTGAGGATTCAAAGATATTTTTGGTATGCTACAATGCCACTACAATGTTTTTTTGCAAGTAAATGTTATCTTTGGTTGTCAAAGCACGATTAAGGGTTACTAGGTGGATATTTAGAATTTTGGTCAATTTTTCAGCATCATCTAGGACAAATATGAACTATTTCCATCATCATAGATGAGAACCATTGTTGGCATGAGGAAATCAATCATCTAGGGTAGAAATTCAGATATACTAACAGGTGGTTTTGTACCTTTTTAGTCATTGTTGACCAGAAAATAGTCATCTAAGTGAGATATTGTCTGCAAGAGTGTCATGTCTCCATATTTAATGGCCTAGTTTTCATAGACATTTAGACTTTAATGACTTTCATTGACTATGTTTGATCTAGAGAGAGACTTTGACTGATGATAGAGATTTTATTATTGTGTGTATGGATGGTTAGATGTTTGATTATCATATTTTATGAATAAATTATGTTATAGTTGTAACTTTGATTATGTTCTTATGCATCATAATTATATGTATTATGAATGGTTGATCATAGAATGAAAGGGATTAATGATTTTGTTTAATTATTGATTATGGATTATGGATTTTGGTACTAACTCATACTGGTGAAAACTTGAGTGTTGAAAGTTTTGGACAGGTTAGAAGGCGGGAATGGGGTCTAGGTAGAAGAGGTTAGTACTCTGGCAGCAGTAGGAATGATAGAATCTGGCACTCACACACTCACTTAAATAGATGATTATGTTCATTTTTAATGAATTTCTCACCTTGTTTCTAAATTGCATTCTTCATTTGAAATAAATGTTGTGAGTGTTTTATTAGTTTAAAAAGTTATCTTTTTTAGAAATTGTGATAGTTTTAATTACAATTGTAGAAATTGATTAAAAATAAGAATACATTTAAACACATTTAAATTTGTGATGAGCATATATAATAAGAAAAGAAATTTTAACTTTTATTATGTTGTGATAAAATATATAAACAAATTTAAAAATTAACATAAAGAAATACATTTATTAATAATATTCTTTGATAGAATCTGGTATTTGCATCTTAGTAAAGAAAATATGTTATTAGCAACATGTGTGGTAGTCTATTGTATTAACGTATGTTAATAATTTGCAAACAAATATAATAGAATAACACACATGTTGCTAACACATTTTGTTAACAACATATTTTGTTTACTAAGGTGCAAATATGTGATTGCATAGACACAACTATATTTTTCCTTTCTTTCTTTTCTTACACATTAATATCACTTTTTAATCTTGAACATCAATACCTTACTTCCTTGACTACTCCATGTTGTCCTCAAATTGCATTGGGGCCTATAGATGATGTTTTTCCATTGTGATATGCTACTCATTATCTTTGATCATACTGTCTTTTGCAATACCACTCAGCATATTCTGATCACTGTGACTGCATTCTAAAGTCACTATGTTTGCATTGAAGAAAATACTTTACATTTCTTTATCAGCTACAAAGGTTTAAAGGCTTTCATGCTTTGTTTCTACTGCATGCTCATCATGACAATTTATTTTGATCTTGACTTGTCAACATTTATATCACTATTCTTAAGCTTATGTTTACCATTAATTCATTTCTTGTCATTGTTTTTTCTTCTTGTTATCTACTCTTACTATTTTGAGGCATTATTCATTGTCCTTGTAATGTTTTTTTCTATCCCTTGACTAATATTTTTGCTACATTCTTCATTCATCTACTTTTATGTCACTCAAAATAGTATTGTCATCTGATTGGATAAGAGTGCTTTAAGACCTTGATCATTCTCCTTCATAATAGTTATCAGGTTTCCCTTTTTATTCATGACATACTTGATCTTCATGACTGCATTACTACCATGACACATAGCTTGTATACCAAATAATAGATTAATCTTGATAGCTCTTCCTCAACTCTCTGAGCTCTATCATTATGTTGACTATTTCCAAACATTGCATGGCATTGTTGTGCTTTCTCTACTCCAAAATATCTTTCAATGATAGAGCTTCCTTTGTCCCATGACAGTGAACATTACTTCTCTATGCAGTGTCTAGGAACATTTGAAACCATGAAACAATTTTTAAGTGTTGGGGCTGCAGAGAAGTCACCATCTGAAGTATTTATTGTTGATATTGATGAAGAGTCAAATTCTTATTTTTAGAAGATCTATGTTGGGCAGTTGACTATTGAGGAGTTAGTGCAAATGATTGCATGCTTCAACGAGTCTTCTGAGAAAATGTATACTACTTGTTGACCAATTAGCTAGTACATTTGACTGGTGTGGCTAAATAAGATGTCATTGGATGAATTTTAAGTCTACTTTGTTTTCAATGTGTCCTTTCAATTTTTTGTTGATTCAAAATGCATCCAAACTATCTTAAGATTTTTTATTTTGACTTTATTAATTTGCAACGCAAAGCTTTAGGAAAAAAAAGCAGTGTGTTCAACTAATCACATATCTTATACCATTATTGACAACTTTAACATCCAAGTAGAAATTACATTGGAAGTTCAACTTTAACAGTTCCCCATGTATTGTAACAGTATGTTTATCAATATCATTTCACTTTGTTTGAAACTTTATGGTCTTCATTGTTACCTGTGGATGTTATCTCTATTTTTGGTGCTTGAAAGTGCTTAATACTGTCAATGATTATTCCATTAGATACCCTTGAATGTATGATGACTTTTGCAAGTGTAACTTCATTCTACGGAATATCAATGTTTTTCAAAATTATTGTTCGTTGATATCATATGTCACGTTATGGTCTTCACTGTTACCTGTGGATGTTATCTCTATTTTTGGTGCTTGAAAGTTCTTAATACTATCAATGATTATTCCATTAGATACCCTTGAATGTATGATGACTTTTGCAAGTTTAGCTTCATTCTACGGAATATCAATGTTTTTCAAAATTATTGTTCATTGATATCATATGTCACTTTATGGTCTTCATTATTACCTATGGATGTTATCTCTATTTTTGGTGCTTGAAAGTTCTTAATACTGTCAATGATTATTCCATTAGATACCCTTGAATGTATGATGACTTTTGCAAGTTTACCTTCATTCTACGGAATATCAATGTTTTTCAAAATTATTGTTTGTTGATATCACATGTCACTGGGTATATTCCTTGGTTTACTGTTTTCATTAGGCATCATATCTATCTTATTTCCACATGTCTTTTCACTAAACATACTTGTTCCTTGTTGCTATTAATGGACTCATAATGTTACCAATGCATTCTTCTACATGCAGTAGCATTGCCTTTTTCATATTACTTATGCTCTTGATCTTTCTATGCTTATTGTTGCCAACAAAATTCATTGTCGTCAATCATTATTTTAGGCATTCTTTCATCATGTAAGATCATTGTTTTGTATTTTTTAACATTGAATAGTAATAGAACTATATTTATCTTCAATGATTATTTTTAATACACCTTCACAATGTTTTTTCAATGATCTTTTCTTCTATCACTACCTTTCATGGCTGCCTATTGGTTGTCTTGCCTTCTTCAATGCATCAAGATCTTGAATTTTACTGATTTGAAACTTCATGATTCACCATTGTCACTCCATAACATGATGATTCTATCATCTGATCTCAAATATTGGAATCCATGTCTTTATGATGTTCCATGGAAAAGATAGTAGAGAAGGTTGTGTACAGAACATATGTGCACATAGGGCACGTCCTTTACATCTTGGTTTGGTGAAATATGGACGCATCAAGGGCCCATACCATGGTGAGTGGGTTCCAAACATATTACACTAAATATATTCTTTTTATGTAATTGATATCTCCACCAAAGATCATCATATAATATGATTTTTTGAGATTTAGTTGCTTAGTTTTTATTCAATTTACATTGATTCATATGCCATGAGTAATGGTTCACAAGAACCTATCTCCAATGAGCATGAATGGTTCATTTCAAACTCATTATATTTAGGTAATTCTCACAAGGGTGAAGTACTATTACTTTGTGAGAGATAATTGATCCCAGTACGACTAGATGGCTCAAGTGCATCATTTTTTCCCCAAAATCAAGCCTTCTTAGCTTGTTATCCCATTCGTAAATTTTTATGAAGTATTGGATCATATAAACCATTCATTTTGAAGCATCTTAACCTTTTCTTTTCTTAACCTTTGACATTTCTACATTACATCATTATGTGATATAATTTTTGGGAGGATTTATGCAATTCCAAAATTTGTAAGACACAAATACAAAATGTCCTTCATTTCTACAATCTTTGATGACCATTTCATGTGAAATAATGAAATTTTGTATGTTCATAAAATAGTAGTAGAGATAGAAAGTTAGATAATCTAAATGGAGTGTTTCTAGCCTTGTCCTTATGGAATGGCATACAAGTTGGGCATATGAAATAGATGGTATATGTGAGAAGATGTCATTACCATGCATTGAGCAAGATGGTTTGATATGGGTCTGGCCTAGAAATGGAACTCCTAATGCACCTATTCCATCTTTGGCTCCTCTATCTAGATTTAATATTCATGCATAGGTAGATGGGCTTCTTGATTTACTTGTCATACTGATTTATGTCTCACGCTCTTTTGTCTCTTATCGGGGAGCTACAAGTTCTTTCTTTACACCAAGAAAACACGTGCAAGTTGAAAGTTGTTTCTCATTAACTCCAATTTGTGTATATCATGTGATCATTGCATTCCATGAAATGACATCTCTTTGAGGAATTCTTAAGACATCTAGTGAAAATTGTCTAATTCATTAAGTTATCATTAGGTGAATGCTTGCTTCGATATTTTTAGGTGGTGTAAATATATTTTTTTGATTTCCTTTTCTAAGGTATCTTTATGTTGTATAGAGTGGTCTTTGTTCTACAACCAGAAATCATCTTTTTATTACTATTCATTAACAATCTCTTTAGTTTTTCCATAAATTATTGTGTTTTAAGCTATGCATATTTAATATTCTTTAAGTATTTCAAATGAATAAGATGAGAAATATGGACAACATAGCCACTATAGTCAACTTGTGCATAACTTACACTTCTAATTATGGACAATTTATGAATAATTAATTCCACCTAAGTACTGGAAGCTTACACACAAAAGCTCAAGTTATAAGGAGACAATCAAAGGGCACTAGCTCAATGGAATAGCACCTACTTTACAAGTAGGAGGATGGTGGTTTGATTCCATCGTGCCCTAATATGACTAAATGACAAAATATATGACTACAATAATGATTAAATATATGACTAAATTAATGACTAAATATACGAATAAATAAATGACTAAATCAACGACTAAATAAATTACTAAATTAACAACTAAATCAACGACTAAATCAATGACCATATTAATGACCAAAATCAATGACTAAATTTTAAAATGGTGAGCAAGACTGATTGTGCCCTTGGTCTCATTGGTTGTTCAGTGTAACAGTGGTTCGTGGCATGGCTTAACCACCTCATGTGTCTTTTATATGTCTAGTGGTTGTATCAGGCATTAACAGTTTGATATTTTGGTGCAACGACAACTACTAGTTGTAACAAGTGGTATTAGAGTTTGGTCACAGTTTTGAACCCCACGCTTGTGCTGGGGGGTTGTCACAATGGTGAGCAAGACTGATTCTTCCCTTGGTCTCCATGGTTGTTTAGCACAACAGTGGTTCGTGACATGGCTTAACCGCCTCATGTGTCTTCTATATGTCTAGTGGTTGTATCAGGCATTAACAGGTCGATCTTTTGATGCAACAACAACCGCTAGTTGTAACACTAAATAAATGATTAAAATAGTTTAGTCATAAATTTAGTCGTCTTATAAATTACTACAAATAAACTAATAATAGTCACATGACTAAGTTTAGTCATTTATATGCAATTTTTAGTAGTTTATTGAGTCATATATTGTTGGTTTTGTACTAGTGAAGAGATTGTCTTACTATGAACCACACAAAGGAAAGTGTCACAAAAGATGTAATTGAATGGTCTAGCAAGATGTATTCTTCTAGTCAACCCATCAAAAAGTATCAAGCCTAAGAAAATATTAGGGATCCAGAAAAGAAAGGATCATGCCTAAGGAAAGGATGTTTCCTTAGGGATCAAAGGAAGGGCGATCAGGCCTAAGGAAAGGTTGTTTCCTTAGGGATCAAAGAGAAAGGATCAGTCCTTAAGGAAAGTTTGTTTTTGTTAAGGGATCCAATGAAATGGACAAATGCAAGGAAAACATGGTCTCCTTGGTCATCCACAAGATATATATATATATATATATATATATATATTGTGTGTGTGTGTGCAAAATGTGAAACACAAAGTGGAGTGTATGTCCCCACGTTAAAGCAATTGCAAATTCATTAACGGGAACAATGACTTTAACAAAACATACAAGCATCCACAAGAGACATTTCCACTATGAGATGCCCCAAAGAAAGGAAAAAGCAAGGGAAATAAGTACATTAAAAAAGAGAGCATGAAAGTGATCTACCAACTCTGGAGTTAGTATGATCATATGATAATACATGAGATATTATATCAAAATGAAATGTCATCATCCCCCAAAGGTAGTAGAACTACAAGCACAATGGAAGAATAGCACGTAAGAGTTATGAAGGAGATTATTTTTGGGCCGACATCACGGAGACCAAAAAGAATATGTAGCTATCATTTTGCATCATCCTCAATTAGACAACACAAAGGAACATTTACGAACAGTGGCACGTTCATGACATAACATGTAATAACATATAGAAGAAGTGAGATAAAAATAGAAGATTTTGTACAACATTTTGATTCTTTTATCATCTTGCGCCAACAGAGAAACAAGGGTCATTTAAAGAAATATAAAGAAAACATATAATAGACAACACATCATAGGGAAAGCACAACATGAAAAATAGGCAAACACACAAAATACACCGCACAAGAGGAGCTAGTCAAGTGTATCGCCTGCTCCCCGATATTGGTCTATAGTGTTTAGGGAAGGTGGGAAACTCTCAAGAGGAGTAACATCAATCACAAAAAATGGAACAATGGCCAATTCCAAACAAGGACCATGTTGTAAAGATAGGTCGTTGTGTTTATCACTAGGATTAATAGATAATTGTTGTGAAAAGATATTTGGAAAATCATCATCAACATCAATAGTCTCATACATGTCATCAGAATCATTACTATGAATATCATTGTTAGCATCAAGAATATCACCATCAAGAGTATCTTCTTCATCTATATTAATTGTAACAGACTCCAAGATATGAATAGAATTTTCATGTTTATTCAACTTTATCTTGTTCAAATTCACTTCCTATGTTGGCTCAAGCATGGGTTGGTAAAAGAGAAGTAAAGAATGAGTAGGTGTATGAGGTGAAGCAATGTTTTGGGAAGCACGTTGGTGGTATCTAGGATGATATTTACGATGGTGGTTAGGAGCATGATGGTTACATTTGGTTTTGTTGTGAATTTGGTTTGGGTCAGGACCAATCAACATCAAGCCCTTTTCTTTTTGAGGAAGAATGGAAGGAACCACACTAGGTTGACAGATGACTTGAGGAGAATGTTCATAAGCTATAGGAGGTAGAATAGAATCATATATAAGAGGTTTAGGAATAATTCCACACCTAGGACAAAGAGATGGAACATATTTAGGTTTTCTAAGTTCACAAATCTTTTGGACCTTGTAGGCGTAAGCTCGAAAGAGATGGTCAAGATGGGGTTGAGTTGGTTGAGGCATAGAAGGCCAAAATAAATCAAAGTCAACTAAGTCTTGAGGCATTGAAAGTTGGTAAAGTCTATGGTTAATGTGTTAATGGGTTTGATAGGATAAAGTGTTAATACATTAGTATTAATTAACTTCAACATCACATTATGCAAAGATTCAGAAAGAAGAGTAAAATTACGAGCAGGTCTAAAGATAGATGACAAAGGAGCCACACTTTTGGATGTTGTTGTCACTTGTTCATCAACATTGTTGGATGAGTTGTTTATTTTGATGAATTTCTTAGGTTTCTAAAATTAGTTAAAATTATTGGATGTGGCATCACTCTTGTCAACGGTAACAAGAGCCATTGGAGTAGTACTCTCAAACTGACTCACTTGAAGTTGATAGTTATGAAGCACTGCACACAATTAAGGAAAAGAATAGAATTCTGAAAGAAGAATCTTATCTTTAATCTCTTTTTTGTAAATTAGCAATAAAAATGTGTTACACATCAATATTAGGCACATGATAAGAAACCTGAGCATGCAAATGCTTAAATCTACCAATGAAATCAGCCACTTTTTCTTTAACACCTTGTTTACAATGCATTAAATCAGTCAAAAAATTTAGGACCAATATTGCTTTGAAATTGTTTTATGAAACCATTAGCAATCTTTTGGAAGGAATCAATAGAATGAGGCAAAGAAAAATACCATTGCAAGGATTTGTCTTGAAAGGTTCTAGTAAACAACTTTTCCATGAACCTATAATCATGAGAGAACTCACAACACAAGGTTTGAAATGTTTTAACATGAGTTAAAGGATAACCCTTATCATTATAAGTCTCAAGATGAGGAATCACCATATATTATGGGATAACAGCTCAAATAATATCCAAAGACAAAGGACTAGTAATGTCACAAGTAAGAATTTTATACTTGGATTGAATTATGGAAGCAATTTTTTGTTGCAAAGAAGACATATTTTGAGCCAAACTATCAATGGTATAATCGGTAGAAATGGTGTAAGAGGAGATATGTTGGAAATGTTAGGAACATTGTTATAAATGGAGGTAATGATTGAATATGAAAATGGTACACTATGGTAACTGGGCATAGATGAAGGTAATGAAACACATGGGACACTTGAAGGAATGGAAGGAGCAATATAATAGGAATACTTACATGGGTAGGATTGGAATTTTGAATTTAAGTGGTTATGATAGGTGGAGCATAGGTGGACACACTAGGAATGGAAGTAGATATAGGTATAGAGGCTTCAACGGTAGTAGTAATATGTGAAATGAGGCCTAAATATTGAGCACAATCCCTAATAGGTTTTACATTGGTACCAATGAGATGAGATATGCTATGCAAGATGTTAACACCATGTTCATCATTATGAATGAGCTTCCTTAAGTCTTCTACAATGGAAATGACCTTAGGATTAGATTTTTATTGACCTGACAATTGTTAAAAAAATTCAAAATCATGGGAAATTTTTTGGACTTGGATAGGAGGAAATATTAAAGCTTCATCTCCATCATGAGAAGAATGAGAAGAGTTATTCTCCAAACAGGATTGATGTCATTAAGATGCATGTTAGTCTCATCAAGATTCCTAGGAAAGAGAGAAGACTTTGGCTCAAAGGAACCCATAATTCTATGGATTCATCTAATAGGAATACTATAAGTGTTGGAATAATGGAAGGGTGTGTACTGAGAGGTGAGGGGTGAATCAGTACCCTTAAAACTTTTATCAATTAACCTTAGTAATCTTTTCTTACATTACCGACCATATTGCTTTTCTACTTTATGCATGTAATATCATAACATAAATGTAAGTGCATGTAAACAATCATAGAAACATTCATGAAACTTAGTTACACATGACACAAGAATTGGAAACGCAAAAAAACCCTGTTAGAAGTTAAAAACTGCGGTGGGGATAAAACCCAGAAAGCTTCACTATTTGCAGAATGGAAGGTGTCGGTTAAGGCTAAAAGTTTTGATCACTCCTGATGATCTTACCCTGTTAGGAGTAACATGTTATACTTTTTAATTCTACTATGTAAATAGATTTTAACAACACTATTAAGTGTGCACTCGGTTAAGAGATTTACAATAAGACTATTAAGTCCACCTTCTTGAAGGATTTCTTGTATTTTCTAAAATTGTTAGAGAGTAGTCAAAAAATACTTATGACCTGATAACTTGCAATCTTGAATTGTTGAATACATATCCTTTAAGTTCTCAAAATTATGTATCACCTAATTGTGATGAATAATACCTATGTTTTGATTGATAGCCTTGAATATAGTTCTTCATAACTGAATTCTTCCTTTTGTGTCCTTCTGCATGAAACCCTCTGTCTGATCAATAGATGTCTTATGTTGCTACAATCATCATGTTCTTGATTGATTATACATCTAGATATGCAAAGGTTTTGACCTAATTAGGTTTAACGCTTTACAAGAAAAACTCTATGATCAAAGGTTTACAACTTGACCTTGATCTCCTAGTTTTCATGTTTACAATCAGTTAAACTGATTTAAAATATTACTTATGCTTTACTTGATCCTCAAGAAATAGTTTTATAGCTAAGCACAAAGCTATTTTTAATACTAAAGTGCTTTAGCTGACGTGTATCTCAGATCTGCTATTCTCGGGAATAAAATTGTCTCTCGGTAGACTTGTGCTCAGGTTTCTCTGTAGACTGGTGCTTGGTTTACTCTGTAGACTGTACTCTCAGGTTACTCTGTGAACTGTGCTCTTGGTTTACTCTTTGAACTATCTATCAGTGATAGTGCTATCGGTGTTCACTGATTTTTTTGATCATTGTGCTTGTATGTTTCGGTGACCTCTACGCTTTGACTGTTTCGGTGACCTTTGCGCTTGACTGAATGATGTCACTCGGTGATGATGTAACCAACAGTTCAAAAAGTATTTCCTTGTATACTAATTACAAATTATGATCATTTAAGGATTATCAATCTCCCCCTTTGGCATTAGTATCAAAAACTGATATGTTCAGTATATACACCAAGTGTTTACCTTTTTAATGACTCCCCCTATGTGCATGCCTTGGTACAATGTATGTACATGTTTCCTTGGTACATTTTCCCTTTTGAATTTTTCCCCCTTTGGGTTTTCCCCCTTTGGTACATTCATTTTTCCCTTTTTTGAAAATAATGACAAAGGTGTAGTACTTAAAACTTGTCAAATATGTGTGCATGGTATTTTTGAATGTCTGTCATCTGCTTCTCCCATTTCTCCTTAGGTGCTCGAGGGTCATGTGCTCCAAAGTGATTGTGGCGTGCATTTCATATATACTCTCGGTGGCTGACATCTCTGGGGTGGCAATTAATGTCTTTGCCAAAGTCATGTGTTTCAACAACAATGTGAGATTCGGTAGTAACATAGCTTGAAGCTCGGTTACCTCATCTCTAATTTTTCTTTCAACCTTTTGTATCTCAAGTCTCAACCATTTTGATTCTACAATCTTCTCATAATGCAATTGGAATGCATTTTCCTCGGTTGTGAGACTTTGTGCACTAGCTTATAGATCTGTATCTATCTTTGCTATCTTTTCACTATGCTCTTTAGTGAAGTGCTCTAGAGTACATAACTTTTGAACTAAGTTAAATACTTCTGATGTTATTGGTTCCAATGTAGTTACTAGCTCACAAATTTTTACCTCATTTTCTGCCACTTCTTGGTTGATCTTCTCTGTGAGCTTGTATTGACACTTCTCTTTTGCACATTCCTCAATGACCTTGTCAGCTTCTACATTATGTGATGTTATGGCCTAGGTCAGAAATGCTAGTTGATCAAAGATGGGTACATTTTGATCAATCTCGGTGTTAGGGACTATCTGCAATAGGATTCCTTTATAGTATCTAGGACTTGTGAATTGTTGTGCTCCTTCTTGAGCTTGTCTTGTATTTCCTTCCTTTTGCATAGTTCTCCATACTTGGTTAGTGACTCAAGATCCAGTGTTCTTGGATCACAGCCGGGTATATCAATGATTTCTTCAAGTGTGATAGGTGCTTTACTCTTCTTCTTCTTCGGTGTGGTGCGAGAAGCAGGGGAATGAAGGATTATAGCAAGATCCTTCTCTGTCTCTTTTGATTTTGGTGATTGCGTGGGAAGTGTGATGCCTTTTGTATGCTGCTCGGTATGAACCTGTTGGTCGGTTGTAGACGTCTCTACATCAATCTTGTATGTATCTGCAGCCTTGTTTACCTCTTCGATTTCCTTGGCAGGTGTGTCACTTGCCTTATACTCTCCACTTACATCTTTCTTCTCCTCATTTGTATCTTTCTGCTCCCCATGTTCATCACCTTTCTCCATCAGTATGTTTGCATCAGGCTCAGGTGTTTTCTCCTTTTCTTTAGATATTATATTGATACCTTGTATCAATAAAGGTATGTTACCTGGTACAATTGGATGTGCAACATCAATGGTGTCCTTTTCATTTCTTTCCTTGGTGGCAACATTTGCATCTTCATCATTTTTGGGATCATCATCAGAATCAATATGAGTTATATATTTTATTGTGATATCTGGTGTTTCCCCTAATGATTGTAATATCTGAGGTACATCATTCATGGCCTTACTTGCCTCTGTTTTCAAATCAACTAGATTTCCATCCTTGGTGTCATTAATGAAAATATTCTTAGGGCTTGGTGTGGACTCCTTTTCCTCAATGTGAGGTGTCTCGGTTAGAGCCAATACCTACTCGGGTGGATTGAAGACTTCATTCCAAATATCATTGCTTTCTTTGTCAATGTCTTATAATCTGCCTTGTAGTACTTTGTATGCTCTCATCTTTGCAGAAAATTTCTTTGCATGCTCCTTCATTGTTGAATCAATTGCTTCAACTATTGACTAGGGTGGCATGAATGTAACTAGGGATCTTTCCCTCATTTATTTCTCTGTGTGCAAGGCATATGTCCATCTTGCTGATATTTTGTCATTGAGCTCTTGTGGAATATTCTTGTTGAATTGTATAAGTACATACTTGTATGCAACCATTTCCTTAATTATGGCCTCTTCTATCTTATTCTGATCTCTGGGAGACAAGTTTAGTCATTGTCTAATCTTGTGATGTGATAAGATGCATGTGTTGATGATTGAATCTGCAACTTCATCAATTGTCTTAGGTATCTTGGCCTTTTCTGCTTCGATCCTATGTTCTCTTTCATCCCTAGCAGTATCATCCTTGTCTTCTTTTCCTCATATATTTCCTTCTTTGTCTCGGTACTAATTGTACTGTTTGAGGCTTTCTTTTCTTTCTAGTCTCTCTTTTTTTTTTTTCTTCTTGTTCTTGATGCAGTTGTTACATTTGTAACCTTTGCTTTCTTTGTAGGTGGTGTGTCTGATTCAGTAGACTCGGAGTCACTTAACTCTTCACCTTCACCGACGGGTGACTATCCCTCGATGTCATCTTGTTCCAACTCTTCATCATTAACTGAAAGTTCCTTTTGAAGAGTATTTATTATTTTTGTCTTCTTTCGGTCTATCTTCTTCACTACTAAGCCAGTCTTGATTCTAGACTTGGCTTCCTCATATGTGCCAAATCTGCTCAATGATTTTTCCACTAGTTCATTCAATAAGGCTTCAATTTCCTTTGTAGCTTGATCAATGTTGATCTCATAGTCCAATGGTGGTAACCATGTTGTTCTTGGTACAGCTAATTTGATATGTTTTGTATCGGTGTCCACTATGAAACATATGTCATCTTCGTATTGTTCAACCAGTTGTGTAGGGATTCTCATTCTCTTCTACATTATATCCTTGAAAGTGGTGAAGTATGCATCCATTATAGATGTGGAGAAATCCCCTAGTGACTTAATGAATTCACTAATCTGTGCAGTTATTGGCCAGGTTGTGTCTCAAATGACATTACCGACAGAAGGGAAGAAATTATGAAAATAGAAGAATGTGCACATAAGGAGGGAACTGAACTTACAACTATTAGATTTGGATGATGTAATTGTCCTCATTTTTTCTTCCAGTTGCTTCAGTATCAGCTCAGATAAGTCTAGTTGAAGTCCCTTCTTCACAATATTATAAGCAGTGTCAACTACTCCGCATGTTATGTTGTTCATTCTTCTAGCTTGGAATATCTTGTACCCAATCACACATGGACCAAATTTCATCTTGGGGTCAGTGATTTTATTGAGTTTCAACCCTCTTCTATCTCATTCTATCTTAGTTAGTTTTTCAATCTCGAGGCGTGAAGGATGCTTTAGGGATTTTACCTTATCACTTATGGGATAACTAGTTACAACGTGAATCACATCCTTTGTGATCGGTTTTGGTTCATCCAACAAAAATTTTCTATCATGTACCCGGCTAAGTATAATGTGTATCCATTCAGTCTTGAACTCTCTCAGGAACAGTAGGGCATTGGTTAACCATTTCACCTCAATGTGCTTGTGTTTGTCTTTCAAGTTTCCATTCTTACATAGCTTATGGTAAGATTCTTCAATCTCAAGATCTTTGATCTTTGCAAATTTGCAGTGGATGTATGCACAGATGTCTTCAACCAGCAAAACCCTAGGAGGGATACTTGAAAATGCTCCCTTGTCATCGGGTTGAGCAGCAACCTCAGGGAAAAACTTATAGTTGGGCTCCTCACAGGTTATGTTCTTAATCAGGTTGATCTTCTTGTCCTTTGTGTCTTTGATCTTTGAGACTCGCAAGTTAGTTTCCATTGTTCATGAAATATTTAGGGCTTCTTGTAAATAAAATGTTAGCTCAGTGAGTCTAGATACTCACTTGATCTTTGTTGTGGATGGTTGAAATCAGTCAGAGAAGCCTTTGAATCTACTATGAATCGTTCTGCAATCTTGTCGCTCTTAGTCTCTCTTCTTTGCTCTATTGTTTTCACTTTATCACTTGGTGAATGAATGAGCTCTTTGTTGCCCTATTTATAGAAAATAATGTAAGTGGTGCATTGAATGCTTCAGCTACCACTCGGTAAATTAAACAAAGATGCTAGGGTATCATACCAAAGTCTTCATCCTCGGTGAGTATACAACGCTCAGGGTAAGTGACAAATTAGTTGTACTTTTCCCATATTCACCGACGGTTCTCGGTATCTAGTGAAGAGTTTATTTTCTTTCACATGTTTATCGATGATGCTCGGTTTATATTGACAACTTGGTTGTTTTTCATATGTGCACCGACGATGCTCGGTATGTATTGACCGACGAGACTGGATTCACAAAATCATAACAAGTAATACCATAGTGCATCTCCATTCATGCTAATTTGGAATTTTATCAATGAATATTGGAACTGATTTAAAATATAGCTTTGTACAGTGTAGTTCCATACTTACTTGTATTGCTTAGGTGGGGGTGGTGAAATCACCAGATCCATTGGATGAGGTGTCACCAACTGTAGTGCTTGGTCCAGCATTATCATTGTTTGAAGCTCTTCTCCACATTTGATTTATCATTCTCCTGATGTCTTCAATAGTGTTTCCATTTGCAAAAGGTCTTGACTCTGTCACTCGATCTCTGCAGTCCTTGCTTCGGTGACTAACCTTATGACAGTGTAAGCATGCCATTCCAGAGTTAGTCGAGCTCCTTGATCTTTGTATCCATTTCCTCATGCAGTTTGCAACTATGTGTCCATATCTACCACATGTTGTGCAATTTACCCATGTGTTGTAATCCCAAACATATGAGCTACTGACTCTTCTCGGTTGATAAGGATTTTCTTGTTCTTGTGGGTTTCCATACTTGCTTTTTTTCCTGCATTCATGAGATGTGTGGCCATACATTTTACAAGTAGGAAAATATTTTTCCATGTAGAATTCTTTCTTTGGTTTGTTCACCTTAGATCTGCATTCATGTGCTTTGTGTCCATGCTTTTTACAGTTATAACAATTACCTATGAATGTAGAAGTAGATTTAGGAATAACTTTAGCTTTGCTCTTGCAGACATTTGATGTATGGCCTAGTTTTCCACAGTGATTGCATGACTACTTCTTTGCTCTTGGATTTGTGTAGACATTCCTTTGCTCAGAATGGTTTGATGATTCTCCATATTTGGTATACCCTAAACTGGTATTGTTGTTGAGTCTTCTTTGTCCATTCATAAAATCATCCATTCTTTTTGTACTTTCTTCAGCTTTCTTGATCATATGATTATGTTGTTGTTGAATCCTCACTTCATGCTTGAATGTCTCATTTTTTTCTCTTAGTTCACCAATAGCTTCCAATTTTCCATTAAGTTCAATGTTCACTCGGTTGGCCTCATGACTCATAAGAACTATTTGATTGGTGATCTCATGGTGATGTTCGGTAAGTCTTTATATCTCAGATTCTTTCCCTTGCATCTTTTTAGTGGTCTTTCTCCTGTCATCAATAGCTAAAGTTATTTATTGTTCAGCTTGTCTAGCATTATTCATAACATCAATCATTCTTACCATTTGTGTCTCTTGACCGATCTGCAGTACCTTTACTTGTTCAGTCAAATGTTAATTGATTTCATTCGGACTTGTAATGCTTCCTTCTAATGTGTCATATGTATTACCAGATGGAGATCTTGATGAATCAAATAAATCAGGTATCTCTTCTTCATGATAATCAGTTTCATTGTAGTGAGATGCCATGACTTTTCTTTCAGCCAATAGCTCTTTCATCTTGTTTCTTGCTTCTTTGTATTTCTCAAAGAAAATATGTATCTCCAACTTCTGATTCTCAATATTCTTATCGAGCTTATACCTTTCCATTGTATGATCTTTTCTCTCAAGTGATTTAAGCTTTTTCAAATAAGAGATCTAGCTCTGATACCAATTTTTGGAATAATGGAAGGGTCTGTACAAAGAGGGGAGGGGTGAATCAGTACCCTTAAAACTTTTATCAATTAACCTTACTTAATCTTTTCTTGCATTACCAACCATATTGTTTTTCTACCTTATGCATGTAATATCATAACATAAATGTAAGTGCATGTAAACAATCATAGAAACATTCATAAAACTTAGTTACACATGACACAAGAATTGAAGGTGTTGGTTAAGGCTACAATTTGTGATCACTTTTGATGATCTTACCCTATTAGGAGTAACATGTTAGACTTGTTAATTCTACTCTGTTAAGATATTTTAAAAACACTGTTAAGTGTGCACTCGGTTAAGATATTTACAATAAGACTATTAAGTCCACCTTCTTGAAGGATTTCTTCTATTTGCTACAATTGTTAGAGAGTAGTCAAAAAATACTTATGACCTGATAACTTGCAATCTTGAATTACTAAATACATATCCTTTAAGTTCTCAAAATTATATATCACCTAATTGTGATGAATAATACCTATGTTCTGCTCGGTAGCCTTGAATCTAGTTCTTCATAACTAAATTCTTCCTTGTGTCCTTCTGCATGAAACTCTCTGTCTGATCAATAGATGTCTTCTGCGGCTACAATCATCATGTTTTTGATTGATTATACATCTATATGTACAAAGGTTTTGACCTAATTAGGTTTCACGCTTTACAAGAAAAACTCTATGATCAAAGGTTTACAAATTGACCTTGATCTCCTAGCTTGCATGTTTACAATCAGTTAAACTGAGTGAAACTATTACTTATGTTTTACTTAATCCTCAAGAAATGGTTTTATAGCTAAGCACAAAGCTATTTTTAAGACTAAAGTGCTTTAGCTGACATGTATCTCAAATCTGCTATTCTCGGGAATAAAATTGTCTCTCGGTAGACTGGTGCTCGGGTTGCCATGTAGACTGGTGCTCGGTTTACTCTATAGACTGTGCTCTCGAGTTACTTTGTGAACTGTGCTCTTGGTTTACTCTTTGAACTGTGTGTTGATGATAGTGCTATCAGTGTTCACTGATTTTGATGATCACTATGCTTGTCTATTTCGGTGACCTCTGCGCTTTGACTATTTCGGTGACCTATGCACTTGAATGGATGTTGTCACTCGGTGATCATGTAACCAACGGTTCAAAAATTGTTTCCTTGTATACTAATGACAATTTATGATCCGTTAAGGATTATCAATAAGTTGGACTCAAAGTGATAACACTAATGCACAAGGGAATTAAGGGAAGGAGAAACGCAATGCAATGATAGGATTTGAAGGAAATATGCAATCCAACCAAAGAGAGTCTTTTATGAAAAGCACATTTAACTATCAAATTTAAACATGTAATGTAAAGCATACACAAGTAGATTTGATTATGAAGATGAAAAGCATGAACTTATGCATACAATGTAAAGGAGATCATGCAAAGACTACCTAGATATCCAAATGCATAAATTGTAACAATATAGATCTAACACCAAATCACAATATATAATGCATGAAAGGGATGGGTTCACCAAAAATGTATGGTAGGTGAACCTATAAGCATATAAAGGAAATCTAACACCAAAATAAAAAGAGGAAATGTTATGAGTCGGGTTCACGAAAATGTATGGTGGAAAATGGTGAGCAATGCTAGGATGTAAATCACTCACCAAAATTTCATATACATTGGGAATAAAAAAATCCTACAAAGGAAATCTGATTAGCACAACCAAAAAGGGTATGGGTGTCAATGTGAAATCTACAATGTAGAGTTTTTGTGTATTCCTTGATAGGATAGATGATGTAGAGATATGATATAATACAATAGAGAAATGACATGACTAAGTAAATGATGATGTAATTGTTAACAAATCTGATCTATGAAAGTAGATGCAAAGAAAGAGGAAGAGAAGTGCACCTTGAAACTAGATTAGGAGATTTAAACTTTGGATCTAAATTTGACTATCGCTAGAATGTCAGAATTTGTTGTAACTCTGGATCTAGGAACCTGAGACCTGAAGTTGTCTTTTGTACAAATTTCAACCAAAAATTGCAAGAACAAGTCGAGATTCCAGGGACAAGTCGACAAGTCGACTTGTTCCCGACTACTCCAAATCTAATAAAAATTTATGAGGACCTGCGACTGTCCGTACTTTCCAAATTTGAATCTGCAACTCCATAACTTGTTCCCGCGCACAAAAAAGAAGGGGAATAGGTTGTGGAAAGGATTTTACCTTGATCAAACCCCAGTATAGGAATCAAATTTGAAATTAAATTAAAATTGCATAAAGGAAAGTAATGTAAACAAGATAAATGTTAGATTCACCTTACATGAAAAACCCTCATCAACGGATGTAGCAATCTCTCAAATCCATGAAGATGTTTGTATGTGTTTGGTCTTGAATTGAATTTTAGAATCAAGGATGCCTTCACAAATACATGGATCTATGATTGTCACTCCTAGATCTTGAATGTTGATATGCTTGATAACCTTAATGGAGAAGGAGAGAGAAGAAGAATGTGTGTATGGATCTTCTTTCTTTCTTGTGAATTTTTCTACTTGGCCATCATGCGAGAGAAATTTGCATCAATGAGAGAAGATTTTCTTGTCTTGAATGGATCTTGAAAGAAAGAGACTTGGAAATCCTCGATTGGGTGCTTGCCTTCAAATCTTGAATCCAAATCCTCAATTGCACAACTTGAATTACTTGAATGCTTGCACTTGATATTGTTTGCATATGATTGATGTATTGCTCAATAATAATGGATTGATTGCAATAATAATGGATGCCAAAATAAGGGGAGAGGGTCTCATTTTATAGTAATTTTGGGATTCAAATTAAATCCAAGTCAAAAATAGATCTAGGTTTTGGAAGAAAACCCCACCATCGGGCCCTAGGCCAAATCTGAGCTCAAAAACCCAGGAACAAGTTAACTTGTTCCAGGTAAAATCACCTCAAAATTTACCAGGAGATCGGGGAGTGTGATAGGATGTAGAGGAAGAAAATGCAAATTGGTGGGATCAAGTTTAATGAAGATTCAAACCTCAAAATCACCAAAATGGGGTCTAATACATACTAGAGCCTCCAATTATGGGTTCTAACTTTTTAGGATGATACACCATCCAACCATGAAGCTTACGCTTCCCTAGAGAGTTCTTCCTAACATGAAGAACCGGAGACCCTGCATGAGATGCTTAGCAAAATGGAATATGTAAAAAGGAGGGAATCTGGTGTGTGTCTGATACTATCTACATGCATAATCCTATCTTACGAGAATATACTATGATCAAATATCAGGATATGAAAGTGATAAAATTAAATAAATAACTCATCTATTTCAATGGTCTAAACTTAGTTTGGCCAAGCATATAGCATACACGGTAAAATAAAGTAGAACTGGAAAAAAAGAAAAGTCTATGCTCTTGTAACCCCATAATCGCCACCCATCCTGGAAGGTACACTTTCCACAAACACTCATGAAGACAATCTTTTTCTGATCTAACATCATAACTTGCTATAATAATAAAGAAATTTTAACAATCCAACAATGCATATGAAGAATACATGCATTTATCATTCACTTGCACACATTAATAAGTAGTGCAATTTACCATCTATTCTTTAAAATTTCCATAAAATTATTTGTGTATTAATTTTCCTATTTTTAATACTTTTCTAATACTTTCCTACTTTTATAATCAATTTTTAAATATATTTTGGTTTTATTGCTATGGAAGATAACCATTACTCAAACGATGTAGCACACCACGGGTGTATTTGTACATACATACGCATATAAGTGCTATAATAATAACCAACAAAATAATATAACTACATAAAGTTGAATCATAGTTCCAAATAAATAATCTCAACATGACTTTCAACCGCTTCCGCTGTTCAAAAAAAAACTCTTCCCGCTCATGCTTTCTCGCACGGGACTGCTTCTCATGTTCATGCTCTTGGTCTTGTTGCTCCTGTGGTGGCGGCGGGTGGTTCTGAGCTTGGGCCAACGGGTGGGCTTGGTTCTCAGGCAGTTACAGGGGCTGCTCCTGCACTATCCTTTGCTGATGTGGTTGCCTTTGAAGCGGGCATCCATGGTCAAGCCTTTGTTGGGAGGGGTGGTAACTGGTCCACTCCTCTTGTGGTGCCTATTTCTGTAAGTAACCCTATTGTGGTCAATCTCGATACTGATACTGTTGATGAGATTTTAAAAACTGCGGAAGATTTTTCTTCCAATGCTTCTATCTTTCATTTTAGGGGTTTTTGGCCCTCTCTTTCTAAGTTGCATGCTTGGATTTATGAACATTGGGAACCATTTTTAACTGATCATGTTCAGATATACCCTGTGGCAAGGGGGTTTTTTATTGTAAAGTTTGATAATGCCCAGCACAGATAGGAAAACTATTTTGTGTGACTGTTGTTTCTCTTGGGAGGAGCGCTACCCTTTGATGGCCAAACCTTGGTATCAGGGGTTTGATCCTCTCTCTGAGTCCTTTAATAAGATACCCTTATGGGTTAGACTGTTGAATCTTCCCCTTCATCTATGGTTGGATTCTATTTTGGAATTGGTGGGTGAGGCTCTTGGGGATTTTCAGATGGTAGATATGTACTCCTCTGAAATTTATAAGATGACATATGCTCGTATTCTTGTGGAGATAGACGTTTCCAAGGGTCTTCTTGATAATATCACTTTGGCCTCTTCTAAGGGCTCTTGGACTCAGAATCTTGATTACGAAGGTATCCTGTTCAGATGTAGGAAATGCCACAAGACTGGCCATCTTGTTGCGCGGTGTGCATCTGATAAGATTAAATCGAAGAAACTGCCTTCTTGGTGGTTGGGGGCTTCTAGCAAATATTATACGGTTCGTAAAGATTCTATGGATGGGGGATCGGCTGCCTATCGTTCTCAGAGCTCTGGCTGGAGATTCTAATGATGTATCTGTTGCTGCTAATGTTGTCTTTGAAACTATTGTTGTTGTCTCTGATGTTGTCCCTTATGGTGGTGCTAGTGTTGTCCCTGTGCAGAACGATGTTGTTGCCCTTGGTTCAGCGTTTTTGTCTTCTGGTGCTCTTGGTTATGCTGATCATGGTTCTCCTGGGAGGATCTTAGGTATGATTGTGGCGCCAGTCCTGCCCCTCCTATGGATGGGATTGTGACCTGCCCTTTAGTGGGCTCTTCTGGTTCCTCTTTGGACTGGAAGAAGGATGTTGAAAAGGTGGAGGATGGATAGACAACAGTTAAGGGAAAAAAAAGTTAAGTCTTCCACTCCTTCATTTGATATGAACTTACGTTCACATAAAGATGGGCAAAAATGTAAATCTTGATTGCCTTGTTTGTGGCTAGTTGGGCCTTTTTCTTTTTGGTTGAAACTATGGTTAGTTCCTTTGGCTTGTTTGGTGGGGCTCCACAGTTGTTTTTTGGTCTTTCTTTGACCTATCTTTTGTTGCTAGTGCACAAGGTTTTGGGACCTTTCAAATCCTGCTTTTACTTAATCAGAACATGTACTACATAGATATATTAATATAAGAAGCTAAAATGTTATAAAGTAATTAAATAAAATATTTTAACTTCTATATCCAAAAATAAACTAAATAAATAATACAAAACTAAAAACAAGGAAAATATTTCTTTATATGAATGAATATTTTAAGTCAAAAGTAAAACTAGGTAAACGTATAAAGAGTAACAAGAACTTTTATGCATGATATTCTTTAGAATAAATTATCATCTTTCACAAAGTTCTGCTTATGCATGTGAATAATATGGAGGGGAGGTGGTTTTAAAAAGATTCATTTAAAGAGTCAAATATGGGTTCATTCGTGTCTATTAAACTATGCTCATAAAGCATGAAAAAGAAAACAAGTTGGAAATTAAATAAAAATATAATATAATTAGGGAATGCCTCTATAAATAGTGTAGCCTATTTTCTTGAGGGGATCACCTAAAATTTTGCAAGTTTGGAAAAAAATAATGCTTGGTAGAGGGAATTGTTGCTTTCCACTAGTGATTATTCTTGGTAGAGGGAAATGTTGATTTCCACTAGTGAAGAGGGTATACATCTTCTACAACCAAGCCTCTTTCTCACAGTGCCAAGCAAGTATAATTCTTCTACTTTTGTGTGTTAAATTTATACTCTTAAATATGCATACATGCTACTTCATCACATGACATGATATCAATGCATGAAGTAAAAGGTACATGATTACATATGTTACAAAATATGATTGAGGCAGTCCATCGCCACTAGTATGAATAATAGATCAAGAGTACAAAAAAATGTGTACGAACAATGAAATCTTCTATAGTCCATTCCAATAATCTTTATCAATCAAAGACGAAAACATGGTCAAGGTGCTTTTTCCACCCAATCACGAAGCTTATGCTTCCCCATAGAGTTCTTCCCAACATGAAGAACCGCCAACCCTGCACGAGATGCTAAGATAAAAGGAATTTGTGAACATGAGGGAATCTAGTGTGTGCCTAATATTATCTACATGCATAATCCTATCTTACGAGAACATTCTATGATCAAATATCAGGATATGGCAATGAGCAAATTAAATAAATACCTCATCTATTTCAAAGGTCTAAAATTAGCTTGGCCAAGCATATACCGTATATGGTAAAATAAAGTAGAGCTGGAAAAAAACATATTCTATGCTCCCGTAACCCCATATTCGTCACCCATCCTGGAAGATAAACTTTCCACAAACACTCATGAAGACAATCTTTTTTTTTTTATTTGACATCATAACTTGTTATAATAATAAAGAAATTTTAACAATCCAACAATAAGTATGGAGAATACATGCATTTATCATTCACTTGCACACATTAATAAGTAGTGCAATTTAACATCTATTCTTTAAAATTTCTATAAAAATTATTTAGGTGTATTTATTTTCCTTTAATACTTTTCTAATATTTTCCTACTTTGCTAATCAAACTCTAAAATATATTTTGGGGTTATTGCTATGGAAGATAACCATGCCTCAAACGATGTAGCACAACACGTGTGTATATAGACATTTAAAATATTTGTACATACATACACATAAGTGCTATAATAATATCCAACAAAATAATATACTACTTAAAGTTGAATCATAATTCCAAATAAATAATCTCAACATGGATTTCAACCAACATGTACTAAATAGATATATGTAAGTATATATGAGTATAAATACCCATTTATATACACATACTTATATGGCTATGTGTATTAATTTAAGAATCTATTTCACTACCATTAACCAAAATAAGTAAATGAAATGCAATTACATTTTCAGATTTACATATCTTTTATAGTGGAGTACAAAATCACTCATGTATATATTTTTACATGCATATAAACTTATGTATATATTACATATATATGTAGTCAAATATATCTTCATTTTCATATTTTAAATAACCTTTACATGCATATAAACTTATGTATATATTACATATAGATGTAGACAAATATATCTTCATTTTCAGATTTTAAATCATCTTTAAAATACAACAATATAAAAAAATTTCAGATTAATCACACTTAAAATGAAGAACAAAACTTACTCTCATCATGTATATATGAATGCATTTATCAAAAAAAATCTTTTCAAATCAAGAATGCAGATTCAACACACAAAAATAGAAAATATATACCCTCTTCACTAGTGCATATCAACAATTCCCAAGTATTAATTTTTTCAAAACTTGCAAATTTTCACATAATCCCCTCAAGAAAAGAGAGGCGGCACTATTTATAGAGGCATTCCCTAATTCTATTTTATTTTTATTTAATTTCCAACTTGTTGTTTTCCTTTTCATGCTTTGTGAGCATGGTTTAATATACATGAATGAACCCATATTTGACTCTTAAAATGTATCTTTTTAAAACCACCTCCCCTCCATATTATTCACATGCATTATCAAGAACTTTGTGAAAAAGTGAGAATTTATTCTATAGAATATCATGCATAAAAGTTCTTGCTATTCTTTATACGTTTATTTGGTTTTACTTTTGAATTAAAATATTTATTCATATAAAGAAATCTTTTCCTTGTTTTTAGTTTTTATTATTTATTTACTTTAGTTTTAGATATAGAAGTTCAAATATTTTATTTAATTGTTTTTTAACATTTTAATTTATTATTATTTTCTTAAATTTTATTTTGAATTAATATAAAAATAGGTTTTGAAGGGAACCTTAAACAAAGCATTATAAAGAGATAAAACATTAACACCTCTTAAACACAAAACAGACCAGCCAAGAAACCAGGCTCCAAAACAAGAAACCACTGCACTAGATAAAGTGTTGGAATTCAACAGCTGAAAGAAAGAAAACTATCCTTTTGTCCCCTTCTTATGGGACCGAAGGGTCATGTCAAAAGAAGGTGAGGACTTCTTAGAATATTTTCTTTTAACTGTGGTCCAACTTTCTTCAACTCTAGCAGCCTCATCCTGCCAGCACAACGATTCCAAAACTAAAGATCTAGCACCCAACAATGGTATTGAATCTTCCAGCAAAAGAGCCAGCACAGGGCTGACTTTAGACCCAGCCAAAGGGAGATCTAAAATTGGACCTACAAACCCAGAACCAGCAACTGCAAAACCACCAGCAGAAAGCCTGGCACCATCCAGCAAAGAAAAAGCAAGTCCAGACCCAGTAGAACGGCACACATTACCAGAACCAACAGCCACAGCCGGTTGAGTAGGATACGAGACATCCACCTCAACGGTAGACACCTGAGTGCCTAAATCAGGAACAACCTCCTTCCCAGGCTGAGAGGAGTTTTTAAGGACTATGTAATGTTGGGTGGAAGCACCCTTCAACCAAGAAGGAGAAGATTTCTTCTTCTTGGTATCAAAGCCACATTGGGCTCAAATGTGGCCAGTCTTAAAACATTTTCGACACCTAAAAGGAATACCTTCATAGTCAAGTTGTTGGATCCAAGATCCCAAAGATGATTTAATTTTGATTTCAGTTGTTAGACCCTTCAAGGTGTCAAGATCTACCAAGATGTGAACAAAAGTGGAATGATATATATTATAAGAATCATGATCCAACAACAAAAAGTCCCCCAAAGCCTCACCCACTTCCTCTAGGATGGAATCGTGTCATAGATGAAGAGGGAGGTTAGGGAGCCTAACCCATATAGGGATCTTGCTGAAGACTTCAGAGGAAGTATTGAAATTGGGGTGTCAGGACTTAACCATAAGTATAAATTTGTCATCCTCCCAACAAAAAAAGTAATCACACAGGATCTTAGATCGATCCTCAGCATTGTCAAACATTGTTATGAAAAACCCTTTTTCCATTGGAAAGATATGAACAGTACCGGATAATTTTGGTTCCCATTTTTGAGAAACTCAGTCATGCTGTTGGGGAAGGCTAGGCCAGAATCCCTGAAAATGGCATCTCAGACCGTGAGACTTAAAAATCTCAGTGTTGTTCGCCAAGTCCCCTTCGACCTCTGAAGAAAGCTTGGCAGAGAGAGAACAACACATTAGAACCGAAGCGAAGGAAGACTCGTAGCCAGTAGAATCCTGAAGTCTTTTCCCACCCGCAGTCGTCTTGGAAACAACCTTGGCAAAAGACCCTGCCGCAAGAGAATGTTGTGGGCTAGAAGCCCCAATAACAGTCGAAGGAGAAAACAAAATGTTCTCCCAAAATGAGAGTCAGCAAAGACATTGGCAGCAACTGAAGGATTTGCAGCGACCGATGCATGGGGACCAGGGACCCCAAGATCCAAGACAGAACCAGCCACCATAGAGCACAAACCCTTCACACTGGAGAAATCCGTAGCAGAAAGCGGGGTAGAGGAGGGGACTGCAGAAGACAACGGATCATCTCCACCAACACCTGTAGGGGGAGAAGAAGACACTTGAGGAGCTTGGCGAGAGACAGCTCCAGAGGAATCCAAAGCGTGACCGAAAGACCCAAGAGCAGGCCTAACACTAGCACAGCCTCCAGAGCGAACGGGCGAAACCCCAGCATAATCACCAGCCTTCCCAACACGCCCAGGAAGATTTGAATTTCCCTATGAGCGGGAAGAGGACACAAGCGCGGAAGGAACGGAAGACATCGGAAGAATATGAAATTAAATAAAATACATAAATTAGCATTTAAAATATCAACCTTTTATATGTAATATATTAATAATAATATATATATACCAAAATCAATCAATTTTGTTTATTTTTTTCCATCTATTTAAATAAATAACATGAAATAATATTTATCGCAATAACTATTTTATCAAAATACAAATATTTGAAAGCAATTTATGAAATAAGACAATATTTAACCTTTCAAATTAAAT
>MU227817.1:3898143-3923482 GCA_018584345.1 Thuja plicata
TATATATATATATATATATATATAATTCTAACCATAATAAAATACATATCTAATTAATGTAATTTGCTTTTCCTTTTTTTTAAATAAACATAAAACATACACTCACTTTACTCATCGAGAATAAATTAGTTGCAAATGCAAAAATAAATGCATCTGCGTGGTGTGTGGAAGATTCCTTCATATTCAAAGGTGTCAATTAGCTAAACGCCTCTATCTTGACCATATTTTTGTCTTCAACATTGCACCTGCATTCATTTGCACTCAATTTCACATTAGTAGGTGTAGTCTAATAATCCATAATCGTAATCCAAAATATTATAATAACATTTCATTATAATCATCATGCATTATAAATATACACATCTAACTATCATCCATGTACACACATTCACCAACATATAGATCAATGTGTGTCAAAAGTCAGGGGTCTAATCATATAACATAATGTTAAAAATAAGCAAGTGATAAATTGAGATGTGACAGCTCTTCCCTACGAGTTCATGTTTGGTTTGGATAGAGACTTTATCGCTTCTTTGTTTGGGCCTTCTTGCCCTTTGTGAGATGTGGTTTTGGCATGCCTTGCTAATCTGCAATGGAGATTCTGTTTTTGGCAACTGGCCTTTTATGGATTAATCTCTTTCCTGCATGACTTCTATGTAGAGGAGTCGACCCCTGTAGAGGTGGGGTTTCTGAGTTTGCCTTGGTTGTGGGTTTGGCGCAAGGTGCTCCTGTTGTCCCTCTTGTTTTTGAGGTGGTGGCATCTCCTATAGAGGTGGGGATTCGTTGGTGGATAGATGATAATGGTTGTTCTATGTGGTATCCTTCCAACTATGGCTACTCGGATGCAGATTTTGGGTCGATTCAAATCATGGTTGTCGATGTTATGCTTTGGCTTGTTTCTTCCATGAGATAGGGATGTCGAACCCTATGGATAAGCTTGGAATCTGACAAGGTTGACAAATAGTGTCTTTCTCTTGTTGGCTTTTTGTGGTTGATGCCTATGTTGATCTTTATTGTTAGGGTTTTTTTGTCTACTGGTTTGGTCTATGGTGGTTGTTGTCAACTCTACTAGTTTTTGTTGTCTTTTTTGTTTGACTCTATTTTTTATTGTATAAATAGTGGGTTTCTTTCTAATTACCAGACATTTACTGCTAGTTTTCAAGGGCTCATTCTGGTCTTTCGTTATTTTTCGTTAAGGATTTCTGCAACTATTGATACCAGGTTTGCCCTTGTTGTTGCCACTAATTGGCAGTGCTCTGTGAAGGCTGGTGGTAACTTTAAGTGGTCTTCTCCTTTCAGTGGTTGCTTGGATACAAGATGGATCCTACCCCACTCTGTGGATTGTTGTGTTGTTAATGGCCTCTTTTAGCCTCGGTTTTGTAAGTGGCCAATTGCAATCTCTTGTTCTCTAAGCAGACTATTGAAGGAAAATTGTTAATCTACTGACAAGGTGCCACTTGTGGCCTCAATTTGTAACTTACAACACCCTTATTATTGTGTTATTGATTTTCTAACAGCCCTCGAGTTGTGATATAAGGGTCAACCCCCATGCTAGGCTGCTAAACTTGATTAAAAACATAAAAACCCTAAAAATTATTTGGAAGTACTCTCAACTACCAAACTACCTAAGTATAGATTGAATTTGTCACAACCTGCCCAAAACACTAAAAAACCCAGCCTTATTTATAATTGTTCAAGATACCAAATTGATAATCATTGTCCTTATATTTTCCAGAGTTATCAATGACGCTAAAACAATATGAACCAACCAGACATATGACAATAATATTAAAAAATAATTGATTTCAAATATCAATCCACCTATCCATGGCATGTCCTAATACATATTTGTCCCGTTCATCATCAATGCCTCTACCTTTGAATATTATTTTTTGTCAAGAAGGAAAATTCAAAATCTAGATACTCCAAGGGTTGTGTTAAAAGAACATTTCTTTGAAATAAGAAGAATGTCCGCAATTAAAAGAACATTTTTAAAAAAATGAACACCAAATCATCTTCACATTATTACAAATTTAACGACCTCGTTGTATTTTCTTTACAAACTTGCCCTCGTATTTTTCTCACCTTATTGTAATAAAAAAAAGTGGCCTTTTTTCTTCTCTATCATAGTCATCTCCCCTAGTAGCAACATCCTACACATGGAAATACTCTTGAATGAATGCCATTATTGCACATCCACTAGACTTTTGTCTGTTCCTAACCATCTTTGTCATTTCAAACCTATGTTCAACTTTATTTTTGCACGAGTGTTAGCCCCATGTCCACTGACAAATGATGCCCAACAATACCAAATCTCTCAATTGCAAACAAAGGAGTGACAAGCTGACATGAGAGAACACACTAAAGAACTAAAGATAAACAAACTGAACACGCCCTTAATTTTTTGCGATTAAAAATTAAAGATAAAAATAAAAATTAAACCAAAAAAACGCCATGGTGATTGTAGCATACCTTGTAATGAATAAAAATGGCATTCAATGTGGACAGAGGCTGTAAATCTTCTTCCTCTTTTCTCATTACACTTTTTATCCTCTGGTTCAAGATGCTGAAAATGGCAAATATAATATTACTCTGGGTTTATATTTTAAGATATTTATGCTTGCATTAACAGGTGCAGGAGGGCTTGTGGTCCCCCATGCTGCTCTGAACTTTGCTTGCTTGTTTCCTAACTATTTTAATTTTTTAAAAACGTACAGAATTTTTATTTTTGACATTAGAGAAGCCTTGCCTACATCCTATCCGAAGAATGTTCAATGATTTCCTGTAGAGTGGACAAGCAATGGACGTCATCCGCCATTTGGGATAGGTATGCAGGATTTAGTGCCAAGGGACAAATCGCCATGTAACATTAGGATTATTGTGGTTACCTCTTAACTGTTTGAACTCATCATATCACTACTTATATAATAGATAATATCCTTCAAAAAAATCTTTCTTCCAAAGAACAAAAAATGGCTTTGTGATTATTATGGTTACTCCCTAACTGTTAGAACCCATTAAATCGCTGCTTAAATATACAAGCAGTAATTTCCATTCAAGAAAATAACATTCATATACAGCAATACAGATTAACAAATCATATTTCACCTGTCATACCTTGCCCTGTTTATGGCAAATATTCAACTCCTACAATAAAATACGTCATTGCCCCACTTAGAATTTTAAATGAGTAACGACAGCTGTAAAACTTGAGAATGCAAGCTACAGTAAGACCATGAGCAGAAGAGGATAGAACAAAGGATCTGTTCTCTTCCACTTTGGTGTTCCTATATAGAATTTCAGTTTAGCCTCGAACAAAAGCAGTGATGGATAGACTTATTACTATGGTATTCCCTTCGTCCATTAGTTCTAAAACCCACAATATAAGAATGAAAAATCTGTGCCACGATTTTTGGTGCCGTATTGATATCACCTGACAACAACATAAACCATGCTCATGTAATTCAACTGTAGAATGTATACATGTTATCAAATACTATACCCAAATGTACATGTCTTGAATTCACTTCAAACTCTCTCTTGTTTCTTTATTCATGGGAATAATTTGAAAACAAAGGAAGTGAACTTGCAACAATGAAAAACAGCTTTAACACAGTAAAACTCATTAATGAGGATTTTATTATATAGTCTTAACAGATTGAATCTACAAAGAATTGCTTCATACCCGTTACATGTAACACCTGAAGTCATAAGCGTAATAGACATGATTTTTCAAATTTGTCAGAAGTTCCTTATCAAAGACAGGTTCCCATTGGTGGTAACCAGTTTCTTGTGTATTCTTTGTTCAAATATAAGGATTTGTGGCTGCAAAACCAGCCATACTGTTTTTAAGTCCATCAAATACCTTCTCTAGAATAATTATCTCACGTCTCTGATCTTATAGACTACCAATGAGTCGGTGAAAAAGAATCCCATATAAATAGATAGATTAAAGCCATCTACTGATTGCAATCTCTGCTTTATGATGCTCTGGAAGCGATTATAGAAATAAGAAAAATTCAAAAAAACTTTGGACTTGTTAAGAAATGTAACTAAAATTTACATATGGGATTCTTTTTATGAATCAATCAGCCGTAGGCTACCTTGAAAGAATTAATCACTCTATACAGCTTGACATAGGAAAGAACTATCACATCAATCCCAAATGCTGATTCCAAGCTCAACAACTCTGAATTGCTAATTCAAAAAGGCTCTAACAAAATGAAAATTAGTAAAAGCTCAATGCCTTAATTCAGATTTTGATTCATAGCCCTTCAACTCACATTTTTAAGAGCATAATCTTGACCCTTATTAAACCTTTTTGGCAACTTCTTGGAATTTTGATGTTGATCCTTACTTAACCCTTTTTTACTTTTGTTAGAATTTTGATCAATATTATTAGAATTTTTTCGCTTTCTTGAACTTGCAGCAGAATGAAGAATTTCATCTTTCGGCTGCTGCTCTTTTTCATATTTAATAGGATCAATAACTACTCCAGCTTTTTTAATAACCTGAAAAGGAAGCATTATTCATCAGAAGATAGCAGAAGGAAAAGGCAAAACTATTTATCACATGGAGAAAGCAGCTCCTATAGTTCACTTACTGTAGGTCGTATCATATTTTGGAAGGCACGGGTAGTGTTGAATTCTGGACCTATAGGCATCCGCATGCTCCGTTCAAAAACTTCTTTGGATTGATAGGGAAAAGGAAGCGATGGGGCATTGTATTTTGCTGCCTGGCAATATAAAATTTGTGAATGTCAGTTTACACAAGGAAAAAAGATCTTATCAAAGAGTTAATATACTTGCACCAGACATTCAATCAAAATATCAACAATGACTACTAAAACAACTAAGAGTTGCACCATCTAAATGTTTCAGCTATTGTATTGCCAATAAACCAACACAGTTATCTTTCAATCTGCTAAATAAATACACTTCCAAACAAGGAAGATGGATAGGTATATGCAGACCTGGACCAAAACATAGCCAAAGCATATGATAAAGTTGGTGACAAGAGAGGCTATCAGGTAGATAAAATTGAAGCATCAATTTGACTGGAGAAACACTGTTATTTTTATTAGAATTGACAATTGGACATAACTAAACAAGAGTGTTATTTTTATCAGAACCAATAATGTGATAGACATCTATACTTTTATATTGTTGATGCCTCAACTCAAGAAAGGCTTTCAAAATTCAAATATAATTTCTGTGATGTCCCCCTTCAGAAAAGGAATTTAATAATATATAAGTAAATAATAGAATAAATAATAAATAAATACATACAAGAATAAACAAATTATAATATAATTACAAATAATCAGTCTTCATCGTTTATGTACAAACACACAACGATGGCTATTGATACAATGTAGTTGCTTATACATCTCATCTGCCGTAAACCATTGAAGTCAGAATAAGACAAATCAATAAAATAAGGGACATCTTGACAGCAGCGACCTTATATGGTAACAACAATGTTGTTTAGAGAGTGAAACAAAACTTGTTTGATAGAACAAAGAGAATATACACGTCAGTCTTTGTAATAATCAACTCGGGGAAGAGTGCGATTGGCGGAAGACGTATGAGCAGCATGATGCCAAAGGAAATACATAGATAATTTGAAGTTGGAGTTAATAGATATAAATCCAAAGAAAGAATTAGCAAACACGCTAATTAATCTCAATAGTTTTGATTATTAACTTTTAAGGATTGATTATTCTCCAAGAGATGCGATTAGGAAGAAGTATGTCTTAAAGAAGGATTGCGTCTAGTTGAAGAGAGGTATTTCAAGGAAATGAAGATATAAAAGGGAGATATGAATCATTTGGGGGGGGGAAATGAGATATCATGGAAGAAAAACACTATATAGAGGAAAATACAGGTGTAGTGACAGATCAATAAATCTGCACCGTCTGGCAACAAGTCTGACAGCCAAAACACATGGGATATATATATATATATTTGGAGGCATTTGTTAATAATAATCAATAGAAATATTATATTATATTAAATGTATACATATATATATATATATATATATATATAATGATCAGAACTGTATATATCTTTATGTTATATTTCAGATATATATATATATATATAAGGAAATAGGAAGGAAGTGTTTAAGACACAGAACAGTAATATATCTATATCTATCAGCAATACTACCAAGATATATTAATATATATTCCTTCATCAGCAAAGCATCATCAGTATAAGACAGAGCACAAGCTATTATATTTATAAATATATAATTCTGTATGAGGTATGTACAGAGGCCTGAAACTCTTGTTAAATAATTGATAAACATAATTAAACATACAAATGAAAATTATAATCATGTACAGCAACCCTGTTCAATCCTTTTTACCATTTGGCTTAAGAAAGGGAAGGCTGTGATGTTTCCATGGAGGGGCTTGTATAAATCCAAGCAATGGCTATCTGTCCCAAGATAGGGTAGGGGTCAGCGTTCCGGAAGGCTTGAGGGCAAGTCTCAAGATAGGATACGGGCGTGGACCTGTAAACTTTGAGGGAGCCCATTGCAGTTGGTCTCTAGGCACCCTGGATAATACCCGCTCCTTCCGACATTAAGCTAGAATAGGAATAAGATTGATATAGAGGTATTAATGTTACATAAAGATAATTTAATCCGATTAAATAAATAGATAATTCATTTATTATGAATATCTTAGCTTGAACCATTGTACTTAAGGACATACAATGTAGAATTTGAATTAAATATGTAATAATTATGTCTAAACCTATCAAGGGACATTACAAATGGTATCTAAGCATGATCCTGCCATCCTAAAGGGTAAAAGATGGAACAAGGAATCATTCTAGTCAATAAGAAGGAAACTAACAATGTGTGAAGTATGTGTATGCTTAGTGTATGCTCCGTGTCTTCATGCATTTATGTGTATACTCCGTGTCTTCATGCATTAATGTTTTGTGTATTCTTATATTCATGCATATATATTCCATATTTTCAAATGCATAATCGATGAATGGTTCTACTTTGGTTTATCTAGCGTAATTGAATAACTAGAGAGGGATGAATATGAGACATACTATCATGCAAATAGGATTTTGGCCAAATTCGATTCGTGTCATTATAAGATGGTCTAAGATCATCTCTCTCGAAGGGGAGAGAAACTTAAGTCACCAAATATTACTGTCAAATTATAGGGAGAAAGACATGTAATTGCTGGAGGACGAGCAATTTTGGGGAGGGAAGGATTGTGATGTCCCCATTCAGAAATGGAATTTAATAATATATAATTAAATAATAGAATAAACAATAAATGAGAATTTTATTATCATAATATTAAAATAATAAATAAAAATACCGATCAAAAAATAATAATAATAATAAATATATATATACAAGAATAAACAAATTATAATATAATTACAAATAATCAGCCTTCATCGTTTATGTACAAACACACGACGATGGCTATTGATACAATGTAGTTGCTTATACATCTCATCTGTCGTGAACCATTGAAGTCAGAATAAGACAAATCAATAAAATAAAGGACATCTTGACAGCAGCGACCTTATATGGTAACAACGATATTGTTTAGAGACTGAAACAAAACTTGTTTGATAGAACAGAGAGAATATACATGTCAGTCTCTGTAATAATCAACTCAGGGAAGAGTGCGATTGGCGGAAGACGTATGAGCAGCATGACGCCAAATGAAATACATAGATAATTTGAAGTTGGAGTTAATAGATATAATTATTATAAATCCAAAGAAACAATTAGCAAACATGCTAATTAATCTCGATAGTTTTGATTATTAATGATTGGTTATTCTCCAGGAGATGCGATTAGGAAGAAGTATGTCTTAAAGAAGGGTTGCATCTATTTGAAGAGAGGTATTTCAAGGAAATGAAGATATAAAAGGGAGATGGGAATCATTTTGGGGGAAACATAAGATATCATGGAAGAAAAACACTATATAGAGGAAAATACAGGTGTAGTGACAGATCAATAAATCTGTGCCGTCTGGCAACAAGTCTGACAGCCAGAACACATGGGATATTATTATTTATATATATATATTTATTTGGAGGCATCTGTTAATAATAATCAATCAGAAATATTTATATTATATTAAATTTATACATATGTAGTATACACACACACACACACATATATATATATATAATAATGATCAGAACTGTATATATCTTTATGTTATATTTCAGATATACATATATAATATATATATATAAGGAAATAGGAAGGAAGTGTTTAAGACACAGAACAGTAATATATCTATCAGCAATACTACCAGGATATATAAATATATATTCCTTTATCAGCAAAGCATCATCGGTATAAGACAGAGCACAAGCTATTATATTTATAAATATATAATTCTGCATCAGGTACGTACAGAGGCCTGAAACTCTTGTTAAATAATTGATAAACATAATTAATACATACAAATGAATATCATAATCATGTACAGCAACCACATTCAATCTTTTTTACCATTTGGCTTAAGAAAGGGAAGGCTGTGATGTTTCCAAGGAGAGGCTTGTATAAATCCAAGCAATGGCTCCGTCCCAAGATAGGGTAGGGGCCAGCGTTCCGGAAGCCTTGAGGGCAAGTCCCAAGATAGGATACGGGCGTGGACCTGTAAACTTTGAGGGAGCCCATTGCAGTTCGTCTCTAGGCACCTTGGATAACACCCGCTCCTTCCGTCATTAAGCTGGAATAGTAATAAGCTAAGATACTGATGCGCCCTCCTGAGCGCTGGATGCGGGAGCGGATGTGGGCTAGTGCAGAAGCCGGCGCAGATGCCCTGTGGATGCCGCCTGGAAGCGCATCCCAGGCATCCGGATGCGTCTCATCCAAACGCATCCGGATGCCTAGGATGCGCTTCCGGGAGGCATCCACGGAGCATCCGGGCACATCCGGGAGAATCAGCGGGTGACTGCCCAGAAAAATCAATAAAAAAAAAAAATTTTATTCATTTTTGCCTAAACCCTAAAACAACCCTAATAGAGGTCTTTCAAACTATTCTTATCTCATTTTCTTTGCAGCTGCACTCTCTTCTCAATTGGTCTCCATTTTTGCATGTTGAAGGCAAAATGACTCTTTTCGAAAAGAATCGTTCGTAGGGCAAGGGATTGCTTCCACAAAGGAGTTTTGTGCATCTAAGGTAAGCATTTGATCCCATTCTTGAGTCCTTTAATGGATTTTTTTGAGATTTTGATGAATTTTTTCAAGTTTGGGAAGAAATTTTTCAAGTTTTTTTAAAAGAAGTAAAGAAACAAATTTAGCTATCCATTTTAGTATTATTGTATCATGCTTTTGCACTTCTTTGGTTGATGTTCATAGTTGTTTTCTAATTTAAGTTTATTTAATTTCTTACTATCTTATTAGCAAAGCAAGAAATTACATTGTATTGTGCAAGAATGGCCACCACCTGTAGTCAAAGTTCAGTGGTAGGGGAAGGAGGTGATAATTTCAAAATTGATGTAGGATCTCCTTTATGGAGTCATACCACAAGAATACAACAAGTCGCAGGAGGTGGTTCATATTTATGGAAGTGTAAATATTGTGAAAGTAACAAAGGCAAAGCATTCAATAGCTCATATTCCCGGGTCAAACTTCATTTTATAGGCCCTGCTGGTAAAGGGATGGCTATGTGCAAAGGCACAAGTGGGAAAGGAATGTCAGACACAAAAAATAGCGTCATATGTAAAAGAACAAAGGCTTCTAATAATATGGTTAAAAGATCCAAACAAAGGTTTTATGAACCTCCATCCGGAAAGAATAAAAGTAAAACCCAATTACCCATTGAACCAATTCAATCCTCCAAACATCCATTCTTGCAAGTGCCTGTACCAGAAGAGAACGAGGAAGAAGTAGAAATGACAGCCCGCAAAAGAGGTGCATTGGACACTGCATTTAAAATGGAGGCAAGAGAGCATGCCGATGAAGCCATTGCACGTTGCCTCTATGCCAATGGTCTTCCTTTCAACTTGGTAAGATCACCATATTGGAAGGAAATGGTGGCAGCCATCAATAAAGCACCAACTGATTACACAAGTCTCAGGTATGAAAAGGTGTGTACCACTCTTTTGCAAAAAGAGAAGACTTTTGTAGACAAAGCTCTTCAACCAATTAGAGCTTCTTGGAAAACTTCGGGTATATCTATTGTGTATGATGGATGAAAAGATACAAGAAACCGGCCATTGATTAATGTGATTGCAATGTCCCCCAAAGGGGAAATGTTTTTGAAGGCAGTTGATTGTGAAGGGGAGGTGAAGGATGCAAATTTCATTTCTAGAATTCTCATCGAGGCCATAGAGATGGTGGGTAGTGAGAATGCGGTCCAGGTGATTACAGACAATGCCAAAAATTATAGGGGTGCAGGTGCTTTGGTTGAGAGTCGGTATGAGCATATTTTTTGGACACCATGCACTGTACACTCCCTCAACTTGATCATGCAACAAATTGGCACTCAAATAGATTGGGTGAAGCAAATATACCAAGATGGGGAGGAGATACAAATATTTATGACAAACCACCACATGTCACAATCCATATTTAGATCATTTTCCAAATTGGAGTTGCTGAAGGTAAATTGTAATTAGTAAATTTTATGTTAATGTTCAATTATCAAATTATTTAATTATATATAACTTTATATTTGCTTGATATTTATTGATATGTTGTTAGTTGCATCTCATACTATTGTTATGAGACGACTTGTCAAAGTGAAAGAGGCATTGAGCCAAATGGTTATTTCTAACCAGTGGAGTATATGGAAGGATTCAAATTCAGAGAGAGCACCAAAAGGTCAAGGCTTTGGTCTTGGATGACAATTGGTGGGCTCGTGTGCAATTTGTATTGAATTTCACCCAGCCTATCATAACTATGCTCCGCTTTGGTGATACAGATACATCTTGCTTGGGGGATGTGTATGATGGCATGGACACAATGGTGGAGAAGGTAAAATTTGAAATACAAAAACATAAGACTGACCCCACGAAATGTGAAGCCTTATGCAATAAGGTGGAAGAAATCATTTATCATCGTTGGGAGAAGATGACTACCCCATTGCATCTCCTTGCATATGTCTGATCTCCAAGGTACTATAGCGAGGAAGTACTTGCTCTGCCAAATAGAATTGCACCATATGCGGATGAAGAAGTTGCTAATGGGTGCTACAAAGATTTTGTAAGACTCTTCCAAGATGAAGAAATGCAAGTAAAAGTGAGGCTAGAATTTGGCTTATTTGCTTCGGGAACAAAACTTACTCCATATGCAATAAAGGACCAAAATAACATGGAGATGGGAGCTGTCACATGGTGGTGCATGTATGGTCAACCATACAAGCATCTACAACCTCTTGCAATCAAGATCCTCTCACAAGTTTTTTTTTTTTTTTGTGTTTTGTTTACCACTTGTATTCTACAATTTAGTGTTTAACATTCTTTAATTTGCTCTTCATTTGTATGTTTAATTTTGTGAACACTACCCAGGTTGCAAGTTCTTCTGCTGCTAAATGGAATTGGAGTACATACTCCTTTATCCATTCAGTGAAGCGCAACCAGCTGGGCTCAAAGAAAGCTGAGGATTTGGTTTACATTCATACCAACTTGCATCTTTTGTCACGTAAGGAGGAACATTACAAGGAAGGGTCAGCCAAGCTTTGGGATGTAGCCCCTAAGTGTGCAAACTTGGATGCAACAATTCAAGATTTGACTGCAATCTCAGATGATGGTGATAATACCAATAGGACGCATGGTATTGGTGCATCTAGCACCAGTGGAGCCATTTTAGCTTCAAATGATCTTGAACTTGCAGCACATGGAGATGATGAGAATGTGGATTTTCTTGAGAATCCTTATGATTCTGAATCTGATTAGTGAATCTTGAGTCTTGACTCTTGATTGATGAACATTGAATCATGAACTAAGTTTTGATTTTGTAGTTCAAATTGCATTTGAATCTTGAACATGACTAATTAGTTATTGAACTTATTTCAATTTGTTGTCACGTCTTTGAAGTTTTAACTTTTAAGTTGAAGTGTTGAACTATCAAATATGAAATATCTTGAATCTTGATCAATGGTGAAGTATCATACTATCAGTGTCAAATGATTTATTTTTGTATATTTCTTGCATTTCTTTGTATATATATATATAACGCATCCGCACCCAAATCGGCAACTTAGGTAATAAGATTGATATGGGGGTATTAATGTTACATACAGATAATTTAATCTGATTAAATAAATAGATAATTCCGTTACTATGAATATCTTATCTTGAATCATTGTATCCTAGGACATACAATGTAGAATTTGAATTAAATATGTACTAATTATGTCTAAACCTATCAGGGGACATTACATTTTCCGTCAAAACAGAGTGTGGTCTACTGGAGATGCCAGTTGAGGGGCAGGAAAGCACAATGAGACATCAAGCATTATTCTGAATGATTGGATGATTATGCCCAAATTAGATGGGATGACAATGATTGATTCAAAGTGGTTGTACAGAGTGCGGCATGCAATAGAAGGAGAGTATGGAAAAGTTCAAGCCTAAATTTCTTGCACAAGAATTCTTCCAAAAAAGGGAGTTAACTATGACCAAAGTTTTGCTTTAGAGTTGCAAGGTACATTTCTATTAGGGTAAGTATGTCTCTTGCATCTCATTATGGATATTTTTATATCAAACAAGAATAAAAACATTTTTTCTAAATGACAACACTAGAGAAAAAGTATATATAAATCAGCCGAGAGGATTTGAGGCACATGAGTGAGAAACTCGTGTATGCAAGCTAATGAGCTAAACTCCTAATCTTTATTATATGTTTGATAACTCTAATCTGTTAGTTTTAGTCCTACATGTGGATGACCTAATTCTTATAGGAAGTAATGAAAAACTCATAGGGTAGTGCAAGAGGCAATTGACATCAAAATTTGATATAAAGGATATTGGCCTTGTGCACTGCTTCTTGTATCTTGAAATGTGGCAAGGTAAAAGAGAAGTAATCCCAAGTCAAGAGAAATACTCGATGTATATTCTAAGCCCCTCTCGACTCAAATGAATCCAAATCTTAAGTTGACCTCAAATTTGGTGAATCCTTTTTTTTATAGGCAGTTGATAGGTTCCTCATGTACTTTAATATGCTAGACCTAATATTTGTTATCAATAAATGCATTGAGTTAATTTATGCTTAGCAAGTCCGGTAGACTACTACAAAATATGTGCTCTGATATTTGAAGGGCACAATTCATTATGGATGAAGGTATGAAGACAATAATGTCAATAAAAGAGTAAATGTTGCACACTTTGTAGATTTAAACTATGCAAGTGATGCTAGTGTTAGGAAGAGCACTTCAGGGTTTTATCCAAGCTTGAGATCAAATATGATATCCTAGTTTTAAGTCAACTAAAATGTAACAAGATTGTAATAGCGGCAACCATACCCATGTACAATTGACCCCTATGGCTGTCACTAGGTCAAAGATGAACTAGCTGCATAAAATGTCATGTCCCCTGTTTGAAACCCTATTTGTGATATCTCCATCCTTTTCACAACAGGGTAACCAAGTACTCCAATTTTGTGAAGTTTCTGGAGAGATAAAATTGCAATTATAAATCTAAGGATCATACATGTAGAAGTTAGATGTGTTGTCGAGGATAGGTAGACACTAATATATATCAAGTATGAAACAAGCTCAGCATCAAGCAGACAAGCAAATAAAAACAAGACTCTCAAGGATTGATGCTAAGTATCAATGAACATTCATAGAGGCGTCAGATTTATACAAGCAAACTAGTCAGTAGTCATAAACTGATCCAAAGAAGAGAATTAAGAAATAAGGTTAGAGATACAAGTTTAACAAATACAACGATCTGTATATTAATCATGTAATATGCTTTGATTCAGCTACTAATATGCAGCAATTAATATATGTCAAAATTTATGTTAAACAGCAGTTGAACAAACAGATATTGGCATACATTAATAGCAGTGATTCGAAAGCAGACATGAAGTTACTTATGTTAACAGATGTTATTAATGGCATTGATATATTAAGGATTCCTAAACATCTGTTTATGCAGCGACTTCATAGGAGATTAATGCAACACCTATTTCTCAGCACTCATAATTTAATTAGCATGCATAATGTTTATTCGAAACAGCAATAAAAGGAAATGAATGTACTATAGCATTTAATAATAGTTTGCCAAGTCAGCACCAATAACTAGTGATGGCACAAGGAGAACGATTAAACAATAGTTATTAATAAGTGGCAGTGGTTTTAAAAGTAAACCAAAAGGTGTGATTTGGAGAAAGTTTCCCATCGCATATGAAAAGGTGCAATCCTTAGCTTTGCAAGATATAAAGGAAGGAAAAAACCATTCCCCCATGAGCATAGGAAATAGAGAACAAGATAATATAAAATACATTTGCTACTCTGCAGAAGGGAGTGATGAAAGGGGAAGTAGAGCATATCTAATTGGTGGCAAGAATCGTGTAACAGCAAGTTGGAATGCTGTAATTTATCAGTGAAACCCGGGGACGCGCACCTAACCCAAAACCCAGGAGTACCCGGTGCAGGGACGTCCCCAGGACGGGTACTTGGAGTACCCAAGTACCCCCGCCGCCGCCCAAGCGTCTCCGCACTGCTTGGGTGCTTGGGTGCTTCATCCACTCTGTTAAGAGGAACAAACTTACCTCTAAGAGAGCAGAGAAGCGCGTGTACAAAGAGAGCCCAGCAGCACAATGGGATGTAGAGCCAAAGGATACATCTCAGATTGATGAGGATGAGATTGCAGCAAAAGCAGATGTAGAGTTGTTTGGTGTTCTTTGGCGGAACTTGAGCGTGCGGAGTCTAGTAGATCCAATGATGAGAACTTTGGCTTGGGGGATGATTAGAGGCCTCCCATCACTACATTTTGTCATTTTGACATGATTTTGTACTCATTTTGATATTGATCATGATGCATATCATGCATGATGGTACTCATTGTAATCATCTTTATGATATAATTGATATTTGATAGCACTAATATAAATCCTATTTGCTGATAATTTGAATTTCTATTTGAATTTTGATTTTTGAATGTTACTATTGGGTATGTACTATGTTACTATGTTGAATGTTCAATGGTTATGGTTTGTGTTGCAATTTTGCTATGTTCAAGTATTTCAATTTGGTATGTTATACTGAAACATCATTTCATAACTAGCATTTCAAGTTCTATATGTATAGTATGCAGCACCCCTACCCCCCCCCCCCCCACCCAACCTCCCCGCCCCCGTCCCCAAATTGAGGCCCTTTTTTTTCCCGTTCCGGAAACTCGTCCCGACGTCCCCCCATCCTGACATCCCCACGGGCCTGGTTACACTGTAATTTATTTATGAATCAATACTAATCTACAGAATATTATATCCGAATGCTATTAAGAATAAGGGACCAATATATGGTCTAGAATATATACTGTAGCATTAATATCATTAAAAATAGTGAAATCAGAAATGTGTGCGTGTGTGTGTGTGTGTATTTCATTTGTAGTTAGTACACTCCTAGCCTATTCCTTAATCACTCGCTATTGCCCCTTAAGAGGGTAGGTTGGTTCTGTTAGGGAGAAGCAGAATAAATCCTCACAAGGTAGGTGAATCCCAAGATGGGATATGGACGTGGTCCTAAAGCCTTGAGGGAGCCTACTTGTACATTGGTTTCCAAGCACCATATGACAAGCAAATCCCCATCTTCCTTGGAGTTGATGATTAGGAGAGAACTAAGTAATAGGGGCTTAAGTATATTAACTGTCAAATATATCATGAATCATTAGTTGTTTCTTAATTTAATCTGAGTTAAATGTATAGTGATGTATGTTAATCATTGGGAATTCACAGCCTCCTAGTAGGGAACAGTACGGAGACCAAGTAAATTGCCATTTCCAAGCGCAACTCAAAACCTTGTTGAGAATTTTAGGGTAAATCAAGAAAGATCCCAGTCGGGGACATTACATACTTCTTGTAAAATTGAAATAACACCTTGCTTATGCATCAGTGGATAACAACAACAATATAATTCTTATGGATAATTTCATTTAACATCTCATTCACAATGGTAAGGTGCAAACATACATGACATGATTCTTCGATAATTTAGCCATCGGGGGTTGCTTGAAATAGCTCCTTGGTTTGTAATAATGAGTCATGAATGGCATGTTAGAAACCTACTCTAACCCTAATCTGCTCCTGCATCTAACAAGGCTAAGTAGTTATTTAAATGATGAGTGTTAAACAATTCCCCATTATGGAATAGTGGTTGCTCCGTTGGAAAACAGTGCATGAACAGCAAAGAGGAAAGGAGATACATTCAACAAAACATCAACAGAACCAAATTGCATTTGAATACAAATCAAAGATTATATCATATACAATGGGCATACTTAATAATACATCATAAAACTAAAAAAATCCATGGCAATGAAGCAATTACTATTATAAATATTTTGCAATGCATTAGATGATGTCACAAATACATCAAACCCTTATTATATAATCGCACAAGCATATGTGGTTAGAGAAACACATAACTATGACTGCGTGCTCTATAATACTCAACCTTCGCTTTATAATATGTTCCAGCATTTGTACACAAGGCACTCAACATTTGATGACCTAGAAATAGCTCATGGCACCCAAGGCATTCTAGACCAAACAATTAGCTCAACGACCAACGCCTTGAACAAATAAAAACCCTATCTGTATAATATTTGGAAAAAACAGTATGATGGACTCTACTCAAGAATTAAAATGAGATCTTAGCAGTTGAGAATTTGAAACAATATAATAGACTGTAGCCAAGAACCAAAAGATAACTATATAGCCTAGGGCTATAACACTGGTATTAGAATCGTAGGCCCTGCTAGCTTGTGGACAAATATCTAATTGTGTGCAGTTGAATTGATGGGATTTGAGAGCTCTAAAAAGTGAGAAAAGAGATTGGAGGCTGCTCAAACAAAGATCATTGTTCAAATATGGAGCAAAGGTAAGAAAAAGATGGCAGATCAAGGAGACAAGTTGGAGGCTTTCAACCAAAAACAAGAGTAGAAGAACCATCTACTCATTCAAATGATACAACAGATGAATGACACTCTAAACACCATCAAACCCATGCAAAATTTCTCTAGTGAAGGAAGCAACTCAAATGGTCCAAACAATCATAACAAGGTCTTAGCTGGATTAATAGTTGGACCTGTTGGAGCTCTAAATTTTTGGCAAAATTTAGAGTCCTATATAGTGATAAAATTCTAAAAATGGCATCCTAAAATCCATGCCCAATAATTGATGATATGATTAAGTATATGAAATGGGATACAACAACATATTACATTTTAATTTAAAGTTGAGGGATTAGGGAAGGAAGCTCTATGACAGGAACAATCAAAATTCTGTAAGCGAAGGTTTCAGAGATGCTGGAATTTTGACCTGTTGTAAAGATGATGTCGACAGAGAATGAAAACGATCAAATATTGCAAATCTAAAAAAGACCCAGTTCGTAAAATCAAATTTCCTATCTCTAGTAAAAATCTTAAGTTCATACAATCTTATTTGGATTTTAGACCAAAGCCAAATCCAAAAGATAGGTAGTTATTAGTTAGTTAGTTGATTAGTTTTTCTCAAAAGTGTTTTCTAAATTTTAATGAAAAATGATGTCTTTTCACCCTAAAGGGGTATGAAAACTATTCAACCACATATATATGTCGTGTAAAATGTAATCATAAAGGGGAGAAACACATTGTATAATAGAATTTGATCACAACTGCAACATGAACTTCAATGTACTAGTTTTTCAATACCAATAAAGATAAGTGCTCTTCTTTTTATTTGTGATTATAAGTTATATGTTTTCAATTAGTCTTTCAGATATTCTATTGTAATAGAGTATTTCACTGTGTTGAATTCCCTGAGTATCATAATTCAAAATTAACATATATAGTTTAAATATCAATTGAAAGATCTGCGTATCTTCTCTTGTTTTTATCGGTCTCTTAATTTGAGTTAAATTCGATAAGATTAGCTATATAGATTGATTTGAATTATAAGTCAAGTGGAAGCCTGTGAAGTGATAGTCTTGCTTTATTAAAAGTAAGCTTTTAAAACTATCTCCGATTGTACGTAAGATTGAAAGTTATCTGACTCTATAGCCCAAGTTTTTAGTAGGCACTAATCTAATCATTATTTGGAAATTATTATATTAGTTCATGTTTTGTAGTTTGTAGATTATTAAATCATTTATTTCAAAGCCTTACAATTACGATCTTAGTGATTATCATTTTAGTTAAGTTTCATATTAGAAATTATCAGGAGATTTGTTGTTTTCCTCCAAGGATCATTCACCACCTTGGGAGGAACTTTGTTTGTTTGTGTACGGAGTTGTACGACATAGAAAATTTGATAGTTCAAAGTGAAATCAGGCCTACCAGCCTTGGCTTGATTAAGCCAAAATTGCAGACGTATCAAGTGGTGCATCACCATTATACCTGTCAGTTGGACAAAAGTGAATCCATCATTTTTGGGCACCAACAAGACCTTTCCAACCCACCTTTCTACCTAGGGAAGTAGCTCAACCTAAAGCAAAAGAGCAAAATCCAGAAACATATGACATCAATGCTTGAATGGATGAGTACATGGGCCTTGATCCAACCATCAAAAATCAAATCACATTTGTAAATTATTGTAATTTGAAATAATTTCAGATCTAGGAGTGTACCAAGAGTGGATAGAAGGCCTAAACAACAACCCCATGGAGATTTGCCACCAAACTTGATCAGGTTGACTGATGATGAAGAAAAAGTATTGCACAGGCTTGGATTCATAAGTTGGATACATATCTTTCACTCAACTCTACGGTGGAAGAGGAAGCCATCAAATTTGTGATTTTTCATTATGACGATATAGTCCATGCACCATGAGTGGTGGCATCACAAGAACATCACCCCAGGTCATAGTCACATTGTCACCTATGTTAATTTTACACAAACTTCTGGATAGATTTATCAAGAAGGACCGCAAGATACATTTCAAGCAATTGGCACATTTAAGACAGCATGACAAAGTGGATGAATATGTAGCAGAATTCCAAAGTGTGTCAATTATGGTTCCAAATGTGACAAAGAGGAGACTCGTTGTCTTATTTGTCGAGGGACTTGTTGTGAGGTTTTCACACCATCGCTTCATTGCAAATGGGGACCCCCTCTTTTTGTTTTGGCAGTAGTAGTGGTCTTAGGTGGTCTTAGTTGGTAGCAACTTTCAAGTCTCCAAGTCTTAGAGATGAGTTTGAGAAACTTTGGCTTGCTAGGTAGTCAAGTCTGTCAAGGGATGTGAGCGAGAGCTAGGCTAAGCTAGTCAAGGATATGGAGTTGAAATCAAGGGATTTGTGATGAAATGAGTTAGAACCTTTCGAAAATCCTTGTTTCAGTTTCAATTTCATCTTAGAAAGTCAAGAAAGGTTGTGGGAGGTAACACTGATGAAGGCCTGCTGAATCCTAAAATTTGGCTCTGCTGAATCCTAAAATTTGGCTAAGTCTGGAAATTTTTAGAAATTCCCAAAATCTAAAATATTTATTACAACTCCTATGAACCTGAAACCACTCTCAAACATCTTGACAATATTTATATAAAATATAACTTTAAGTATAATAAATGTAACTTATACTTAAATCTTATATTTTATATATAAAAAATTCGCCATGAGAGTGCTTAAACAATTTAAGAGTTGACAAATGAAACATGGCATTGAGAGAGGGTCGGAATCCGATCTTCCCTCATTCCAGCCGGGTTGAGAACAGGTCGGATTCCAGCTGAGACCTCCATCTTGAGTTTCACCCTTCCATTTAGAATACTTTGAACTCAAACAACTTCGTGATCTGTAAATGAAAATCTGAGAGTGCAATTTTTGTTAGGGCGAGTTGGATCTTGAAGAAAGAATTGCATGGGATTGAGAGCGGGTCGGAATCCGACCTTCCCTCATTCCCATGGGATTGAGACCAGGTCGGATTCGGACCTTGTCTTGTTCCCATTATAAAGACCAGCCGAAGTTTGCATGGACTGAAAATGAATAAGTTTGAGACACGAAAGTCAATTTCCCATGAATAAAATCAGACTTAAGGCGACTAAAGGGCATGGCTTTGCAAAATCAGACCTCCTTGAAAGAGTCGAGCATAATCTGGAAACAAAATTAAGCACCAAATGAAACAAATCTGGGCATGAAGGAGAGCGAAATTAGGAAACACAAATGGGCAAAATCGCTGCAAAATTTTGTAAGGGGATTGAGAGAAGGTTGGAATCCGACCTTCCCTCATTCCAGTGGGATTGAGAGCACCTCGGATTCTGACCCTCTCTAATTCCCACAATCAAAACATCAAAAATTTTGCCCCTTTGTTTTAGATTAAATTGAGAGAAGGTTGGAATCCGACCTTCCCTCATTCCAGTGGGATTGAGAGCACCTCGGATTCTGACCCTCTCCAATTCCCACAATCAAAACATCAAAAAATTTGGCCCTTTGTTTTAGATTAATATCAGACTGCCTGGGCATCATGCTCAATGGTTGGAATAAGTTTTCAAGGGCAAAAAATTGTATTTCTCCCCCTCTTCAAGGACTGATTTGATCTTATCTGCATTTGCACTCACAAATTTGAAAGTCACCAAATTGGAGAAGAGCAACATTGTTCATAAAATGCAAAGAAAGGAAATTCTGAAAGGAAAGGCTTTAAGGGATTGGGACAAGGTCAGATTCCGACCTCTTCCCATTCCCATTCATAAACAAAAAAAACTTCATCTTTTTTTTTGCAAGAAAAATCGCCCAGCCCAAGAAACTTCGCTCACTTTTATTATGGGTGTACCGTGTAATAATTAAATTGTGCAAATGAAATAATTTTGGAGTCCAAACTAGGTCGGCCTACATTGGGCTGTCTGAAACTTCTTTCAAATAGAATTTTCTTATTGGCTGCCTAAAGGAGGTCGGCCAGCTATGAAGGGGCACCTCTGGAGTTTTAAGCACCTATATATAAGAGATTGGACCTCTTGTTTCAAACATTAAAAATTCAAATAAGCTGGGTGCTAAGAAGACAAGCAGAGCAGACCATTACTTACAGTGATTTTTTCATCAAATTGAGGGGTGAATTTTGAAATTCTGGGAGTTGTTCTTGAGGCCATCAAAACTCTATTAGGCAGAGATCAAATCAGACTTCTTGAGAGTCAAAGAACTTATGTCCTTTTAGGGAAAGATCAGATTTTTCTTGGCAAAACTCAGGGAGTACTACCTAGAAAATTGGTAGCAGCAAGCAGTGAGTAATCTTTGGCAAAATTATTAGACTTGGAGTCATGCTAATGAGTTCAATAAGTTCAGATTTCGTCTATCATCATTGTTTTGTCTTAGAAGTCTAATCTGATCTAAAGATAGTGAAGTTTATTTCTTTCCAAGTTTAGTTTGAGAAAGTTTACTCCATAAGATTTTCAAAAGAACGTGAACTCGAAACTCTAATTCACCTTGATTGTCTTGTAGGTGAAGGAGAGGCTTCGAGAGCGAAAGGTGGTAGCGAGGTTGGGCTCAAAAATGAGGTTCAAAAACGGATTATCAAAGTGCAAATTAAAGGCAAAAAAGATAGTTCAAGAATGAAAGCTAAAATGAAGAATCCCAATCCAAGATAAAGATCAAAGTGGAATTCGAAGAACAAGTTATGAAGGAAAAGGGATAAATCTACAAGTGAAAAAATCATCACTAACTTGAATTTCATCCGGAAATCCAAGTTCGCATTGAAAGATCAAGTGCATGAAGACTTCATCACTTCAAAAAATCAAAGCCAAGGCATCAAAAGAGACATCAAGTTTACAAGTACAAGCAAGTTCAAAATCATGGCAATGAAAAAATTTCCAAGAACGAAGATGGAGAAATTTGAGAAGATGAAGCAATTTGGGAATATGTCATCACAATTGAAGGCTTGATAATGTTGAGTATCAAAAGATATTTTCTCATCACCAAAGAATTGATCAAGTCTATAAGATAAGGATTCTGAGGTGGCACCCACTTGTCTTCAACCAATCAGAAGAGTCCAGTTACACGTTTTCAAACACATCCAATCATATTATGCCAAGTGTACATGTGGTAGGCATCTAGTGCCTCTACCTTATCTATTTTCTCAATGGCTTTCAAAAGCATTGTAATTTTCTTATTGGCCCACAGGGTGGTGCCTTCATGTAATTGGATGATAGTGGTGGCAACCCTAATTAGGGATTGTAGTGGATCAATCTTGGCCCTTGATCTTAAATCGATCTTGGCCCTTCATTATAATTGAACAACTATAAAAGGTCAAGGCCTTCTCATTTGTAACAGTTAGTTAGCTACTAATAGAAGTAGAGTAGGAGAGGAGACTTGATGAAGTTGTTGCCATAATGCTATCAAAGTGATTGATGATTCATTGTTGCTTTGAAGCGTTGCATGGTTTCTTCATTCCCTCGTGTTAACTAGAAGTAGTGTTTAGTTGAATGGAAGTGATTTTGGATGTTTCTTTGGTGAACTCGCTTAGACCAAACCACTAGCTACTTGTTGATTGTAAGTTTGCCTTGCATGGTCAAATGGCATTTATATGAACTTAACTTTGATCATTGCTTGCACATTGATATGCATCGATGGATGGTGTTAATTGAATGGTGGTAGTTTGAACATCTTACATTTACCTTAAGAGATTGCACTATCTTTGTTGATGTCGATGGCTAAACTAAGTCTAGTATAATCACAAAGACATCCACAATTTCTTGCATTCTAGGAGTAGAGTAGTTTTCTAAACCCTTATCCTTTGCAATTTATTTGGTTGGAATTGACTGAAGTTGTTAAAGTCAAGTTGATATCCAGTGATTGAATAGCGTAAGTCCCTTTGTGACAACCAGCATATCACATCATTAAAACTGAGTGAAAGTCCACAATATGAAGGAACCTTGAGGTTGTCTCATTTGATCACACAATTTATATACATTGTTTAGCATATGAGCATCCTTATTCAAGAGAGTTGAAAACTTGGTATTTCATTTGAGGTACTAGAAGTTTGATTTTGCATGTTGTAGTGGAACAAAACTCACATCAACAGGACTGACCAAACCACTTGGGCATTTGATCAAGGCTTTTAACCCCATATCTCTAAAAAGACACCATCAAAAAAGCACTAAATTTGGAGGATTCGATGACTAACAAGTTCTACACTAAGGTTGCTCCAACAACACAAAATAAGAAAGCCTTTCATAAGGATTTTCTTCAACCTTAGACAATAGCTCCTAAGCCTAGCAAGATGGAATAGTTAAAAAATGAGCTTCAAAGGAAAAAAAAAATATGATTTAGTTGTAGAGTCATAGGGAGCTAGGTCACACATGTTTGGGAAAAGGACAAGTATATTACATAGAGGTGATGTTTGATGAGGGTTCAAAGGTAGAGGAACCAAGCCTGAGGATGTAGTTGATGAGGTGTTACATGTGAGCAAATGAAGCGAAGAGTCATCAGGAAACAAACTTTCTACACTTTCAGGAGCACCTAGGTATCCTCATTTTCATGTTAAGGTAGTCACAGTCTTCATTGATAGTGGGGCTAGCCAAAACTTCATTGACAAGAGAATGGCGATTAGGATGAGATTGAGAACAAATTTTGAGGGATTTAATGTTATTCTGACTGATGGTATTACAACTCTCTGAAACAAAAAGATTCAACATCTTGAGATGACCCTTGGTATGTATAGAATGCAAGATAACAAAAAGATTCAACATCTTGAGATGACCCTTGGTAGGCATAGAATGCAAGATGATTTCAATGCAGTTGGCATTAGAAAACTAGATTTGGTTTTGGGTGTGCAATAGTTGCACTCAATTGACAAGTTCACACAAAACTATCAGACTACAGAGTCAACGTTGAAATCTGAAGGCAATGAGGTGGTTTTTCAATCCCTATCCAACGGGACTCACATAATTGTTTCAGCAAAAATGGAGAGGCTTTCTATAGAAACCAAGTGGCTTGGGTAGCAAAGTGTTTGATTATAAACATAAGTTTATCCAAGGATGGGAGATCTTATCATGTTGACATCCAATCCATCTTAGATAAGCATAGCAAGGTGTTCAACGATGTTCTTTCAAAATTGCAATGGAATAGGAGTTTTCAGCATGTGATTGAGTTGGAAAGAGTCAAACCAATCATCACTACACCTTATCATCATCCTAGGAGTCACAAGGAGATTGAGAAGGAAATTAATGAATTGTTGGATGTTGTGCATATACAACCTAGCTCTAGCCCATTTGTTTCTTTCGTGGTGTTGGTCATGAAAAAGGATGGTACTATGAGGATAAGCATTGCATATAGAGCCCTCGAAAGGAAGACAATCAAGAATTGCTTCCCCACTCCCAAGAAGATCAATGAGTTGATAGACAAGCTTCACGATGCGATGTACTCTTTCCAAATTGATCTATGATCAAGGTATCATCAAATAAAGTTTGAAAAAGTGAATGTTCCCAAAACAGCTTTTAGATGTCAATATGGGCATTATGAATTCTTGATCAGGCCAATTGGGTTGAATAACTTACCTGTCACATTTCAATCATGCATGAATCAATTTTTAAAAATTGTACTGGTTTTATTTGACGACCTCTTGACTTATAGCAAAACATGAGAGGATCATTTGAAGAACATATATGAGGTGCTTGGTAATTCTCGAGCAACAATCATTCTTTGCCCAGGCATCAAAATGTGAGTTTGGATAGACTAAGATATTTTTATCTAGTGTATAAGATTAGGCTTTAGCACCCAAGGGTTTAAATATGGAATGAAAAGATTAGAGCAATCATGCATTGGCCTAGACCTACCACACTTGAGAGGGTTTTTTGATCTATGCAGCTATTTGTAGAAGTTTGTCAAGGGTTTTTCACAGCTAGCAGCCCCATTGTCTAATTAGATGAAGAAAGGATCTTTTTCTTTGAAAAATTCCAGTTTACTAATACTATTTCTGAATACAAGAATGCAAGATTACTGGAATACAACTGAACACATTCTTCATTTCCATGCAAAATCCCTTTTCAATTTCTTTAAATTCACGCTTGAATTATTCAATTGTCTATTACCCAGTTTAATGTATCATCTTAAAATTCATACATATGTTCCCTTCCAGTAGTCAGATGATAATAACAGAAATATTTGTGGGTTCAGTGTAATAAAGAAAATATGTATGCACCTTATTCGCTGTGTATGTTACAAATCGCATGCTGCTACCTCCTGTGTAAGCCACGGCTGCAAGTA
>MU227817.1:3937017-3956083 GCA_018584345.1 Thuja plicata
GTTGTTGTTACTACCCCTTCCGCCGCCGCGTTGGTTGCCTCCGTACCCGCCCGATGTAGATGGTTGCTCTTGGGTAAATAGCACTTGTTGATTCCTCACTTTCATGTTGTATGGGCATTCCTTGGTGTAATGGCCCATGATCTGGCAAATATCACACAATGCATTTTTGGGACACGACCCCTTCGTATGGCCACTCTCCTTGCAGTCCGTACACCACGTGTCATCTCCCCCCTTGTTGGTACCCCCTTTCATGGTCTTGAACTCCTTCATCATTCTCTTTATGTCCTTTTGGAGTGCCATGACTTTTTTCTTCGACTCGCCATCACTGCTATTGTCATCGTCTGCTGTGTCATCTTCGCCGGAGGAAGACTTGCTTCTTTTCTTCTTGGAGGTCTTTTGTTCACTCTCCAAGTCCATCGCCCGGTTATAGGCATCTCCGTATGAGGTGGGGGGCACTATCTTCATTTTCCTCCGTATGTTCGATTTCAGGCCCTCCACGAACCATCTTTTCTTCAGGCCATCCGCTAGCTGGCTCTCCATTTTTCCGACTAACTCCTTCAGTCGACGGTTGTAGGCCCGCACAGTCTCCTTCTTGCCTTGTTTGGTACCATATATCTCGGAAACAATTTCATTGTCATCCCTCAGGAGTCGAAACTCCTTCTGGAATTCTTTCTTGAGTTCGTCCCAAGTGGTCACCGTTGTTTTGTCCACATCGGAGTACCAGTCGATGGTTACCCCTCTGAGAGTGGCGGGAAACTGTTTCACCCATTCTGCCTAGTCGGCGACTCCATTCGCAGACCAAATTGTCTCACGTATGACAATGTCGTACTAGATCTTCCTTTCCATCTCTATGGAATTTTGGCAACTTCTCCTTGTTGGTCGCCATGTTTACTTTTCTAGGCGCCGACTGTGTTTGCAGCACCGGTTGTGTTACAGGCTGGGATGGTACTGTCGGCGTCGGTACCCTAGAATTGTTTGGTACTGTACCACTTGATGTCCCTGAACTAATGGAATTGTCCAAGCCTGGTGGGCTATTGTGATACCCGTGCCCCTCGGCACTTCGATACTCACGGCGGCAACGGTATCCTGAGCCTCCTTCCGTGCGGCTTCCTCTTTTTCCTTCCTTCGGACTTCTCTTGCTTCCGTCCGTGAGGTTAAGGTTAAGGACCCGAACAAGCTCCTTGTTTACACTAGGCAGTCCACGTCACTTCTCCCAGCCTCCCAGTCAGATACCTCCAGACCCTCACCTTCACTTACTCCCTGCAGTAGTCCTTCGGCGCGTCTTCTGTATCTCTCCCTTCGCTCGGCTTGCTGTTGTGCGAGTACGGCTTTTCTATCGGCTTGTTCCTCCTCAAGTTCCTTCTTTCTATTTTTATTCAATTGATTGGGCATGAATTCTTTGCTCACTTCTCCACAGGGCAATAATCAACACATCAATTTATTTTACGCCTTCCCAAGTACGTCTAGGCAGCGACGCCAAATGTTTACCCGTTGGGGTAACCTAGTTTACTGGTGCATAGACGTTGTACGGAAATACAAATACATAAGATAGATCAGAGAATACCATAATCTTTATTAATCATCCGTAACTTGAATACATTTACAATAGTCTCCATCAGCCCATCTCCGAAGAGAAAGTACATCGCTTATATAAAACCCAAAGGGGTGTGACCAATCGTCACCACCGATTCCCAACTGTCGTCCGGTAGTAACTAAGTACCGTCGGCTACACATAATACAACACAACATAAAGTAAGTACTACGGCTAACACAATGGCCTTTTTATTTACGTTTCAATTTGATGATTAAATTATTTTCTGATTTGCAGAATCTGCCTGTGGTCCAGATTTCAACATTCCTACGATCATGTCAGAAAAGTGTGCAGCTTGTTGGAAATTTTAAACATACTATAAAATCTAAACTTGATGTTATTTATTCAGAAAATTAAAAAAACACGAACAGCTATTTATAAATACAAATGCTGCCTGCTGACCTTTTTGTCCACTTTCTCAGAAATGACAACAAATTTGAGTTTTGCATCCTTCCTTTTTCTCAATGCTTCTTCCCTTTTCCTTTTCTCTTCTTCTTGTTGCTGCAAGATCCAAGATGGCAACCCTTTTTTCTGCTGGATGTGAGTCCACTGTCCCCAGCCAGGGAGAGAATCAACAATTTCAGATGTCGGAACCTCTTCATTCACTGCCTTGGCCTTGGCCTGTTCAAATTCTGCTTCTACATCATCTGCTGCAAAGGCGCGCTGAATAAGATCTGCTTGTGATCCAACACTGTCAATAGGAACCATTCCCTCAGGCATTGCTTTTTTTTCTGATTCGTCTTCACTATCACAGCTAGAATCAATTTGATCGGAACTCTGTCGACGATTACCAGAGATTACATTATTGGAAATTCCTGGATTTGAAATTTCTTTGGCATTTCTGTTACTAATCTTACCAAAATCCACCATGGCACCACCTGCATTTAAAACTGCATTACTACTTTTCACATTCCTCTCTTGCACATTGGGTACAACTTTGCCTTCATTTTCCTGTTTGCTTTTTCTTTGTTGCTTCTTGTGATTTCTTGCTGCTACCGCATCTATTTCAGCTGGCATTTTTTCACTCATTTTAACTCCAGACTCACCAAAAAGCCATTTGTTACTGTTTGGAAGTTCTGATAGTGTGCTTCTCTTTGCCTTGGAGATAAACATTTTTTCTGTAGATTCTTTCTTCAAATTGTTCAAATGAGAGTCACACGAAACATTTTTATTTACACATACAACTTGCTCATTGGAACTGTCAACATAAACAGGTCCTGATGTTTTTGTCATTGTTGGAGCCACTGAACCTTCCTGCAATATCAGAATGCTATTATCAAATTCTGGCAATAAAACTGTCTTTAAACAAATAGGTTAAAGAAAAGTAAATTGTTTATATGTTCTCACAGCTAAAGGTACTTCTAAATAATCATCAAAATTAACTGTTAGCTTACAGAAGAGAATGCAAAATCTTCACTAAAAATTAGACCTATTATCAACATAAAAAAGTTAAAATAAAAACATAATAAACAATATATTAATGATGAGAAAATTACCATTCCACGTAGACCATAGAAATCTAAGTTGAGCCCCTCAGATGATAACTTATGATCAGTTTCCACTTGATCTGTGAAGCTAGTGTTATTGTGGTTCTGCATTGAATCTCGTGCCATGTCATTCTCAGAATCATCTTCACTTCCATCACCTCTATCCACTGGCATGTCTTCAAATTCAATTTTTGATTCTTTGTGATTTTTCTTGTTGCTACTCTGCCTAGCCAAGTCCCCAAATACAAGTCTCCCCTTTTGAGAATCATTAACTTCTTCTCCGTTGCCAGCATCAGTGTTTTCAGCTCTCAAGGCAGATTCATATTCCTCTAGAGCAGTAAATGCTTCATCGTGAGCTTGTTTCTTTCTTTTTTCCATCCCCCGCACCTGTTAAATATGCACCAGGCGATCAGATTAGTTTATAGATCATAAATCAGAATAACATAAGTACATTAAACATAAGTCACAATGCTAATTACCTGATATAATCGTCTTTACAAGGCACATAGCCAACTGCTAATATTTTCAGAATAAGATTAAATGTATACAGCAACCAACATGCCAAAATCATCCAACACTCAGTATGTTTTACATACTTCACAGCAATGGTTCCAAAACAAAAAATACTATGTCAATCACATCATGATCTACAATTTCCTAAAATTAGCACTATTCCCTTACAGTACCTTCACTGAGTGCCTTTGCCCAGACAATATAATCAAACAGCTCCAAGACAAGATGTCATATCCATAGAATGATACAAACAGAGCTGACTAATGCTTTGAAAAGCATATGTAATTTGACGTTTGTTGTGAGGTTTTCACATCATCGCCCCATTGCAAATGGGGACCCCCTCTTTTTGCTTGGCTAGGTTAGTAGTTTGTTTGCTTTGTCTTAGTTTGGCAGTGTTTTTTAAGTCTCCAGATTAGTAGGGCAAGAAGTTTGAGCGAGCTTAAGGAACAAGTCATGATCTTGATCGTCCATTGGAACCATGAAATGACTAAGATTGTCAAGTTGTGATTCTAGCATTTTGGTGAATCTGAAAGTGTAAGTTGAGAGTTATGGAATCCCTTATGAAGAACGAATTTCTGACTTGCAACATAAATACAACTTTGATGCATAATCCAAAACTTTATCCAAGATTTGATTTGCAAGTCAATTGAAATGTCTAAGGTGAAAGGGAATCAATTGAACATGAAGTCTGATTTGCTTGATGAAGTCTGAATATCACCTGACAAAAATCCGGGCGTGCCTATGAAATTGCTAATACTTTGAAATATTCCGAGACACCCCAAATTTCCGCCCAAAGTTTTGAGGACTTTAAGACTTTAGAATCAAGGTAAGATGATTGTATTATCAAATAAGAGGAAAGGTTGATTAAAGAGCTTGACGAGATAAAGTTACTTGCTAGTAAAATTGGCGAAGTTGGTAACAATAATATACAACTAATGAATAAAATAGGGAGTGAGCCGGAATTTCGCAGGTCTGATGCCAATGGTGAAAACCCTAGGTACGAACCAGATGTGGCCTCTGATTCCATCTTTTCCACGAAAGAAGGGATTCTGACTTTGATGGCCCTGTCAAAGATGTTTCAATGGAGGTTAGCGAGGATATAAACCTAATGAAGAACCTGGCTATCACTTGCAGGTTTGTTGGGGGCAGGCCTGAGCGCTGGAAGATCAAGTCGTGGATTGCTTCACAATGGAAGACATAAGTCATCCTGAAATTTCTTCCCAAAAATTTCTTCACAGTAATATTTGCATCTATTAAGGAGAAAACCAAGGTCTTACAGGGTGGAGTATGGAAAATGGAGGACATGCCGCTGTATATTCAAAGATGGCAGCCCAACATTAATCCTACGGTTTTAACCCCATATGACAAACCAATCTGGCTTAGGCTATACAATTTTCCTTTGGAGAACTGGATGGGTGAGTGTCTTGAGAAAATTGAGCAAACTTTGGCTACCCTGCTAGACATTGACATGGAACTGCTTGAAAACAATTTTGGGAGATATGTTCGTTTGCACATAGCAGCTGTTAGGAAAGTTCCTGACAATATTACTTTGGTTGTGAACGGATTGAAATGGATCCAGAGTGTGGAAATTGAGGAAGATAGGAATTCTGTATGAAATGCCGCTCAAGATATCACATGGAGGCTGAATGTACCCAAAAGCCTAAGAGCAGTTTTATTTGGAAAGCTAAACCCCCTTCGAATCTGATTCCCACTTCAGAGACAATTAGGAGAAAGGAAACCCTGATTGAGCCCACTTCAAATTCAAATCAAATTGTTCAGCCTGATCCCCCTGTGGTGGAAATTCCCCCACCAGCGTTGGAGTGTTAAGATGACAGACTTGATGAAGGGGCCAATGCGGATTCAGATGATTCAGGGGACGGTTGTTATGAAGATGAGCTAGACATTATAGATGATAGATGCATTTCGCAATCTGCGGCTAAAAGCATTGGAGTGGTTAAGCCTGATAGGAAGAAGAAAGGGAAGGGCGGGAAATCCCTTAAAGAACTTAGGGAGGAAAAAGCTATGGAGAAGAATTTCGCCAGCATCAAAAAATTCTTGAAAAGTACCAAGGGAGGAAGCCCCTCCCTTGGGAAACAATGAAGGTAATCTCATGGAATGTATGGGGTCTTGGGGGCCCTGACAAGAGACGCTTAGTCAAGCATCAAATGCAGCTTCTTTCCGGCAATCTAATCTTTCTCCAAGAGACAGCTCTCAACTGAAGATGGTAATAAGTTTTTGGCTTACTGTAGATGGTGGAAAGGTTTCTTTAGGCAATCACATGGTGCTTCTGGTGGGCTAGGGCTAGTGTGGAAAGAGAGTGAGATGTCGATGAATGTGGTGGAGGCCAACTCAAACTGGATTGCTGTTACTGCCTATAGTCTTACTTTGAATAAGACATTCGTGGCAATTTGTGTATATGGTCCCATTAAGACAAATGAGAAAGCCTCTACATGGATGGACATTTTGAACTTCATGACTGAAAGGAGGAATGTCAATTTCATCATTGGTGGGGACTTCAATGCAATCATGAGCCCTGCAGAGAAGCTTCGTGGAAATAGTAAATTAAATCAGACAATGACTGACTTCTCAAATTTTGTTAGCAATGCTGGCTTAGTGGATGTTTAGACCCCCAATGGCTTATTCACATGCAATAATAGGAGGGACTTCCTGAACATAGCAGAACGCTTAGACAGGTTTCTCATCATGCCAGAGTGGATGGACAATGTGATTACTGTGGGTGCTAGAATCATTCCGGTTTCTGTTTCTGATCACTTCTCAATAGAACTTGAAATCAATGGAAATAATGCCAATCTTAAAACTTGCTTTAAATTTAAAAATATATGGTGGCATGATAGCAATATAGTGATATTACTTGAGGCTTGGTGGAAGGAGTGCAGGGTGGGGGGCTCTTGTAGGTTTAAGTTTGTGAAGAAACTTCAATATATTAAAAGCAAACTAAAGGAGTGAAACAAAACCGAGTTTAAGAACATATTTGCAGAAAAAACCAGAATTTAACAGGAAATGGCTTCGTTGAATGAGCAAATTATTCGCTTTGGTATGTTCAAGGAGGACTTTGACAAGGAAAAGGCTCTGAAGGATGAACTCAAGGAAGTTCTTGCTAGGGAAGAAATCTACTAGAGGGATAAATCTAGGGAGACTTGGTTAAAAGATGAGGACTCAAATTCTAAATTTGATGAAGTATCATACTATCAAATGACTTAGTTTTAAAATTATGTATATTTCTTTAATTTGTTTTTTTTTGTGTGTATATATATACGTACACAAACCCAAAAAAAGATTTGCCTGTACCCACGTACCGGGTTCTCATCCCCGTACCCATATCGGTAACTTAGGGTACATGTTACCAAATTGACACAAGAAATCAAAGTTGAGGGTCTCCATTATTAGCATTGAAACTAACCTTATTCCTTTGAGTAATATAGTTTGAACGTGCTATTGTTGTTGACCTTTCTCAAGGGAGACACTATTAGATACCGTTATGCTGCTGAATCATTCACATCTTGTAACTTATTTCCATTGCCTCTCCCAGAGAATTAGTGTTATTTCCTTGCAGTTCATGGCCAAGCTGAAAAGGGCAAAAATGATGCACTCAATTAAAAATTAAAGTTAATGGTTTGGATTCTTGTGTGGCCAATTTTATGATCTGCTAAACCATTTGTTTCTGGAGTATTTTGGAAATAAAGGCTTTCTGCCCATATATAACAGTGTAGTCAATCTGGGATTTGGGGGCATTCTAAATCCACTATACAGATTTCATATTTATTTTGGTATACCTCTATTGAGTTTTTTGAAAACATTTGTTGTAAATGGTGACATAAAGAATTCTTTGTAATCAGTACAACAAGGTTTTATTGATGTACTCTCAGTTAGACTGGATACCTCTAAAATGAAAACTTTTATAATGTCACTTATCACTTCTGCTCTCCGCATTTTTAGTGTTGCATCTGGTGGATAGGATATAGAGGGGGTCAAAATGGAGGATTACGGACCATTAACATCTGAGCTTGCTTCTTGCACAAAGATTGGTTAAACTGCTTGAAAGGCAGTTTTTGTGGGAGTGGATATTTTCTTATTTTTAGCATTGTTTAGTAGTTTCAGTATGGTAGATGCAGTTCCAATTCGGTGTGTCATTACAATATTGACGTTTGAGGGTAGTGTGGTGTTCGACATTAGCAATGTTGTGTTTGTATTTGGTTCCATTTTTTGAGTGTCGATGCAAAGCAAGAATTTGACGAGTGGTGAAGTTGTATTTCCCACGTCATAATTGATAGGAGCTAAAGGCGATCTTCATGATCAGTCTAAAAGTGGTTTCTCATTTTGTAACTTCAACAATGGCAGTTGACTGACAGTATGGTCAGGGAATTATTATGATAGTTTTGTGTGGTCTCAACAATTGATGATGGTGTCAAATACTTTGATTAACTACAGGTACAATGGAATCGCCAGAGTGGCAACTGTGGTTGGGCAATGACATATCTTGCTTGCATTGAAGACAGTACGGATGGTTAGAGGCATGTTGTTATGGAATTCAATATGATCATGCTAGGAAGGGATTGGATGTACAAGATTGACAAAGGTTACTCACCATTGAATGTGGAGCAAAGCCTCAGACGTCAGGAAGGATGCATACAGGTGTCAACACAAGTTGATTACTAGCAAGAAATTAAGGACTGAGTTACAGAGTGGCAGGGTTGGATGGTTGACCAAATTCATAGATGCTCCAGACCATCTGAGTTTTTTTTTGGATAAAGAGGGGATTTGTTGGATCCTTGTGATTCAAGTGTTTTATGTTGTGTATTAGAACTTTGGTATCTGTAACCTATTATTCTTTATGATATGCCATGTGATTTATTATATTGTAGGGAGTTAGGTATTTGTCAGTGAGTTATGCACTGTTGTTATTAGTTTTGGTAGTTAGGTTGGTTATAAACTTATATGAAAAGAACAAAGTGATGGCTTTATAAGCATATGCATTGAAGTGTAAGATTCTTCACCAAATTTTATCTATTTAAATTCTTATAGCCTGTGTATTTTTTGCTCTCTGATTCTAGAAAGGCAAAATGATAGGATTTCATGGTGCTATCCTTGTCAGTTCCCGGGCTTATTAATTTCCACTATTTGTGATCTATTGTCTTGCAAAATGAATAAATCCTGAGGTAATGATTTAGCTCATTAACATACATATATCGCAAGTATTCCATACAAACATCTCATTATATCTACATAACTATTTATTTACCAAAAATATACAACAGCTAACAAAAACTAAAATTTATTTAATAACAAATGCCAGTAGCTATGACTAGAAAGTTTTAGGCAACAAAAGAATAATTTGTTATCTCAGAAAATAAAAAATGTATGTCAGACAAAACGAGGCAACAAATGAGCTAAATTAGCAAGCAATAGTTAAATTTGATCTGCTTCAAAAGTATCATATTAATTATAGAATGCAACTTCAAAAAATAAACTCATAATGGTAGAGACTGCAGAGTAAGCCTACCATAAAAGGTAGAGAAAGAATCCCTGATTTTGGAATATCTTCCTCTTCACCTTCCAAGACCTTCAAAGTATCCTCTTTGGCCTTTGCAATAATATGGGATTTCGGTTTATCATCAGAGCCAAGAAGAATTTCTGCGTTGTCATCATCTTCACTGCTGCTTTCATCACTGCTGCTATCATCATTCATAGAATGAATCTTCCTTGTCAAAAGAGTGTTCATACGTAGTTGCTCAGATAAGGCAGCTTTAGTCCCCTCGTCTTGTGTCTGTAGTCCACGCTTTAATACTCTCTTTGCCCACTTAGATGTATTTTTGTGCCTCAATGTCATGCGTTCCTGTACTCCACAACAAAATATGCTACCATAAGCACCCTTAGACATTCAGTGGTAAGGAAAAATATGAAAATTTTATTTGAGTACCTCAGCACGCTTGAATTCCTGCTTCATAGCAAATTCCTTTGCAGCTTCAGGATCAATAGATGTGTCTCCTAATCCAGCTTTTCGTCTTTCCTTCTTTAACAGGCGGTGATATGTCTTAGACTTTATTTTTTTAATGTGTTTTGCTTTCAACTCATGGCGAAACATAAGGCTCCGCATTTTTGCAAGTCGGCCCTGCCGTTCCCTTACTTCTTCAAGAGTAACCTGCAAAAGTTCAAAACATCAAGCTTTCAACAATTAATAAAGTTAATTTTCAAGTTTTCAACATATCATATGCATATTAAAAATAGAGATTAAATACCAAGGAACTTCTAGCATTTGCATGCATTACTGCAATACAATAAACAATAAGAACATAATTTTAACATGTAAGAACTTATATCTCTAAAATTCAATGTCAAATTTCTTTTCCGAAAGTGACCGACAAAATTAACATATACACAGATGATAAGCAGAAATAGCATAAAATCGCATGCCTTATTTAATTCAAGCAGCTCAGCTCCATCCTTGCTCTGAGCTTCAACCACGCCTGCATCCTGTAGCAATGAGGCAATATTTTTTTCCAAATCTGTTGTTGGCTTGAATGCAAAAGCTATAGACCCTGTACCATTCTTCTCTATATCTACCTTTTTAGCAAGGTTGACAATTGAAGCTTCTCTATTCCTTTTCACAAGTGGCTGCCACTTTTTAATTTCTTCTTTTGTATTTGCATAAGCTGCTTTTCTTTCCAATCTTGCCTGTACAACCTTAGGTAATGGTGCCTGTACAGGCATAGCATTTTTTTCTAGTTGATGCATCCTCTTTCTAAGTGATCCAAAGCCTGAATTCCCATAAAGAGGGGCCATCAGGTCCTGAACGCTCAGATTTTCAGTCAGACCAGATGCTTTTCGGTCCAGGTTATATTCAGATTCTGGATATGCCTCAGAAATAACTACTTTTTTCTTCCTCTTCTGGCCTGATCAGCAGCAATCCAAAAACAAAACTTGTAAACTGTAAGAATTAATCTTTTCAACATCTAAGAGATCAAGAATCATATAGTAATCATTAAAGTGCAGAATGAAGCTTTAATCTATGGAATGGCTTTAAGCAAGAGCAAAGAGGCATTTCCTATTTTTATAAGTGAAAAATATATAGTGATGTACTTACCTTCAAAGGCATCCAAAGCCCTTCCAGTAACATCTTGGAGCATTTTCTGATGCTTCTCATCGTCATCTTCTTCTCCTTGCTCTTCTTCTTCTTCTTCTTCTTCTGATAAAAATCCCTGTTGTTTCCTGCTAGCAACCACTTGACCCAGCTCATTATCTTCTTCATCACTGTCAAGCCCATGTTTGCTTTCTTCATTTAGTTCCTGAGATTCACTCATTCCATCTTCCTCATCACTATTGGAAACCATAAACGATGTCTGTTTTCCCTTCTGATCCACTTTCATCATCCCCTTTGCAACAAGATCATCGTCCGAATGATCAAAATCTTCATGACCAAATACAGTATCTTCATCAATTTCCTCATCCTACAGTGCAACATATGATAGAACCTGTCATCATTTAAGAAAGAACACCATCTACAAGAAATATGAAAAATCTCAAATATAATGATGCAATGGCTAAAGTAGGCTATGCAGTGACCAAGAAAGAATTTGACTTAAAATATTGCCAGGCAGGGAATTATAGCTTAAAACAGTATAATAATAATAGGAAAATCAATAGCAGGTATAAAGCAATTTGAAAAGAACATGTTAGGATGCAATATTTAAGAGGCACAACCATGACAAAAGGACATATTGCAGAAACTAGGTTTGTTTTTTGCAAAAAAGAAGAGAAAAGCTTCGCACGCATGGATGCTTTCAACATGGTGTCATGGACCAGTAGAATATTTTTGGATCCCAAATGGAAATTTCAAATTTCCAAAAAGAATAAAGAACAGTGAATTTATTACAAACATGATCATATTAGCTGCCATTGCAACCCCCAAGCAACATAAGGAAATTTCAAATAATGAAGCTGGTAAACCATACTGAAATTCGTAGTTTATGCTTGCAAATAAGTTCACCCAACTGACTAAGCTATATAAGATTAATTACTTCCAAAGGTCCAACTTTGGGTAAGATTAACTCCAATTCTTCTTTTTGCATTACAGAAATGCTAATTTTAGTTATTATCAAAAAAATGGAAGATTCTATACCAGCATTTAAGATATAATTTATTACAATATTCATACTAGTCAGAGAAACATTGTAGAATCAATCTAATTACAAGGCAGCAACTGCTCAACACTTTATAGTAATACCATAAGAATTGACAATGGAAACCAGGGTATCACTCCTATTGCGGGCATAATGAAGGGGATAAGAGCCAAAAACCAAGAAACAATACTTGTAGCCATTCTGGGCAAACTCAAACACAAAAGAAATATCAAGATTATGATACAAGTTGGAAATTTGATTTTGAAAAACACGTTGCCATCTTTTAAGTCTCCATTATACATACAAGGGTTGCAAATAAAATGCTTTATGGTACAAATACGAGTTACCAGTGTCTTCAAAGAAAAAAATTTGATTCATCTGGAGGAAATTTAAGAGAAATGATAAAATATTAGTATTACAGAAATGCATTAACCATTAACTAGTTTTCTGACTCTTCCCCAGGAATAAATAGGGGATCTATTCAATGAGAGCAGGTGGACCTTCAAATAAAGTAAATCTAGTGAATCACTGACCTTACCATGACAGAGAGCCTCTCTTATCACTTGCATGAAAATACATATCTAAGATATTGTAGAAAATTGTCCAAGAGGCTGGTAAGGACCAGAGAATGTATCAAAGAGATAAAAAATTTAAACTACATACAGAGAACAACAACACTTGGTCTGATTGGTAAGCTCTATAACTTTTTCCCAATAAACATGGATTGCAGCCATGCACGATTATGAATCCAAAATCTTAAGTGGCAAACTGGACCCACAAAGATGATCTGGCTGAGACAGGTCTAAAACTTGCACCTATGGACATTAAAATTCAATCCTCTAACAGAAACAAATCTACTATTCAAATTTCAAATATAAATGAAACTTCTATTCCTACAGCAGAATATTGGGATCCTTAGATATTAAAACTATGTAGTCAGCTGAGGAATGTTGTTAAGAAGGCAGATCAGATGGCCGAAAAACAGACAAAAATGCTGAGTCTGCTATAGAGATCGACATTCCAAAAGCAGTAAAAATTATGCCCTGTGACTCTATTAGAAATCCTAAGTTTGAACTATAGAGGACCTCAACTACACTAAAGTTTTTGTCACCAAAAGCCAATTTAAGAGCAATCTTTTCTAGAACAAGAAGGAATAAGGTTTCGGAACACCTTCGGTACAGCAGGGTGTTATGTTTTTGAACCAGAATAGCATAAAAAAATAACAGATAAAACAAGAAACACAAGGACACCGGAGATACCCTGGAAAAACCCTCCTACTGGAGGGAAAAACCCGGCTACACCAAAAAATTGATCCTTTATTTAATACTCAAAACAAATACAGAGTTCTCAAGCTTCTGATTGTTGACTCTTATCAATCAAACAATCATCTTTATACAGAGTTCGATCACTTAGCTATGCAAATAGAGAATATAAAATTATTCAAGTATCTCACAGATACTATTGTCAATGAGATTGACTTATACACATACAACTATATTTCACCAACCATATACAGAATGGTACTGCCATATATAACGCACTTATTACAGAAGATAAACTTCTACGACAGGCTCGAGAATACCAAAATACATACACAGAAGTCACCACTCATTCTGGAATGGATCAACCTTCAATACTCAACCCACGCGCAGCTCTATACCTTCAAACTGCCATAAAAGACTTCTTTCTGTTGAATACCAAAAGACATTGCCGTTACTTCAAAATGAATCGACGGCAGTATGAAACGACGGCAGTTACATATCCACGTGAACACCATAATGCAACGCACAGCATAACCATAATACAACACACGACAAATCCACCTATGCTGAATACTTAAAGACACTTGATAACTTTCTTCATAAATGCGGACGGTAACAATTACAAGAGAATACTTAGCAACAACAGAACACGTACGGCAAAATACATTGTGACAGCTGCAAGGAACCATAAGAACAATATCTGTCTCCAAAAACATGCACATAGAGAATGAAAACAGCAGCAAACATAGTCATGATAGAGTCTCCGCTGAAGATGATAAACAGCTCCCGAGAATGCAAAACAGGGAATCAAGAGAGTATAAGAGCATCATAGGAAGTGCTCAAACCAAAAGAAAAATGATCACAGTCTATCACTGCAGATATACTCTGAGAAACATTTATGCCGATAAAAACAGGTATAAATAATTTGTCTCGCTGCTACCAGAACTTCAACACTCCCTCTTAGCAAAAGAGAGATTATTCATATGTCTTGCCATCTCTTGACATGACAAACATAAGAAGCTGCAACACAAAAAAATGTCAATAACAAAATCTCATCTCAAATTTTCTCAACATCATATTGTCATCTTAGGATGACATTCACCATGGCTACCCCCTGAGGGTGAAAGAACAGAAAACTAAGTCATGGACTCTCACATATGACTTCCACCATGGCTACTCCCGGAGGGTGGAACAAGGGCTTTCACCTCAAACTTATCTCGCAGAGAAGAATGCATTAACAAGGGATTGCACCTCGAACTTCTCCCTCACAGAGAAGAACTTATTAACAAGGGATTGCACCTCAAACTTCTCCCTCATAGAGAAGAACTCGTTAACAAGGGGTTGCACCTCGAACTTCTCCCTCATAGAGAACTCATTAACATGTATAAGAATCACTGAAGCCGAGACTCTCTCAGCAAGAGCATCATTCTCCACAATACCAAGCTTATCTCAAAAATAACAATACTTCACTCTAGGAAGTTGCTTGGTGAGAATGTATGTTGTTTGTTCTGTTGTGCAAATGTACATGAGCTCTACTACTTTCCTTTGAACCATATCTCTCAAGTAATGATATTTTATTTCCACATGCTTAGTTCTATCATGGAATACAGGATTAACTGAAAGCTTCACACAGCTTTGGTTATCACAAAGAATCATTGTAGGTTCCAAAGGCTGTCCAAACAACCCTGCAAGCAATTTGCGAAGCCACGCTGCTTCTCTTGCAGCCACACAAGCTGCAACATATTCCGCTTCAACTGTACTCTGAGCAACACATGATTGTTTCCTGTTGCACTAAGAAAACATAGCTGAACCTAGGCTGAAATAACATCCTAAAGTACTCTTCCTATCAGACACACACCCTACCCAATCTGAATCAAAGAAACCTTGCAAGTTTCGCTCTTCACAAGAAGAATATTTCAGACCATATCCCATTGTACCACGTACATATCTCAATATGTGTTTGGCTGCAACAAGATGAATCTGTCTTGGTTCACATATGAATTGACTTAGAGTGTTAACAGCATAACATATATCAGGCCTAGTATTAACCAAATACATTAAAGAACCAATTAATTGCATGTACATAGTGAAATCAACTAAATCTGAATTGGCTGCAACCTCATGTAACTTTTTCAAATTTGCTTCCATAGGTGTAGCCATGGACTTGCAGTCTAACATACCAAACCTTTCCAAAATATCAATGGCATATTTCCCTTGCCTTAAAATGATCTCATTTGGTCTTTTCCATACTTCATGTCCAAGGAAGTAGTGCATAAGACCGAGATCTGTCATCTCAAATTCAGAAGTTAACTCCTTATATTTCATAATGAGATCATCTTCACCAGTGTGAAACAGATCATCAACATCAAGTACTAAGATTAAGGCTCTATCATCAATTACCTTGAAATATAAATTTGGATGAGCATCATTCTTTAGAAAGCCCAAGCTCAATAAATAATGATCAATTCTCTCATACCAAGCAGGTGGAGATTGTTTAAGGCCATACAAGGCCTTCTTCAACTTGCACACATGTGATTCCTTCTCATGAATCACAAAACCCTCTGGCTGCTCAATGAAAACTTCTTCAATTACCCCATTCAAGAATGTCTTCACATCCATTTGAAGTTTCCATCCCTTAACTACTACAACAGCTATGATAGTCCTGATAGAAGTGTAACGTGCGACGGGTGCAAAGGTCTCTTCATAATCTATACCTTCCTTTGAGAAAACCCCCTGGCTACAAATCTGGCTTTATATTTCTCTACACTCCCATCAGCTGCATGTTTGATTTTGAACAGACACTTAGAAGAAACAACAGATTTACCTTTAGGCCTAGGAACAATGTCCCAGACATCATTCTTGATGATGATTTGATACTCCTCCATCATGGCATCCTTCCACACTTGCTGATTTGAAGCCTCCTCAGAACTTGAAGTCTCGGATGCAATAATGTGACTCATCAAAGAAACATATCCTATAAACTTATGAGGTCTTTTACTTTCCCTGAAAGTGCCACATGGGGCTGCATATTTTCTGCCTCTTGCATAGTATGTTTGCCCCACAATGGTCTCTTCTTATCAACTAAAACATTACTTGGACCAGCAGAAGTATCTATAGGATCAACCGGATCAACAAGATCAACGGAATCTTCTAACTCTATAGTCTCCCTCTGAATCTCTAAAGGGGAATCCGGGACAGCCATATACAAATCTTGAGAAGGTTAGAAATCTTGTCTATCAATTTCCATATTAGATTCTTTAGATCTTTTACAAGCTATATCTTCTTCAAAAGAAACATCTCTGTTGATTTCAATTTGCTTTTGACCTGGAATGTAAATTCTATATGCTTTTGATGATTCACTATAACCAACAAAAATGTCTTTCTTTCCCAAAGGTTCTAACTTAGTCCTTTTATCTTTTGGAACATGAATGTAGACTGGACATCCAAAAATTCTGAGATGACTAATACCTAGTTTAGAACCTGTGAAAGCCTCTTCTGGTGTCATATTGTCTAAGATTTGATGTGGACTATGATTATGAATATATATCGTTGTCCTGCAAGCTTCTGCCCATAAAAATGTTTGAAGACTTTGATCATGGATCATGGCCTTCGCTGCCTCAACAATAGACATGTTCTTTCTTTCAGCTACACCGTTTGGTTGTGGATTATAAGGGACACAAAACTCCCTCTTAATCCTAGCATCAATGCAAAAAAAAATGGAATATACTAGAAGTATATTCACCCCCATTATTAAAACCTTTATCTATATTCACCCCCATTATTAAAACCTTTATCTTCTTATTGGACAAATTTTCAAAAAGAGCTTTAAATTCTTTAAATTTGGACAGCACTTCATCACTCTTTAGATTTTAGAAAATAAATCCATGACTTACAAGAGAAGTCATCAATGAAAGCTACATAATACCAGAATCCACTAGAGCACACACATGGGATCACACAAGTCAGAATGAATCAGCTATAGGATATCCTTTGCTCTACTTTCACTAATATGAAAAGGACTTTTAATATTCTTACCTAGAGCACACCCTTTGCAGACACCCTCATGATCTTGATTTAGCTTTGGAAGGCCAACTACCATCTTCTCCATGGATGACAAAGTTCTGAAATTTAGATGTCCAAATCTTTTATGCCACAACTCACTCAAACTTGTAGAATCATGTGCTAAGGCTTGAATAGGACGAGTTGAAAGTTTATAAAGGCTTTCATGACGAACACCAATCTCTCAAGCTGACTTAATGTTGGAGTTCTTCCATGCGAGGACTTTGCCATCAGCAAATGCAACATTATAACCTCTATCTTCCAATGCTAAAAGAGAAATCAAATTTATCTTGATTCCAGGTACAAACAGAACATCACTCAGATGAAGAGGTACTCCTGAATCTAAATGAAATCAAGTAGAACCAGCACCCTTCACAAAGTAGCAAGCATCATCACCAATGATAACTTGTGAGTTTTTTTCTTTCAGGTTAGAGAGGTACTCACGATAACCTATAATGTGGGGAGAGGTTCCACTATCAATAAGCCACGTATCACTGTTAGTAGGAACATTACTAGAAAGAGCATAAATAAATAAGAACCCCTCTGAATTTTCACTTAACTCTCTATGAGGAGATGTATTTCAACATTTGTGGCAGCAACTTGATGCTTGGGTCTTCAAGTACAATCTCTAGCAAAGTGACCATATTTGTCACATTTGAAGCACTAAATCCTCGAAAGATCCTTTTTCTTTTTCTTGAATTCAGGGGTTGAATCACACTTCTTATCTCTGAATCTCTTGAAGTTATCTTTCTTACTATTCCCTTTAGAGGTGTGGGCAGCAAGTACTTGATCTTCTTCATGGTGAGATTTACATCCATTACCTCTAGCCTTTGATCTACATTCCTCCTGAATGCAATCAGCTCTCAACCTATCAAACTTTGGAAGTTCAGCTCTTCCACTAATTCCCTAAATGAAGGATTCCCAAGAGTGAGGAAGGCCATTCATGGCCAACATAAAAAGATCTTTGTCCTCAACAGAATCTCCAATAGCATTGAGTTGATCCTTTAATTCTGAAATCTTCATGAAGAAAGACACAACAGATTCACCTCTAGCCATCTTAATATGTAATAGTTGGCGTCTCAAGGCTAGAGCTCTGTTAGTCTTGTTGAATTCATACAAACTTTGAAGACATTCAAACATCTCCATAGCGGAATTCATCTTGGATATGACAGGTACCAAATGATCCTTAACAGAATCAATAAGGATCTTTCTTGCCATGATGTTCTTTCTCCATTACGCTTTCTCAGAGTCATCAGTGGCCTCAACTACATCAGACTTTACATAATTGAGAAGATCATTTTCTTCAAGCGCAATAAGGACCCTGAATTTCCATGAAGTAAAGTTGGATGCTCCATCCAACCTATCTTCGACTTTCAATCCGTTCACCATTGTAGAGAGCCGAAATAAACAAACTAAAAGTAGAGCAAAGGGTAATATAAAACTTACAGATTCTAAATCTGGATCGTTTCCTTAGACTGGCTCTGATACCATGTTAAGTTTTCGAACCAAAAAAGCATAAAAAAATAACAGATAAAACAAGAAACACAAGGACACCACAGATACCCTGGGAAAACCCTCCTACTCAAGGAAAAACCCAACCACACCAAAAAATTGATCCTTTATTTAAAACTCAAAACAAATACAGAGTTCTCAAGCTTCTGATTGTTGACTCTTATCAATCAAAAAATCATCTTTATACAGAGTTTGATCACTTAGCTATGCAAATAGAGAATATAAAATTATTCAAGTATCTCACAGATACTATTGTCAATGAGATTGACTTATACACAAAACTATATTTCATCAACCATATACAGAATAATACTACCACATATTACGCACTTATTACAGAAGATAAACTTCTACTACAGGCTCAAGAATATCAAAATACTGTAATGTCCCCATCTTTTTAGCATCTCAGTGGAGTTCTTAGCCTTTACATTCTCCGAAGGCTAAGTGGAGAAATAAGGAGAAATTGATTAAATTAATTTCTTATAAAGTCATTAAATAAATTAA
>MU227817.1:3963051-3978331 GCA_018584345.1 Thuja plicata
AAAGACCAAAAGAAGTTGCATTTTCATCTAGTTTTTTTCTTAGACATTGCACAATTAATTTGCAAGCATTTGAACATCCTTTGAAACCATTTCAAGGAAAAACAAATCAATCTGAAACAAATGACAGCAAATTAGAGGATTCATGACAAGTGTTTGACAATATTCCTTGACCCTTAAAACAACAAGTTAAGGGCATATTAGCAAGGGATATTACAAATACATACACAGAAGTCACCACTCATTCTGGAATTGATCAACCTTCAAAACTCAACCTACACGCAACTCTATACCTTCAAACTGCCAGAAAAGACTTCTATCCGTTGAATACCAAAAGACGTTGTCGTTACTTCAAAATGAATCAACAACAGTATGAAACGACGATAGTTACATATCCACGTGAACACCATAATGCAACGCACAGCATAACCATAATACAACACGCGACAAATCCACCTAAGCTGAATACTTAAAGACACTTGATAATTTTCTTCATAATGTGGACAGTAACAATTACAAGAGAATACAAAGCAACAACAGAATGCGTATGGCAATATACATTGTGACAGCTGCAAGGAAGCATTAGAACAAAATTTGTCTCCAAAAACACGCACATAGAGAATGAAAACAGCGGCAAACATAGTCATGATAGAGTCTCCACTGAATATGATAAACCACTCCCGAGAATGCAAAACATGGAATCAAGAAAGTAGAAGAGCATCATAGCAAGTGCTCAAACCAAAAGAAAAATGATCACACTCCATCATTGCAGATATACTCTGACAAAAAATTATGTTGATAAACACAGGTATGAATAATTTGTCTCGCTGCTACCAGAACTTCAACATAGAGATCGACATTCCAAAAGCAGTAAAAATTATGCCATGTGACTCTATTAGAAATCCAAAGCTTGAACTATAGAGGACCTCAACTATACTAATGTTTTTGTCACCAAAAGCCAATTTAAGAGCAATCTTTTCAATAACAAGAAGGAATAAGGTTTCGGAACACCTTCGGTACAGTGGGGAGGATGAAGGAGACAGAAATTTGTGTTGAGTTTTTGGTAGTTGTTAGATAGATCTTCTACTCGTGATGATGTCCTCTGTTTCTATTCAGCGTGCTTCTCATGTTGATGTTGTGGAATATCTCTGTTTGCATTTGTATCACCAGAGTTTCGTATTCTTTGGTATCCTGCTCGTATTCAGTATTTCTGCTCGTGTGTATCATTGTTGGCATCGTGTGTATGATGCTTCATGCTTATTTGGCATGGTTGCTCTTCCGTCATCTTATTATGATCATGTTCTTCTATCTATTCCATTTGGACGCTGACTTGGAGTCGGTTACTTCTTGCTCAATCGTCTTCACCGTTGGTTCCATTTTGGCTTCGCGGGATATTAGTTATTGCTGCATTAATGCAATTGTCGGTTTTCTTCTTCAACGTTTCATATTCTCATCGGTTTTCTTGTATCTAAAAAGTCATCGCTTCTTTCTTACCATCTGTCAGTTCATAGTTGTATTTGAGATATCGTTATTGTATTGTCGTGAGTGTTATCTCTGGGTGAATCGACGATAACTAAATATTGTTTTTATTGAGTTTCATGATATTAAGAGTATTGATATAGCAGGCGGTTGTGTTCAATATTTTGGAAGGTTAGAAGATCGTTTATACATTTTCATTTTTCTGATTTTGATGCAATGCTTGATCTATGAACAGAACTTTATATGTATTGAAACTATACTGTGATTTGAAATTTGTGTATCGTGACTTCCTGAAAACGATACTCTGTTGATTTTTTATTTGCTCTCATCATTGAGTTATCATTGAATGTTGAAGACATCAATAAAGGGCAGAGATTTTTTTGTCATTGATCTGATAATCTGAAAAAGGAGCTATCTTCTGTGGTTTGGGTTATTTCGCTCGGTAAGGAGGGGTTTTCCGAGGATAACTCCTTGTGTTATCAGTTGTTTGTTAAATTTTGTATTTCTTTGTTGCTATATTATATTTTTGGTTCTTAAATTTAACATGGTGTCAGAGCAGGTCTAAGGAAACGATCTAGAACCAGAAGTATTAATATACTTTTACTATTTGATACTTTCATGTTGTTTGGTTCAGCTAGTTACTATGGTGAACGATCTGAAAGTTGAAGACAGATTGGATGGTTCTTCAAACTTCTCTTCATGGAAGTTTAGAATTTTGATTGCTCTTGAAGAGAATGATCTTCTTGACTATGTGAATTCTGATGTAGCAGAACCTTCTGAAGAAGCTGAGAAAGCTCAATGGAAAAAGAACAAGATCATGGCCAAGAAGATTTTGATTGATTCGGTTAAGGATCATCTAGTTCCCATTATTTCAAAGTTGAATTCAGCCAAAGAGATGTTTCAGACTCTGAAGGACCTGTATGAATTCAACAACACCAGTAGAGCTCTAGCCCTAAAATGTCAACTTCTGCATGTTAAAATGGTAAGAGGAGAATCAGTAGCTTCATACTTCGTGAAGATTACATAGTTAAAAGATCAGCTCAATGCAATTGGAGAATCCTTTGCAGACAAAGATTTGGTCATGCTTGCCATGAATGGACTTCCCCACTCTTGGGAATCCTTCATTCAAGGTGTCAGTAGGAGAGATGATCTTCCTAAATTTGATAGGTTGAGAGCTGATTGCATTCAGTAAGAATGTAGACTAGAAGCTAGAGGCAATGGAAGTAAAAATCATCATGAAGATGATCATGTACTTGCTGCCCACACTTCAAAAGGGAAAGGAAAGAAAGGAAATTTCAAAAGATTTAGAGAGAAGAATTTTGAGTCAGCTCCTGATTCCAAGAAAAAGAAGAAGGATCTTTCTAGGATCCAGTGCTTCAAATGTGACAAATTCGGACACTTTGCTAGAGTTTGAACCTCAAGACCAAAGCCTCAAGCAGCTGCTGCAAATACTGAGAACTCTTCTCCTCAAAGAGAGTCAAGTGAAAATTCTGAAGGATTCTTATTTATTTCTGCACTTTCCAGCAATGTTCCTACTAACAGTGACACATGGTTGATTGATAGTGGAGCATCTCGTCACATTACTGGTTATCGTGACCACCTCTCCAACTTGAAGGAAAAAGATTCTCATCTTCAAGTTATCATTGGTGATGATGCATGTTATTCTGTGAAGGGTGTTGGTTCTACTTCCTTCCAGTTGGATTCCGAAATTCCTCTTCACTTGAGTGATGTTCTTTTCGTTCCTGGCATTAACAGGAAACTGATTTCTATTTCAGCATTAGAAGACAAGGGTTATCATGTTGTTTTTGTTGATCGAAAAGTTCTTGCATGGAAGAAGAACACCAACTTTCAGTCAGCTCGTGAGATTGGTGTTCGTCATGACAGTCTTTACAAACTTTCAGCCCTTCCTATTCAAGCATTAGCTCATGATTCTACAAGTTCCAGTGAGTTGTGGCATAAAAGGTTTGGTCACTTAAATTTCAGAACCTTGTCTTCAATGGAGAAGATGGTGGTTGGTCTTCCAAAGCTGAACCAAAACCATGAAGGCGTCTACAAGGGGTGTGCTCTAGGTAAGAACATTAAAAGTACTTTTCATAGTAGTGAAAGTAGAGCAAAGGAAATCCTAGAGTTAATTCATTCTAAATTGTGTGGTCCTATGTCAGTTGCTTCCCATAGTGGTTTTTGGTATTATGTTACCTTCATTGATGACTTTTCTCGAAAGTGTTGGATTTATTTTCTTAAGTCTAAGGAATCTGATGAAGTGTTGTCCAGATTTAAATAATTTAAACCACTTCTTGAAAATTTATCTAACAAGAAGATAAAGGTTCTAAGGTCTAATAATGGAGGAGAATATGTTTCTGATATATTTCGTAACTTTTGTGTTGAAGCTGGGATTAAGAGGGAGTTTTGTGTCCCTTATAATCCTCAACAAAATGGTGTAGTTGAAAGAAAGAATAGGACAATTGTTGAGGCGGTGAAGGCTATGATCCATGATCAAAGTCTTCACACATTTTTATGGGCAGAGGCTTGCAAGACAGCAGTATACATTCAAAATGGTAGTCCTCATCAAATTCTAGACAACATGACTCCAAAAGAAACATTTTCAGGTATCAAACCAAATATTAGTCATCTCAGAATTTTTGGATGTCCTGTCTATATTCATGTTCCAAAAGAGAAAAATTCTAAGTTTGAACCTTCAGGAAAGAAAGGGATATTTGTTGGGTATAGTGAATCGTCAAAAGCATATAAAATCTACATTCTAAGTCAAAAGCAAATTGAAATCAGCAAGGATGTCTCTTTTGATGAAGATGTAGCTTGCAAGAAATCCAAAGAGTCTAACATGGAATCTGATAGAGAAGACTTTGAGCCTCCTCAAGACATAGATATGGCTGACCCGGATTTACCTTCAGAGATTCACAAGGAGAATACAGATTTAGAAGACTCTATTGATCTTGTTGATCCTATCGATCTTATTGATCCTATAGATACTTTTGCAGGTCCCAGTAATATCTCAGCTGATAAGAAAAGACCATTGTGGGTCAGGCACACTATGGAAGAGGCTGAAAAATATGCAGCCCCTCGTGGCACTTTCAGAGAGAGTAAAAGGCCTCATAAGTTTGCAGGTTATGTAGCTTTGATGAGTCACATTATAGCATTTGAGCCATCTAATTTTGAAGAAGCTTCAAATCAGCATATGTGGAAGGATGCCATGATGGAGGAGTATCAATCCATCATCAAAAATGATGCGTGGGACATTGTTCCTACGTCCAAAGGTAAATCAGTTGTTTCTTCTAAGTGGTTGTTCAAAATTAAATATGCAGCTGATGAAAGTATAGAAAAACATAAAGCTAGATTTGTAACTAGAGGTTTTTCACAAAAGGAAGGCATAGACTATGAAGAGACTTTTGCACCAGTAGCTCGTTACACCTCTATCAAAACCATCATAGCTATTGCAGCAGTGAAGGGTTGGAAACTTCATCAAATAGATGTGAAAACAGCATTCTTAAATGGAATAATTGAAGAGTAAGTATACATTGAACAACCAGAGGGGTTTGTGATTCATGATAGGGAGTCACATGTGTGCAAGCTGAAAAAGGCCTTGTATGGTCTTAAACAAGCTCCTCGTGCTTGGTATGAGAGAATTGATCATTATCTTTTGAGCTTGGGCTTCCAAAAGAATGATGTTGATCCAAATTTATATATCAAGGTAAGTGATGACAAAGTGTTGATCCTTGTGCTTTATGTAATGATTTGTTTCTCACTAGTGATGATGATCTCATTATCAAATGTAAGGAGTTAGCTTCTGAATTTGAAATGAAAGATCTTGGTCTCCTTCACTATTTCCTTGGGCTTGAGGTATGGCAAAGACCAAATGAAATTAAATTGAGTCAGGGAAAATATGCTATTGATATTTTGAAGAGATTTGGTATGTTAGAGTGTAAGTCTATGGTGACTCCTATGGAAGCAAATCTAAAAAAGTTACATGAGGTTGCAGCCACTTCAGATTTAGTTGATCCTACTAGGTACAGACAGTTAATTGGCTCCTTAATGTATTTGGTTAATACAAAGCCTAATATTTGTTATGTTGTTAATACTTTGTGTCAGTTCATGTGTGAACCAAGATAAATTCACCTTTGGGCAGTCAAACACATATTGAGATATGTTTGTGGTATAGTGGGATATGGTTTAAAATATTCTTCATGTGTAGAGTTGAACTTGCAAGGGTTCTTTGATTCAAATTGGGCAGGTTGTATACCTGACAGGAAGAGCACTTCAGGTTGTTGTTTCAGCATAGGTTCAGCTATGATTTCCTGGTGCAGCAGGAAACAATCTTGTGTTCCTCATGTACAGTTGAAGCAGAATATGTTGCAGCTTGTGTGGCTGCAAGAGAAGTTGTGTGGCTTCGCAAATTGCTTGCAGGTTTGTTTGGGCAGCCTCTGGAACCTACAGTGATTCTTTGTGATAACCAAAGTTGTGTGAATCTTTCGGTTAATCCTGTTTTCCATGACAGAACCAAACATGTGGAAATTAAATATCATTACTCGAGAGATATGGTTCAAAGGAAAGCAGTTGAGCTCAAGTACATTTCTACAGATGAGCAAACTGCGGACATTCACACCAAGCCACTTCGGAGAGTGACGTTTTGTTACCTCCGAGATAAGATTGGTATCGTGGAGAATGCTGCTCTTGCTGAGAGAGAGTCTTGGCATTAGTGATTCTTTGCATATGATTAATGAGTTTGTCTCTCTATGAGAGAGAAGTTCGAGGTGCAATCCCTTGTTAATGAAAAGTTTGAGGTGAAATCCCTTGTTAATAAGTTCTTCTCTGCGAGAGAAGTTCGAGTGGAAATCCCTTGTTAATGAGTTCTTCTCTATGAGAGATGTTCGAGGTGAAATCCCTTGTTCCACCCTATGGGAGTAGCTATGGTGGATCCACCCTCTGGGAGTAGCCATGGTGAAGTCATGTGTATGACTCCATGACTTAATTTTTTGTTTTTCTAAATCACCCTCTAGGAGTAGCTATGGTGAATATTGTTATGCTGAGATAACAATTTTTATTGAGTAAATTTGTGATGAGATTTTGTTGACACTCCTTTTGGTTGCAGCTACCTGCCCTTGTCATGAGATGACTTACTGAAGATCTCTCTCTTGCTAAGAGGAGTGTTGAGTTTTTGGTAGCTGTAAGATAGATCCTCTACTCGTGATGATGTCTTTTGTCTCTATTCAGCGTGCTTCTCATGTTGATGTTGTGCAATATCTCTATTCGCATTTGTATCATCAAAGTTTCATATTCTTTGGTATCCTGCTCATGTTCAGTATTTCTGCTCGTGCGTGTCATTGTTGGCATCGTGTGTATGATGCTTCATGCTTATTTGGCATGGTTGCTCTTCCCTCATCTTATTATGATTGTGTTCTTCCTATCTATTCCATTTGGATGTTGACTTGGCATCGGTTACTTCTTGCTCAATCGTCTTCACTGTTGGTTCTGTTTTCACAGGATATTAGTTATTGCTGCATTAATGCAGTTGTCGGTTTTCTTCTTCAACGTTTCATATTCTCGTCGGTTTTCTTGTATCTAAAAAGGCATCGCTGCTTTCTTACCATCTGTCAGTTCATAGTTGTATTTGAGATATCCTTATTGTATTGTCGTGAGTGTTATCTCTGGGTGAATCGGCAATAACTGAATATTGTTTTTATTGAGTTTCATGATATTGAGAGTACTGATATAGCAGGCGGTTGTGTGTTTCATATTTTGGAAGGTTAGAAGATCGTTTATATAATTTCATTTTTCAGATTTTGATGCGATGCTCGATGTAAGAGCAGAACTTTATATGTATTGAAACTATACTGTGATTTGAGATCTGTGTATCATGACTTCCTGAAAACGATACTCTGCTGATTTTTTATTTGCTCTGATCATTGAGTGATCATTGAATGTTAAAGACATCAATAAGGGGCAGAGATTTTTTTGTAATTGATTTGATAATCTGAATAAAGGAACTATCTTCTGTGGGCTGGGTTGTTTCCCTCTGTGAGGAGGGTTTTTCCCAGGATAACTCCTTGTGTTATCAGTTGTTTGTTAAATTTTGTATTTCTTTGTTGCTATATTATATTTCTGGTTCTTTAATTTTACAATCTGAACCCTGAAGGATCACCTGCAGAATTAATTAAGTTGGATAAACAAAATATATATCGAGAATCTAACCAGAGAGAGAGACTGGCAAATATATTGAGAAAGAAAAACAGGTGGAGGAATTGAAAAGCATAACAAAGAACTAGTTGGTTAAACAGCATGAAGGAACCCGTAAGAACCTAAACAATTCCAATTACAAATGAAACTTCCATTCTACCATCACAACTGTGGGATCCTTATCATTGGAATTAACTGTTAGTCAGCTAAAGAGTGTTATTAAGATGGCAGATCATATAGTTGCACAAACAAAGATACATGTTTGATCTGCTATAAGACCGGCCTTCCAAAAGCAATAAAAATAAATCCATGTGACTCCGTTAGAAATCCAAATTTTCGACTACAGAAGACATTGTGATATTGCATCACAATTTAACTTGCTATGGAAAATATCTCCTACTTATCTACAGAAGACATTGTCAGCTTTACTATAGATTATGTCATGAAAAGGCAAATTTAACAGCACTGTTTTCCAAAAACAAGAAGAAAAAAGGTTTGACGAGACTTCCAGTAGAACATGGAGTATGGATAAGACATAAATGTAAGCTCTTAAGGATCACATGCAAACTCTATTCTGTAGGGTAAAATATATATATATATAAGGAGAACCTGAACAATGAGAGAGAAGCATGGAGAGTGTATTGAGAAAGAGCAAGAGGTAGAGGAACCAATGAGCATAAAAGAGAATTAAATGGTTAAAAAGCATTTGTTAGCTCCTAAATCCTGAGATGCAAATGTGAGAACTAGAACATAAGATACCAATGGAAGAACTTCAAATGCAATTGATTTGCACATAAACTAAGGATGCTCTAGCAGCGGGATAGCAAGCAAAACTGCCATATGTGAAATATGTCATGAGGTCAAGTTCCACATCTATGAAAAAATAAAATTCATTACATTGAGTGCAAAAGGTCTGCGCTCCCCTGAAAATAAAATAACTATGAACATAATGGTGTATAATATATACCAATCACGGCATTTATGAGACAAAGATGCCAGAGCATTACAAAGCACATATATATATAAGCCTCAAGAACATCTCAGCTTCCACTATGTTTTTCTTTCTTTAAGAACAGGTGTTTCTCGGAGTTATAATTGCTTTATGGAATGCAGACATGTCAGAAAAGATGGAGGATGACCTGGAACTAACAAGATAAAAAACAAGTCGAAATTTTAGGAAAGGGGTTCCAGCATTTATTATGGGCCAGGGATGCACAATACATGGTGTAATTCCACAATAAATTAAATATCGAATGTGCATCACAGATGGCAATCATGGGTGTAGGCGTCAATATAAACTTACAGATGCTACTGAAGAAAAGGGATGCTGACTGTGATCATGGGTAAAACCTTCAAAATAACCTTATAAATGACAGCGAGAGAAAAAAAATAGGATGCTGAAGTTCATGAAGATCACATTTCTGGGACTAGTCCTGCAGGAAGCAGATGCTGACCCATGGAGAAGACTTATACACAGTTTTTGTTCAATACCACAGACAAAAAGCAATGGAAAGAAGATTAGTTTAAGTGTTGAACAACAGAGTCTTTGAAGAGTTTAAGGGTGATTACGACCAGTGTGATTATGACCAGTCTTCTTAATTTGCAAGATGGTATGGAACATTTTATGATTAAAGTGGTTTACAAATGATAAGTATATCTTGCTAAGATAGGTAAACTAGAAAAGAAATTCTCAATTCATGCAACACGTGCTACAAGAAGTGGATACACGGTAGGCAGCATCAACAAATCTATACAAAGATTGTGAAATAACAAAAAAGAGGGAAAGTGGCTGTACTCCAAGGGACATCTTCACACATAAACGTCCATCAAAGAGTGATTTGGTTAAGGTAAGCACCTCCTTGTTCAACAAATCCTCCATTGTCGCATCTAATAAGTCCCTTGGTCAATTTTAGGCACACACAAAAGGAATCAACTCTAAGCTTCTAACAAAAATGGGATATGATGGCAAAGGATGGCCAACGAATCCTTATACCCCTAGAGGCTGGGGAAAGACCACCATTTGGTGGCCTTGTGTTTCATGACAGTGAGGTTGGAGGATACTCCTAAACAACCAAAGCAAGGGAAGCTTGTAAAGGTGAAGACTTCAAACCACCTTCACATCAACTTCATCCCAACATGGATATAGAATTGGTCACTTTATCTTTGTAAAGTCCCAAATTGATTGTAATTTTTCACCAAGAAGTGGACAACAAGCACAAGAAGCAGAGGATATGGTTTTAACTCAAGGGGGCAAAGAAGCATTTACAAAAAAATGGTAGAATTCACCACATTGTTCTTAAGTAAAGAGGAAGTGAAGAGATAGCACTCCAACTTCTCCACTTGGTAATCCCTGAAAGGTAACAAGCAAGCATCAAGCTCTGATGGAAACGTGCAGGGCAGGTCCAAATTTTCCATCATATATACATGTTATAAGAAGAAAGGTCTCAATAGATAAGAGTAATCATTGTGAGAGCATGTGCAAGTAGATGCAAACCATCGTTAGACGTCCCAATATATTTAGAAAAAAAGGTCAAAGACAGAACCATTCATCTAGCATGCAAAAGAGAAAGGTTTAAACACACTCCAAGAAAGTCAAAAACCACATGATTTGAACACATGTCAGGCCATTAGTTATTGCAGCTATTGCAAGGATCATGTACATTTGGATAACAAGTGTTGTAAACTTCATCTTCATCTTCATCTAAGAATGGCCAAGTAAAGCAAGGGCAGGCACAAGCTAAGAGAAAAGAAGAAGAGCGTAGAAGGACACAAGGATCAAGAAGGAAGGAGTGTGTGTCACATGTATCCTAACCACTATTGCAAGTAGATAATGGTAAGGCCGTATCTTTTGATTCTCGAGGGGGCTACTTGCATAGATTGCAAAGTAGATACTTGTGAAACATCTCAGCCATGAATATGAGCTCTCACCATTTGTCTGAAGAATGCTTCAGCAAGGAAGGCGGAAGAAGAGTCACTGTAAGAGAGTGGAAGTCAAGGGAATCAGAAGGCAACACTTGTAGGATGTATTCATTTATTGTCACATGAAAATTGAGCATTTGATTGGAAGAAAGGCAGAAAAATTAAAATATCTGGCCCAAATCCATAGGAAAAACAAATGCAGAAAAAATAAAATGGCGTGAAAAACATACTATATTATACAATGCTAATTAGGTGAGCTTCAGTAGAATATGAACGTGGCTTAATAAGTAAAATTGGCATCCAATTCTGACGCCAGCTGATGCCCCCACATTGTGACTTTTAGACTAAATGTTTCCGGTGAGCTGCCAGACTTCCAAACAATACAAATAAAAAAATAATGCACCATTCACTGAAAAATTTTAAATTTTCCTATACTAAACAAAAAAAGAAACTTACCTCAAAATCTGAGGGCAGCTCGAACTCGAGGTTATCTACTTGATCATATCTTTTGTTTTTTTTGGTATCTTCTTGTGCTGAATCCTCCTCATACTCGTACTCATCTCCGTCAAGTTTTTCTCCGTCATCCTGAACTTCTTCATCATTGCTTGTGGGATGAAGAATATCTATCTCTTTTTTAAGCGAAAAAGGCAGGCGAGGAGCCTTTTTGGAACCTCCATTCTTATTCTTCTTAGTTTTTTTCACCTTGGGCGGAGGACGAGGCAAAGGAAAGGGAGATTTCTTCGCCATTTTCTTGTCTTTCACAGGTGGAGTTCGTCCTTTCACGATTTTAACCATGTTTTAAGACTTATGAACCCTAGTCTGTGCTATTTCACTATGAAAGGTTTCGCGTTGAAAAGGTTCAAATTGAAATTGCTTCCACATTTGAAGCCTGTTGAAATTTGGTTTTTGTTTTTTCAATTCCGCAGACCACCTCTTGATTCGCGAGGGTTTTAGCTGCGTACGCAATAAATAATTATATAATTTTAATTTTTAAGGGTTTCAAAAAGAAATAGAAAAATCTAGGTAAATGATGGCAAGAAATATCAATACAAAGATCAAGTATTTCAATAAAGTGTTAATTTTTCGAATCATAATAATTTAGAGAACATTCCAATTTTGTATAGATAATATTATTCTTCTATGGAAAATATTGATCTTTAATTACATACATTAAACATTGAATATCTATTTATTTTAAAAGGATAATTATATTTAAATAGTATTTTTATATAGTTAAATATTTTAATCTTTGTATTTTAATGTGAGGCGCTTATTTTTTAATCAAATTTTTACATAAAAATTAAATAGGCGATATCTTTCAATGTATTTTATATATATTAAAATATATATAAGCTAATAGTATTCGTGGCACAACAAACATTAGATAATTAATATATAATAATATATATTAGGATTATTATTAGGGTTAGGGTTAGGATTAGGATTTAGAATTATGATTGGAATGAGGGTTTAGGGTTAGGATTGGGGTTTAGCATTAGAATTATGGTTATGGTTAAGGTTTATGTTATGGGTATTATCATGGTTAGGGTTATGGATTTAATTAGGGTTAGGGTTTAGGTTTATGGTTATGATTAGGTTTAAGATTAGCATTATGGTTGGGATATTGGTAAGGGTAGTGGTTTGCATCATCATTGGTATTATGGTTAGGCTTTTAAGATTTGTAGTACAATTAGAATTTATGGTTAGGATTAGGATTTAGAATTTAGTATTAGGATTATCATTAGGGTTTGGGTTTATATCATTGTTAGTATTATGGATAGAGTTAGGATTTTAATTAGGATTGGGCTTTTGACATTAAGGTTGGGATTAGGTTTTAGGGTTTAAAATTAGAATTGTGGTTAGGATTAGGGTTAACATCATGGTTAGTATTATCATGAGGGTTGGTATTTAGGGACAAGGTCAGTGTTAAGGGTTTATATCATGGTTGGAACTATGGTTAAGGTTAAGACTATGGTGAGGCTTACGTTTATGTCATGATTAGGGTTAGGGTTGGGTTTAAGTTTTGGGTTTAGATCTTGTTTGGGATTAGGATTATGGTTAGGATTTAGTGTTTGAGTTAAGGTTAGGTTAGGGTTAGGATTAAGGTTTAGGGTATAGGTTAGCATTATGTTTAGGGTAAGGGTTTACACCATGGTTACTATTATGGTTAGGGTTAGGGTTTTGGCTAGGATTAGAATTTGGATTTGGGGTTACAACTAAGATTAATTTTATTGTTAGAGTTAGGCTTTATATCATGGTTAGTATTATGGTCAGAGTTAGGGTTTTGATTAGGGTTAGAGTTATTATTAGGATTTTGGATTATGGGGTATTATTATGTTTATGATTAAGGTTAGGGTTAGGGTTTACATCATGGCTAGTATCCTAGTATTATGGTAAGGGTTAGGGTTTAGAGTTAGGATCAAGGTTTGTGGTTTAGGATGAGGATTATGGTTAGGTTTAGGGTTTATATCTCGGATGGAATTATGATTAGCGTCGTGGTTTTAATTAGGGTAAGGGCTTACAATAAGGGTTTAGGTTTATTTCATGGTTATGGTTTAGGTTTGGGTTATGTTCTTAAGATTAGGATTATGGTTAGGCTTATGGTTGAGGGATTGCATTATGGTCTCGCTTAAGATTAGGAGTGTGGTTAGGGTTAGGGTTTAGAGCTTGGTTAGGGATTATGGTTAGGGTTTATGGTGAGGATTATGATTAGTATTTAGGTTTAGCATTATGATTATGGTTAGGGTTAGTGTTTACATCATGGTTAGTATTATGATCAGGGTTAGGGTTTTGGATAGGCTTAAATTTTAGGATTAGCGTTAGGATTGGGGTAAGGGTTAAGATTATGGTAAGGGTAAGAGTTTACATGATGGTTAGTATTATGGTTATCCTTAGGATTTTGATTGGGGTTAGGATTTAGCATTGGGGTTAAAATTAGAATTTAGAGCTTAAGGCCCTGTTTGGTTGAGGGGTGGAATTGGATTTTGATGCCCAAAACTAGGTTTTGGGTTCAAATCCGTTGTTTGGTGCGTTAAAACAATAACCCAAATATCGCTTCCTAATGACATGTAACTAATTGAATGTTTGATAATGTTAAGTTGAAGATGATGCAAGGCATTAAATCAGTTAATGGTTTGTATTTTCATTGATGTTAACTTGATATCATTTGTATGGTCATGTACATAATGCCAAAGACTTCAAAGAATCAATGGAACAAAGGTTATGCTTTCAACAATGCATAAAAGTCAAGTATTCACTAAGTGAAAGACAACACCGACGGAGTGCACCCATCGAAAAAGGCAAAGAAGAAAAGTCACAGTGATACCCGACGAGCAGAAGATACTGTTGCCCGACGAAGCTAAACCACAGGATGCCAAATGACCTAAAAATAGAGTTGCCTGATGAGTAAAAATCCAATGATGTCCGACGGACGGAGATCCTGAAGCTAGCTGGAGTCACACCGATGGAACTATCAATTGTCACCGACGACTAACTGTAGAGTTGACCGACGGAACAAAGAGTTCAGAAAATAATAAAATATCTAGCTGGCAAGAGCTAAAGATAGACTTAACTGGTTGTTTTCTTTGTTTTATTCAACCAGAGTTAAGTGATTGATTTAAAGATGATTTGTACAGTTGGCATGAAGATAACTACGAGACAAATTAGGAGTTATGCTTTAAATCTAATTGGATAGATTGTTTTTCACACCAAGAATCAAGAATCAAGAAACAATGAATATCATGTCTATATAAGAGACAAGCTTAATTCATTTTTGATATAACATTCACGAAAAAGGGATTAAGGGGAGTGGATGAAAAGAGGATGCTGAAGAGAAACTGATGAAGAACAACTTCATGCAGTACTGATCAACCAAGCTGAAGGAGAGCTAAGGAATTCTGCAAACACCGACAAATAATGAGCACAGCATCACAGAGCAGAAAGTGTGGAGCACAAAAGAATTAAATTGATACATTGATCAGAGAGGTAATGTACTTAAATAGATCTAAAAATATGCAATTCAAGTTGCATTAGAAACAGCTCATATTATTTCAGTTTAACCATTGAAGCATCAAGTCTCTTAACATAGCAGGACTTAACAGTCTTCTATATATTGAGGTACATCCCAAGGAGTGCCAAAAAGGTTGATTCATGAAAGTAGCATTGGATATGCCTGATGCCTATTGACAGTCTAAGAGAGAAGCCGATTCAAGGATGGCAACATTAGATGCCCAATACTAAGTGAAAACCTATATGTGTAAAATCCTCCAACAAGGTCACAACTAACAGTGTGTTTGTAATATTTAACAAGGATGGCTCTTAACAAGTCTCACTTTAGAAGAGTGAAAATTTGGGGTACCGGTCCCAGTGGTTTTTTTTTCCCTTAACAGGGTTTCCATGTTAAAATCCATGTGGTATACGTGTGTATGATGCATTTTTTTACTGTTTTGTATCTTACTTAATTCATTTTGGATATATCAGTATACTCTACATATTTACTGTATTTTGGTAAATAGATGACTGCTTATCGGTAAACATTAAGAAGAAGGTTTAACAGAGCAATCCGACAAGTAGTAAATTGATATAAGTTGTTCAAGTCATTCATCTTGTAGGACAAAAGATAACTTGAGAAATAATTAGTGGTTATAAGAGTTGAAGGGTTGATTTATGGATTAATTTTTGAGGCCACTGATTCACC
>MU227817.1:3979428-3991593 GCA_018584345.1 Thuja plicata
ATGGTGTTTGTGGCTGTAAAAGATGATTTAGATGATGATGAAGAAAGGTATGTAGAAACAACTCTCATATCTAAAATTAGCAAAAATGATGTTTGGATCATAGATAGTGGTTGCACTCATCATATGAGCGGTGATAAGCAAAAGTTTGAGACTTTTAAATACTACAAGAGTGGATCAGTAAGAATGGGAAATGACACACCTTGTCCAGTTGAAAGTAGAGGAACAATAATGTTGAATAATCAGATAAATTGTGAGAATGCTTATTGGGTAAATGGATTGAATTATAATCTATTGAGTGTTTCTCAGTTGAATAAGTCAGGTCACAAAGTTGCATTTGAAAATAAGAAGGCAAAGATCTTCAACAAATCTAGAAATCTGATTGGTACCAGTGAACAGACAAAAGGTAACTTATTCTATCTGAATGATACTGACTCCACTTGTTTGATTGCTACAAACGAAGACATGTGGTTATGGCACAAAATAATGTGTCATGTGAACTTTGACAACATGATAAAGATTAGCAAAAAGAGAAATGTCAGAGGCTTACCGACGATGACCAAGCCCGACAACATCATGTGTAAAACTGTCAAAAAGGTAAAATGACAAAGTCTAGTTTCAAAAGCAAAACCCATACATCTGATGCAATTCTAGAATTAGTCCATATTGGTTTATGTGGACCTATGAGGACAAAGAGTTATTATGGAGATAGATATTTTATTCTCTTTGTTGATGATTACTCTAGAATGATGATAGTTATGTTTATAAAAGATAAATCAGAAACATTTAAGATGTTTAAATGGTATAAGGCTATGGTAGAGAAACAAAGTGGTAAGGATCTAAAATGTTTGAGATCAGATAGAGGAGGTGAGTTTATATCAGATGAATTCACTAACTTTTGTAATGAGCATGGTATAAAGAGATGGGTTTCTGCACCAAGAACACCACAACAAAATGGGATTGCTAAGAGAAGGAACAGATCAATAGTTGATTGTGCTAGAACACTGATGCTAGAAAAAGGCATCACCCAAATATTCTGGAGGGAAGTTGTCAGTGTTATTGTTTACACACTGAACAAAGTACAATTGAAGAAAGACACCAAGAAGACACCTTATGAGCTATGGTATGGATACACACCCAATGTAAGTTATTTCAAAAATTTTGGCAGTCAATGTTATATATTAAAAGATGATAGAAATGGAAAACTTGAATCCAAGAGTGATGAAGGAAATTTTTAAGGGTATTCTACCAAGAGCAAGGCTTACAAATGTCTAAACAAAGCCTCTAACAAAATTATTGAAAGTTCAAATGTAAAGATAGATGAATTTGCAGAGAAGAATGAACAAGAAAGCACTAAAGAACCAGAGGACTACAATAAGTTCACTTACAGTGAGGAACCTGACACTCTACCCTACCAACAATGTAGAGCTCCTGAGCTACAAATCATTGCTCCCGAGCATCAGACTGCAAATACCGATGGTCGGGATAATGATCAAGATAATGTGCAAGGTGATGAAGAACAGAATGAAGATCAAAATAACGATCAAGTTGATACACAAAGAGTTGTACCTGTACTTGCAAGATATGTAAGAAGGAACCATCCAGAGATCCAGATCATAGGAGATAAGAAAGCTGGTACAAGAACAAGAAGTAAGTCTCAAAACTCAAGTTGTCTAATTTGTGAGTTTAAGCCAAAATCTGTCAATGTTGCACTTGATAATGAAGAATGGATAAGTGCTATGAATGATGAGATTGAACAGATTGAGAAAAATGAAACATGGTCACTTATGCCAAGACCAGATGACAAGAATGTCATCGATACAAAATGGATATTCAGGAATAAGCTAAATGAGAATGGAGAAGTCACAAGGGACAAAGCAAGACTAGTATGCAAGGGGTATGCACAAGAGGAAGGTATAGACTATGGAGAGACCTTTGCACCCATTGCTAGGCTAGAAGGAGTAAGAATATTGCTTGCTTATGCTGCATTCAAAGGATTCAAAGTATATCAAATGGATGTCAAATCAGCATTCTTAAATGGAATACTTGAAGAAGAGGTATACATTGAACAACCAGAAGGGTTTGTTGATCCAGACAAGAGGAACATGGTATGTAGACTTCACAAAGCCTTGTATGGATTGAAACAAGCTCCAAGAGCCTGGTATGAATGACTTCTTTCCTATCTAATAAGTATTGGATTTGTAAGGACTAGTGAAAATAGTAATCTTTATTTAAAGGAAGATACTGATGCTAACACTTTGATTGCTAAAATATTTTTTGATGACATCATATTTGGAGGCAATGATATTCTATGCAAATCATTTGAAAATGAGATGAGCAAAGAGTTTGAGATGTCTATGTTTGGAGAAATCAAGGTCTTTCTTGGTCTCCAAATCATGCAACAAGGAGAAGGTATTTTTATTACACAGTCCAAGAACATCAAAGAGGTCCTGAAAATATTCAAGATGGAAGAATTCAAACCAGTTGGAACACCGATGGCTACTGGATGTAAGTTGACAAAGGAGGACAAGACAACATAGGTAATTCAGACTTTGTACATATCAATGATTGGGAAAATCATGTATTTTGTACACACTAGACCAGATATTGCACATGCAGTAGGAATTGTTGCTAGATTTTCTGCTAACCCCAGAGAATCACATATGACTGCTGTGAAAAGAATTCTAAGATATCTGAAGAATATTGAGGAATTTGGTTTATGGTATAGAAGAGAAGGCAAATTTGAACTTAAGGTGTTTATCAACGCTGATTGGGCTAGAAATCTTGATGACCAGAACAGAACAACTGGAGGAACATTCTTTATGGGTGACAGACTTATCACATAGATTAGCAAGAAGCAAGGATGCATCTCTCAGTCTACTGCAGAAGCAGAGTATGTTTCTACTACTGCAAAGTGCTCAAATATTGCATGGATCAAACAGTTGCTGGAAGGTATGCATATGAAGATCTTAGATCCAGTGACTATCTATTGTGATAACACCAGCGCAATAAATATTTCCAAGAATCCAGTCATGCATGCTAGGAATAAACACATTGCCATCAAGTATCATTATTTGAGAGAACAAGTTCAAGAAAAAGAGGTGATACTTGAGTATGTGCAATCAAAATAACAATTGGCTGATATCTTCACCAAGCCACTGCCCAAGGATACATTTGAGTACTTAAGAAAGAGACTAGGGGTCAAACCCTTGTCTACCAATTAGTAAAATGATTGAAGGTTGCATCAGCCTACATATTATCAAAATATATCACTCATGTTGATGCAAGCAAAGAGATGAACTTCAAAAGATACATCTATATATAGATAGGATTATATTAGAACCGAGCACCAGAGCATATTGTTGTATTACTGATGGATAAGGGAAATTCAAGGAATATATTATGGATAGGAGAAAAATGATTGCTTGACATGAATGTCAGATATTTGTAAAATTTTTGTTTGACATTGCTATCAAAGGGAGAGCGATTCCATATTATCACATCCTTCAGAAAAAGAGAGATAGTTTATCCATTATCAAATTACTCCAACAGGGAGGGATTATATACAAAGGGAGAGTTGCTGACAAGAGAAAAAGACATCGCAAGAGAGAGAGAGAACAATCAAAGGAGAGAAATTAACGCAAGAAGAGAACTCAACACATCAGAAGACAAAGAACTGCAAGAATCAAATCTAAGCTAAAATAGAGCTTACCGAAGTTCAGACATATCGGTTGACAAAAGGGAGAGATTGGTAGTTTGATGAATCTCAACGATTGTATTTCATATTGTATTAGAAATAGTATAGTGTGATAATATAGCATGTTGCCATCAATGCCAAAGGGAGAGATTGATGACATGTAACTGATTGAATGTTTGATAATGTTAAGTTGAAGATAATGCAAGGCATTAAATCAGTTAATGGTTTGTATTTTCATTGATGTCAACTTGATATCATCTGTACGGTCATGTACATAATGCCAAAGACTTCACAGAATCAATGGAACAAAGGTTATGCTTTCAGCAATGCATAAAATTCAAGAATTCACTAAGTGACAGACAACACCGACGAAGTGCACACCATCGAAAAAGGCAAAGAAGAAAAGTCACAGTGATACCTGATGAGTAGAAGACAGTGTTTCCCGATGAAGCAAAACCACAGGATGCCCAACGAGTTGAAAATAGAGTTGCCTGACGAGTAAAAATCCAATGATGCCCGACAGACGGAGATCCTGAAGCTAACTGGAGTCACACCGACGGAACTATCAGTTGTCACTGACGACTAATGACAGAGTTGACCAATGGAACAGAGAGTTTAGAAAATGATGAAATATCTAGTTGGCAAGAGCTAAAGAAAGACTTGATTGGTTGTTTTATTTGTTTTATTCGACTAGAGTTAAGTGATTGATTTAAAGATGATTTGTATAGTTGGCATGAAGATAACTACAAGACAAATCAGGAGTGATGCTTTAAATCTAATTGGTTGGATTTTTTTTCACGCCAAGAATCAAGAATCAAGAAGCAATGAATATCATGTCTATATAAGAGACAAGCTTAATTCATTTTCGATATAACATTCACGAAAAATGGATTAAGGGGAGTGAATGAAAAGAGGATGTTGAAGAGAAACTGATGAAGAACAACTTCATGCAGTACTGATCAATCAAGATGGAGGAGAGATAAGGATTTCTTCAGACACCAACGAACAGTGAGCACAGCATCACAGAGCAAAAAGTGTGGAGCACAAAAGAATTAAATTGATATATTTATTAGAGAGGTAATGTACTTAAATAGATCTGAAAATATGCAATTCAAGTTGCATTAGAAACAGGTCATATTGTTTCAGTTTAACCATTGAAGCATCAAGTCTCTTAACAGAGCAGGACTTAAAAATCTTCTATATATTGAGGTACATCCCAAGGAGTGCCAAAAAGGTTGATTCATGAAAGTAGCATTGGATATGCCCAATGCCTATTGACAGTCTAAGAGAGAGGCTGATTCAAGGATAGCAGCATTAGATGCCCGATACTAAGTGACAACCTATATGTGTAAAATCCTCTAACAAGGTCACACCTAATAGTGTGTTTGTAACCTTTAACAGGGTTGGCTCTTAACAGGGCTCACTTTAGAAGAGTGAAAATTTGGGGTACCGGTCCCAGTCATTTTTCTCCCTTAACAGGGTTTCCACATTAAAATCCATGTGTTATATGTGTGTATGATGAAATTTCTTTACTATTTTGTATCTTACTTAATTCATTTTGGATATATCGGTATACTTTGCATATTTACAATATTTCGGTAAATAGATGACTGCTTATCGTTAAACATTAAGAAGAAGGTTTAACAGAGCAATCTGACAAGTAGTAAATTGATATAAGTTGTTCAAGGCATTCATCTTGTAGGACAAAAGATAACTTGAGAAATAATTGGTGGTTATAAGAGTTGAAGGGTTGATTTAAGGATTAATTTTTGAGGCCACTGATTCACCCCCCCTCTCAGTTATTACCAACACTTTCATCTTCCAATTTGGGCTAAAATGAGGGTTTCCAACTTCCACCCAAATAGGTGAAATATGATTTCAAAACTTGGTTTTATGTTTTTTTAACCCCATTTTATAATTTCATTTTTCCACCCAAATCTCAATGGCCCCGACGCCTGCGACAACTGCCAGAGCCAAGTCCCAAAAAAGACATTCAAACTATTAAAAGCAACAAAGTCTGAGGAGTTTTCCCCCTGCGAGATAGTAGTAACGATTGGGTTGTGGGGGTCAAATCCTCAAGAACGCCTCTACAATTCATTTTTTCTGTGCTTAACGTGGTTGATGTAGTCAGCCAGCGGCGGTAGGAGAAAGAGGAAGTGGGTTTGAATCACCCTAGGTGTGGGGGTCACAACCATAGTCGTAGTGCTTGCATTGACAAAGGTCAAGAAACTCTTCTGCCCCTACGATGAATCATCTTCTGCCAGGAGAGCAGAGGGTTTACAGAGATTTACCATGCGTGAGATGGAGCAAGCGACAATGAGCTTTGACCCTGTGCACATGCTTGGCAGTGGCGGCGACACCGAAGTATTTCTCAGCGACCTCCCGAGTGGCGAACTGGTGGCGATCAAATGGCTAAAAAAGAAACAGTGACCTGGATAGAGGAGGCGGAGAAGCAATGACATTCATCAACCGAATTTGTCAGTTCCATTTCCAATTTCAAAATTGGCAACCAAACGCAGAAGATGGATTGACTCAGTCGTCTTCCAGGTCAACCAAACGGTCCAAACTATATCCAAAAGATGCAATACTGGAAGATCAAAACCTTATTATGAGATAATAAGGTTTTGAGTCAAATTCCAATTCTCCAACCAAATGGGGCCTAAAGGATTAGGATTATCATGAGGGTTAGGGTTTACATTATGGTTAGTATCATGGTTAGGGTTAGCATTTTGAGTGTGGTTGGGGTTAGGATTGAGGTTAGGATTATAGTTAGAGTTGGAGTTTTGATCAGGGTTGGGGTAAGCTTTAGATTCAGGGTTAGGGTAAGGTTTAGATATAGGGTTAGGGTTAGGATTATGGTTAGGTTAAGGGTTTACATTATGATTAGGTTTAGGGTTTAAGGTTTAGTATTAGGATCATGTTAGGACTTATGGTCAAAGTTACAATTTACATCATGGTTAATATTATTAGGGTTAAGGTTTAGGATTCAGACCAAGATTTAATATTTAGGACAAGGATGGTTATGACAATGGTTAGTTTTAGGGTTTATGTAAAGGTTGGAACTTTGGTAACTATTAGGATTTTTTGTTAGAGTAAGTGTTATATGGTTATAGAAAGGGTAACAATCAAGATTTATGGTAGCTATTTTTTAACTATTATAAATTAATTAAAACATAAAAAATAATTTCATCTTAATATTTATAAAAAAGAACAAATTTCAAATACAAAAATAAATTTTAATAATAGTAAAACATATAAATTACTAAATATAGAAATTATAATAAAATGATATGTGTGTATTTGTATATATATTTATATATGTATGTATATATAGATCTACATTTATATATGTATGTATATATAGATATATTTATATATGTATGTATCTATAGATATACATATACATATATGTATGTATGTGTGTGTGTATGGATACACACACACACATAATATATATATATATATATATATATACACACACACACACACACACATATATATATAACCTCAATATGTATAACTATGGAAATAAATACTAGAACAAAGAAAAGAATCTAAAAAATCACGCTTTTTCTTCGAAACACTACAAAAATAATTACTACACATTGTAAGAATAAATTTTTGAGTTGTAGCAAAGATAGTAATAGTCAAATATAATTATGTTGTCGTGCACCAATGGTGAATTAAATTTGTGTGAATGAAAATTTCTGTTTACATCATAATCAATCTGCATTCTTTGTTGCAAGGATCTTTGTGAAATTTATTCTAATAATTTTGTTTTTTTCATATTGTAACGCAAGTTTGTCATTGTTTTTTCTACTTTTCTAGCTCTTTTAAATATAAGGAAAGCAATGTATATTTATCATTTGATAACAATTACGAATGTGAGATGACATTGCATGACATGACATTACAATGATTAAAATGTAATGCAAAGTTTTAGAAAGTTACAAATGTGGGTTGTTATTCATGTGGATTATGCATTTGGAATCTCATCAAAGAAAGACATTTTGCATCTCAATAGTGTATATGTTAAATTTGGCCTTGTTATTCAACCATACACTTCAACATAGTCCTTATTCATCAGCCACATACATAAGTGAATATGAGTTATTCATCATGTATGCCTGTATGATTCGACCTGTTGCCTTCTATCTAGATGGGGTTTCGAAATAGCTCTCAGAACGAGAGTCTCACAACCATAGACCAATCTAAGAATGAAGGATTTTCTCCATGAATGCAATACAATGCAAGATTAATCTAAGAATTGAAAGATGCAAGATTATTCTAAAAATTGAAATGAGATTAAACTAAGACATGATTGCAGTGCAATTAATCTAAGAAATTGACATTAATCTATTGCAAATGATAGTTAAATGTAAATGAGATTATCAACTAAAATGAAGCAGCAATTCTTTGTTCTAACAATGCATATTTTTCTCAGGTGGGTTTGAATGAGAAATGGGAGCTTTTTTATAGATTGAGAGCCTTCTCAGAATAGAAAGTTTCCTTTTTGAAATAAAACAGATAAAAAAGCCAGTTCAAATTAGCAAGCTTTCTTTAAAAGAAAACAATAAACTATTTTCTCTTTGTTTTAACTATTTTCTTTTCTGATTTTAACTGTTTTCTTTCTCTTTAAAGCACAGTTAATTCAAAACTTCTATTTCTGAACTGAAGAGAAGATTTTTGAGAGAATATTTAATTAAATAAATAAAGTATGACCTCATAAATGTGTTTCTCTCAATTATCTGAATAATTAAATTCAATTATTGAAATGAGGATATTTATTTAATAATTAAATATTATTTAATTCCTTTTCATGTGTTTTAGCTAAAAGGGGTGAATTTAATTTAATTGAAGTGCTAGGGCTTTATAATTAAATTAATTCAATCATAGGGTTTGTTTAGCCAATAGAAATTTAGGAATTAAATATAAAGTATGATTAATGTAGATTTAGGATTTTCTGCATTTGACACTTAGGTCGAGTAGAGTCATTCAAAACTCAGAATTGCCTAGTACAATAGGACTTTGATGATCCAGAAGAATGACAAATGCAACAAAATTGGTTAGGGTTGCAAGATGCCAATTTTGGGGTGTTACATTTTGCCCCTCTTTGGATTGATGTGCGAGCAGCGCATTGATTCAAAGAATAGTATGATGCTTGAAGCACAGAAGAATAGATTTTGAAAAATGATGATGTAAATATCGATTGATGAAGATTTTAGAGGCATCTCCGGGACAGAGCTTGACTCTCCGAAGTCTAGGTTAGGTTGCCAAGACGCCGGTCAAGTAGAGTTTTTGAGGGTCATCTCCAAAATGAAGCTTGATCCTCAGGGATTCGGGTTAGAATGCCCTGATACCTAATAGCTAAATACATCTTTCAAAGATTGTCCCCAGAACGAGGCTCAACCTTCAGGAGTCAGGGTTCGATTGCCCCGATACTTGTCCATAAAAAGATAGTTAACAGAGGTTTTCAGGACTATCTCCAGAATGAAGCTTAGTCCCCCAATATCTAGGTTAGATTGCCCAGACACTGGTTAGATTGATATCTTTCAAAAGACTGTCCCCAGAATGAGGCTCAACCTTCAGGAGTTAGGGTTAGATTGCCCCGATACCTGTCCAAAAAGATAGTCAATAGAGATTTTGGGACTATCTCTAGAATGAACCTTAGTCTCCCAATATCTAGGTTAGATTGCCCAGACACTGGTCAAATTGATATCTTTCACAAGACTGTCCCCAGAACGAGGCTCAACCTTCAGGATTCAGGGTTAGATTGCCCCGATACCTGTCCCAAAAGATAGTCAATAAATATTTTTAGGACTATCTCCAGAACGAAGCTTAGTCCCCCAATATCTAGGTTAGATGGCCCAGACACTGGTTAGATCGAGTTTCAAAATCATCTCCAGAACAGAGCTTGATTTTCAGGAGTCAGGGTTAGATTGCCCCAATTTCCAATAGATGAGTTTTCGAGAATCATCTCCAAAACGAAGCTTGATCCTCAAGAATCTGAGTTAGATTGCTCAGATACTTAATAGACTGAGATTTTGAGAATCATCTCCAGAACGAAGCTTGATCCTCAGGGATCTGGGTTAGATTGCCCTGATACCTAATAGATGATGAGATGTAAGGAGCAAAAGATGCCCTTATTGATTATGAAGTATCTAGTTTTGACTATGAAGTATGAAAAACTAAACATGCCCCAAGTGATGAGGTGCCCCTAGCAATGAGGACTTTTGAATTCAGATTGGATTGATAAAAATAGATTTGAAGCGATTTAATGATGTAATCATCCTGCCCCCTTGGGAGCGAATGGAAAGATGAAACGTCATAATGATGATTGAGAGCGAGAAATCACAGATAGATGTTGAATCGGAGATCAAGAAGAACTCAGAATAGATTACGGAAGAATTTGGAAGATTCAGAATCAATTTCGAGTGATTTTGAGGTCTGGTTGACCAAGTATGACTAGGGTTGACTAGAGTTGACCAGAATTGAATTTTGGTGAAAAGAGTTGAAGATTTGAGAAAATGATGATAGGATAAGATTCTGACAAGAAAGTGATGTCAAAAAGTCGACTGCACAAGCATCCGATCGCGTCGGTCCCAAAAATTTTAAAATGCGATTTTGAGCGATATATAAGTGTCAGATTTTGATTTCGATCACGAAAATGGATTAAGAGAGGCCAAATTAGCTAGTGGTGAAATTTTCACGCAAATCGAAGCACTTTTGAAAATTAGGTCAAAACCTATATATGAGTCCAAGAGGTCATTGTCAAATCATTTGCCTCCGTTGACTTTTGAGAATTGAGTTATGAGTGAAAATGGTGGTCCCTGTGAGCACACATCATTTCGAGCGATCCAGGCATCATAATCGGTCGACAGCCTACAGACCCCCGATAAGTGGTCGATTAACCTCTCCGGCATTTCAAATTTTATTGCTTTCGATCAAATTTTCATTGTTTTTGCATGTTTTAAAACATTGTTTCGTGGGTTCTCGCGCGAGGAACTAGTTTCCTCGCACGGCTCGTGATGAAGCATCGCACGAGAAACTGCCAAAAGGTAGATTCTTGCATTGGCCAGTGGGTATCCTCGCGCAGGAGGGTACCCACGTCTCGCGTGGAAAACCCTTCGACAAGGGGGTTTCTCGCGTGAACAGTGATGAAACTTCGCGCGGCTTGTAAAACTTCTTCACGCGAAAGGCTACTTCTTTACATGGAGAAGATTTAACAGTTTGAGAATAAAACAAGTTTGCGGTGCATCCAAGAGCAATTGCCTCAGCATTAGGCCTTAGTGTAGGATGTCTATAATACTTTATTGCTTAGTTATGCATTTATTATCATGAATTATGAGTCAAGTACTGATCGTGCTTTGTTGTTTGCATGTCTTGCAGGTCGAGTTCCCAGACATTGCATTCAGATCACATCATCCAGCTATCAGTGGGCTGGTGAGATAGTTGGATGACACAGAGATTGCACATATTGACAACTTGGGCCTATCACATCTCTGTGAGATACCCGACATTCAGGTTTATCACAGATTATGTATATGTTAAATTTGGCCTTGTTATTCAACCATACACTTCAACATAGTCCTTGTTCATCAGCCACATACAGAAGTGAATATGTGTTATTCATCCTGTATGCCTGTATGATTTGATCTGTTGCCTTCTATCTAGATGGGGTTTCAAAATAGCTCTCAGAACAAGAGTCTCACAACCATAGACCAATCTAAGAATGAAGGATTTTCTCCATGAGTGCAATACAATGCAAGATTAATCTAAGAATTGAAAGATGCAAGATTATTCTAAAAATTTAAATGAGATTAAACTAAGACATGATTGCAATGAAATTAATCTAAGAAATTGACATTAATCTATGCAAATGATAGCTAAACGTAAATGAGATTATCAACTAAAATGAAGCAGCAATTCTTTGTTCTAACAATGCATATTTTTCTCAGGCGGGTTTGAATGAGAAATGAGAGCTTTTTTATAGATTGAGAGCCTTCTCAGAATAGAAAGTCTCCTTTTTGAAATAAAACAGATAAAAAAGCCAGTTCAGATTAGCAAGCTTTCTTTAAAAGAAAACAATAAATTATTTTCTCTTTGCTTTAACTGTTTTCTTTTCTGATTTTAACTATTTTCTTTCTCTTTAAAGCACAGTTAATTCAAAACTTCTATTTTTGAACTGAAGAGAAGATTTTTGAGAGAATATTTAATTAAATAAATAAAGTATGACCTCATAAATGTGTTTCTCTCAATTATCTGAATAATTAAATTCAATTATTCAAATGAGGATATTTATTTAATAATTAAATATTATTTAATTCCTTTACATGTGTTTTAACTAAAATGGGTGAATTTAATTTAATTAAAGTGCTAGGACTTTATAATTAAATTAATTCAATCATAGGGTTTGTTTAGCCAATAGATATTTAGGAATTAAATATAATGTATGATTAATGCAGATTTAG
>MU227817.1:3991643-4020009 GCA_018584345.1 Thuja plicata
AGGATTTTCTGCATTTGACACTTAGGTCGAGTAGAGTCAGTCAAAACTCAGAATTGCCTAGTACAATAGGACTTTGATGATCCAGAAGAATGACAAATGCAACAAAATTGGTTAGGGTTGCAAGATGTCATTTTTGGGGTGTTACAAATAGAAGGATTTGGTATCTCAACATTCTGTCAAATAAGTAGATATTCACAATGTCAATACTCTTCTTCTCTCAATCATTTGAATTGTTACTTAATTACTTTTGAATGGATTTGGAGGTGATTCGTAGTTGAGAGACAAAAGCTCTTTCAATAAATTTTGTGCAACACGCTTTGGTGTAGATTATTAGGTTGAAATTGGGCATGCATTACAACAAGCACATTCAAGACATTAAAAGAAAAATCCAGAGATTGTAAGGTAAACCACAAGTCATATAATTTGTATAGTTCTTGAAAAGGTTTATGCTTGTTACTTTCCAATTTTGAACTAATGAATTATTTTCCTTAAGGCCTTGTTTGGTAACATGAATTAGAGTGGAATAGGAAAATATCTAATATTGAATTCACCAAATATGTAGTTTGGTGACTCAACCGAAATTGGAATTGAAAATTTTTAATTCCCATTTTGCCCTATTTTTAGAATTAGAATCTTCCAGCTGAAAAGGTGGAATTGGAATTACAAATTCCAATTCCCCTTACTTTATGGCATTGTTTATATGTTGTCGGGTCTGAGAATTCTGTTGGGGATGATTTAAGAAATTTTTTAGGTCTGTGTCCATACAGAGGGAAATGTTTTGTTTGTGTCTGCCTATTTTGTCTCTCATTTTCTGCAAGTTCATGTTCACGGTGTGCAAGGTTTGGACGCCATCTGGTGCAATATTGTCTGCTAGAAGTTTTGGACGTCGTGTGCAAGGTTTGGACACACAAAAAAATGCAAGGTTTGGAAGTCATGTGTATTCTAGAGTAGGGTTTTGATGTCTTGTGTGTGTTGGAGCAGGTTTTGGACGTCGTGTGTATGCTAGAGCAGGATTTCCAATTTCAACATCGTGTTTGTGGTCTGGAGAAATTGCATTGCTAAAATTAGGTTTCATTTTAGCTCGTCCTAAAAAAATTAATTGATGTAGAGTTCTAGTTCTAGGTAATGAATTTATTTCCAGTTTGTTGCCTGTGTACATCTCCTAATAGTGATGATAGTTAATGATATGAAATTTGTAACATAGCTATCAATAGTGAAGATTTACACACTTTAACCACACAATACATTTTCCTCTTACAAATATTGTGATCTATTGAGTGCTTAAATCCTTCACATTTACTAAAAATCTTGATTAACATGTACTTGAGAGTACTTTGCATCACTTCCACTCCCTTATCCTTATCTGTATACAATGCACTCTTGTATTCATCATTCTTAGCTTTTAATTTTGTTGGCTCTCTTGGCTAGGAGGCTTCACTAGTGGCAAAAGGAGATTGATAGAGAACCATTGTTGACATGGGAACAAGAGGATGATCTCTAAATCAAAGAGCGCTCTTCAACTTTTCATGATCCATATACAATTTATTATATGCCTTGTTGATGATAAGCCTAACCCCACAAAGAAGAATGTTTGGTTTTGAGCCATTGTTTTGTCAAATTGGATTATTTTATTGCTTATTTAAAAGTACCACTTGTAGTTTTTTTAACATTCCTACCAGTTGTTGTAACTTTTTTTATGAGTTGCATTTAAATATTTTTCTCATCTGTAAATCAGAGTTAGAAATTGGAGTTAGATAAGCCTAACACCATAAAGAAGAATGTCTCGTTTTGAGCCATTGTTTTGTTGAATTGGATTGTTTATTGCTTATTTAAAAGCACCACTTGTAGTTTTTTAAACATTCCGACCAGCTAATGTAACTTTATATGAGTTGCATTTAACTATTTTTCTCATCTGTAAATCAGAGTTAGATATCGGAGTTAGATAAGCCTAACACCATAAAGAAGAATGTCTCATTTTGAGCCATTGTTTTGTTGAATTTGATTGTTTTATTGCTTATTTAAAAGAACCAATTGTATTTTTTTTAACATTCCTACCAGTTATTGTAACTTTTTATATGAGTTGCATTTAACTATTTTGCTTATCTGTAAATTGGAGTTAGAAATCAAAGTTAGATAAGCCTAACACAATAAAGAAGAATGTCTCGTTTTGAGCCATTGTTTTGTTGAATTGGATTATTTTATTGCTTATTTAAAAGCACCACTTGTAGTTTTTTAACATTCCTACTAGTTGTTGTAACTTTTTAATGAGTTTCATTTAACTATTTTTCTCATCTGTAAAGAAAAACTATTTCTTCCTATTTATTTTCTTCTCATTTCTTCTCGAGAATTCCTATGTTTTGGACTAGATTCAAGCCTCTCTTTTGCTGATTCGAGTTTGAAGTTAGCTAGTGATTATGACTTAGCTTTTTAGGCCTATGATTTATGACTATTCATTTTTCTTATTTGATCCCCCATTTGTGTAACTAGTTTTTGTGCTTTACAAATATATTTCAGTGGATTGTGTTGGCACCAAATATACCAAGAAATTTAAAAACCATAGCTAGTATTAACAACTAGAGTGAAACATACCACACTTATGGGCAGTATTGTTGCAAACCTTTGGAGTCCACCAATACCACACAACATGGTCCTTGTTAAGACATTGCCTTCCATTCTCCCTAACACTTTCCAACCACAATCTTATTCCTCTTGGTAGAAGCACAATAGAATTTCAATCAAAATGGGCTATCCAATGGTTGCTCTACCCACATCACCATTGATGATTACAAAGAATGGTTGAAATTTTATCAACTTCACTTATATATGGTAACAAAATTGTAAATTGCCTATCTTTGTAATCATAAATGGTGGTTTGGGCAAAGCAACCATTACACTTTTATCAACTCCACTTATATATGGTAACAAAATTCTAATTTGCCTATCTTTGTAATCATCAATGGTGATGTGGGCAGAGAAACCATTACATTCTTTGCATGGATTATTAGATGGTCTGCCCAAATCACCATTCATTTTTACAAAGATAGGTTGAAGAATTAGATGGTCCAAAACCCTATTATTTTGGCTTTAAAAAGGGGCATTGGAATTCCACATTTTCAAGTGGAAGATAGAAATCCTAAAGATGTGCCAAAATGGGAATTCAAAATGGTCTTCCCAAATCACCATTGATGGTTACAAAGCAAGGTTGAACTTTTATCAGCTCCACTTATATATGATAACTAAATTCTAAATTAACTATCTTTGTAATCATCGATGGTGGTTGAACTTTTATCAGCTCATTTGTACATGATAAAAAAATTCTAAAATGGCTATCTTTGTAATAATGAATGGTGATTTGGGCATTAGACAACAATATACAATGATGCCAATCATGAATAATATCTAATCATCCGCCAGTAGAAAGAAATATCACCATATGTCAACTATCAGAACTTTTATCTTATTGGGCTTATGATATTTATCACTTGGTACGCCTTCGTGTATTCCATTTAAATTAAATTCCACTTGTAAATGATAACAAAATTCTAAAACACCTATCTTTCTGACAATCAATGGTTATTTAGGCATAGCAACCATTTAAACTCTTAGCATTTATGATACTTGGAAGGTCTGTCCAAATCACCATTGATTATCAAAAAGATAGGTGTTTTAAATTTTTTTGCTCCATTTGTTTATGATAAATTATATCAACATGTGTAAACTATGACAACAATTTATAAGAATTAAAAATGGACAATTCTAAAACTTTTCCATTGCAACACATGATTTGAGTATGAGCGTTACAACATTATAACTGTGATCAAAGTGTGACACTTTTATAAACCATTACACTTGAGAGAATCCATGAGGAGGAAGTCTCAAGAAGTGGCTTATAACTTCCTATCCATAGCATGCAATAATCATGTAGATAATGATGATGGCTCTTAGATAAACCTAATTAGCAAGATCCCTGCAAGGTGCACTATAGAATGGAAGATTCAAATGATAATGCAAAGTAATCTAAGATGAGATGCAAGATCTAAGCTAAAAATGATATGCAAGAAATGCAAGGAAAGTATATCTAAACTAGACAAATTAAGATAGATGCAATAAAGTAGATAACAAAGCTAAATGAAAATGTAATGCTTCAATAATACCAAGATACAATATGAACTATGATGCAAGAAGGCTTCAAGATTCAAGAACTCCAAGATCTCCAAAGGGGCAAGATGCAAGAGCTCCAATAACTATCTTCTCCAATTTTTTCTATTATTCAAGAATGAGGAAAGAGCTTCCTTTTATAGGAGACTAGAAATGAGCGGACGATCAAGATTAAGAGGCAAAAAGAAATGATCAATGGTGGATATTAAATCTCAAGTGATCCATGTGCTCATATCTCCAAGAGGCAAAATCAAAGGCTAAGATTAAGAGGCAAAACCATGAGTGGTTGAGATAAAGAGGCAAAAACCTTTTTCAAAAGATTTCATCTCATTGGAAAGTGCACTTTCTTATTATTATTTATTATTTTCTTGTTTTATGTGCACTTAGGATAAAGGGTTTTTTATTATTTAATTAATAGATTTTTTGTTTAATTAAAAGGGAGCATGTTGCTTAGGATAAAGTGATCAAACTTTAGGATATAAATAAAATAAATGATTAAGTGGTGATTTGATCAAGGAAATGAGAGATTAAATAAATATGCAAAATTGATTAAGAACAAGATGTAGTCTAGTATTTATATTTTAATGTTTAGAAAGGGGATCATAGTCTACTAGACCATTTTTGGGTGATTACATTTGCCCCTCTTTGACTGATGTGTGAGCGATCTAGGAACACATTAGGTCAAAGAAAGATGATGTCAAGGTAACTGATAAAGATCTGACTCTGAACTTGATCGAACAAAGTACAGTAAGGCAACTAATCTCAAACTTTATTGAACAAGAACTAGCAAAGATAGCAAGATTCCAATGCACAGTAAGCAAAACTGAACATTGAAATAGAGATAGAAAGACAAGATAATAAGATGCCAGAATCAATTTGCAGCTTTGAAAGATAGGTTATTCCTGCCCCCTCGGGATTGAAATCGAAATGAGGTAGAGGAGATGCAAAAATGAGATAGATTTGATCAAATCGAGATAAGATAGGGTCCAAGGTGATTGATGAGCACGTAAGACCAAGTCTGACCACCAAGTGATGAAAATTTGCCCCAGTTTGAATAAGGTTGACCAGAAAGGTATAACATTAGCATTAGGTCAAAGCAAGCACTTTATGAAGAAAAATGATCAATTTTTTGCCTCAAAGGGGGAAAAGATAAGCCTTAGAAGAATAGAAGAATGAACTCAAATTTTTTTAATCCCAAAAAAGAATCAAGAATACCAATAAAAAAAATGACCAAAGTGTCCAATAATGATAAGATGAAGACTCTCTCCTCACCTAATGCAAGATGCAAAGACTAAAAATAAGATGCAATGCAAAGACTAAGATGCAAGCTAGGATGAAAAATGCAAGTAAAATGTGCAGGGATCTTACTCAGTCCTTATTTCCGTCATTGAGCCTAATTAGGGGACATCGCAAGATTATACAATCCTCACTAGTGCAAGCGCAACTATGATGATATGAATATGATCTATATCGGATAGAATGTAGGAAACATATGTTATCACCGAGGCATAAATGCCAAGATGATGTGAATACTATTTCCAAGTTAATGTTGCAAGTAACCATAAGCATCAAGGCATAAGAGTCCATGATGACTTGAATGGTTCTTGCGTAAGCAAACATAATGTAATAGTCAAGGATATAGCTCTAGATCTCCCTAGTGTCCAAGGGAAAAGCAAGAGACACCCAGGATCACCAAAGTGATACCCACAGGCAGAAATCAAAGAAAACATGCCCCATATCCTTAGTTCTCTAGTCGTAACATCATGGAGAGACTAAGGAAGGAACATCTAGTGAAAAACATTAATCATTTGGCACACAAAGAAAATAAGTCATAACATCTCTCAGTCATTTTAGTTTAAGCGTGGTGTGAAAATGAAAAAGAATAAGCACTGACTCGCTAGAACTCATGCCTATAGGTGAGAAATATCGCACAATCCTAGACTGAAGACAAATCATCGACTCAAGGTAGCATATCTGATAAGTGTTGAGAAACACTCGATGTCAAAGGAAGTGTTGAGAAACATTTTTTGGGGTGAGCCACTAAGAAAAACCATCGCACACCAAAGGAGGATACAGTTTATGCCCCTAGCCCTAGACAAAGACCAATCTCATACCAAGGAGATTGTAGATGGAAGTCGGAAGGGTTTGGAGCGCAAAGCGACAAGCTAATAGACATAAGTGGATGGGTTTCAAGTAGCGCTTGTTTCCAGGTTTTCACCAAGGCACATCTTTTTTTCTTTTTCAAATTTTTTTGTTTCTTTTCTCTCTCTTTTTTTTGGTATTTTTTTATATTTTTTTGAAGATAAATCAAGGTGCTTATTGCTAGGTTTTCACCAAGATGATCATTTTTCAGGACTTTATATGCTTTGTTTTGTTTAGGATTTTTCAAGATCATATATCAATTTTTTTCTTTTATTTTTTTCAAGACATTTTATGATTTTTAGATCTTTTTTGAGACATTTAAGATATGTACAAAGCTCTGGAGCATCATGCATAGAACTTATTCAGATGAAGGATTTTGATAGGTTCATGGAGTTGTTCTCCCTTAGGTGTAGAAAGCTAATAGGTAGTAGATCCAAAAGCAGTAGTAACTATGTAGGGACCCAGCCATTTTGGTTCAAACTTCCCCCTTTATGCTCTGTTCAGTTGATTTTTAGGATTCTCTCTTAAGATGAGATCTCCAACCTGAATTTCTCTGGAATGAACCTTTTTGTTATATATTTTGACATCCTTTTCTAATATACCCTCATGTGGTCAAATGCAGCTTTTCTATGCTCATCCAAAAGTTCTAGCTCTTGTATGCGCATAATTCTATAATCCTCATCAGTGATGAGACCCTTTAACTAGACTCTTAGGGAAGGTATCTCAACCTCAAGGGGTAAGAAAACTTCAGATCAATAAAAAATCTTAAAGGGTGTAACTCCAGTAGGTGTGCAAATGCTAGTTCTGTAGGCCCATAGTGCAAGGTTGATTTGCAAGTGTCAGCCTCTTCCTGATTTGTTGACTGTTCTATGCAAAAATTTTAGTAGTGTCTTATTAGAAGCTTTAGCTTGGCCATTGCCTTGAGGGTAATAAATTGAGGACCAATGTTGTTTAATCTTGAATTTTTTACATAACTGCTCGAGATCATTGTTTTTGAATTGTCCTCCATTATCAGTAACTATGGAGGAAGGTATGTCATAGCGACAAATGATATGATTGAGGATAAATAAAGACACCTGTTTCCTAGTAGCAACCGAAAGAGGAACAACCTCAACCCACTTTGTAAAATATTATGTTGTAGTAATGATAAACTTGTGTCCACTAGATGAGTTAGGATGTATTTGAACCACCAAATCAAAAGCCAAGTGCTGAAAAGGCCAATGTGTAATAGATGGAATAAGTTCCCTACCTAGAACATGGATCAAATTCTTGTGCATCTGACACTTCTTACAAGATTTAGCATATCTAATAGAATCAGTTTTCATAGTAGGCCAGTAGTAACCAACCCTCAGTAGTTTTCGAGCTAGCACAAGATCATTAGAGTGAGACCCACATATGCCATCACGGACTTCTGTTAACGCACGTTCAGACTCATCTTTATCTAGACACTTAAGAAGTGTTCCATCTAGACCCTTCCTAAAAAATCACTGGAGACAAGGGTATAGCGGGAAGCGTTGCGAATGGGTTGTCATTTCTCGTTATGGGTTAGATTATCAGGAATGACTTGGTCACGCAGGTAAGAGTAAATCTTAGCATATCAAAAGGAATCATGACCAATCACGATACATATGATGTGATTGTTAGGGTAATCATAGGCAGGGTAGTATATTTCTTCCACCAAGAATTGAAATCTAGACTCGTGCTCTTCCAACTGTAAGATAGATGCCAAAGTGGCCATGGCATCAACCGCCCTATTTTCTGCTCTAGCGATTTGCTAGAATGTGATGAAAGTGAAGTAATTCTTGAGATCATCAATCATCTTCTTATAAGGAATTAATTTCTCATCTTTGGTTTGATAGTCATCATTAGTTTGATTTATAATAAGTTTGAGGGTCTCCAAAAATATGTAGCTCAGTGATCCTCCATTCAATAGCCATTTTAATTCCATTTGTCAAAGCCTCATATTCTACTATGTCGTTCATGTAAGGAAACAACAACTTATATGATTTTGGGATAGTATATCCATGAGGTGTGACAAACAAAACACCATCCCTAGCATCATTCTATGTGTGAAATCCATCAAAGAACATCTTCCATGTTTTTTCATTCACGTACATAATGGATGAGTCTGGAAAGTCAATCTGTATAGGGACATCATCTTGTAGAGGGAATTCAGCTAATTGATCAATAATTGCTTGTCCTTTTATGGCCTTATGATAAATGTACTCAATGTCAAATTCAGAGAGAATCATTATCCATTTAGCAAGTCAACCAGTAAGAGTAGCTTTATTTAGTAAATATTTCAAAGGATCAATTTTTGCAATAAGTTGTGTAGTATGCGCCAACATGTAATGTCTGAGATTTTGAGATGCAAATACCACTGCAAGGCAAGATTTTTCAATGTTGTTGTAATTGATTTCATAAGCTACTAATGTTCTGCTGATGTAGTATATAGCTCTTTCTTTCCCATGTTCATCTTGTTGTGTGAATAATGCTCCCAAGGATGTGGTTGTAGCTGCAATGTACAAAATAAGAGGTTTCCCTGGAATAGGAGGCATTAAGACTGGAGGTTTGGCCAAATATTCTTTAATCTAACTGAGACTTTTCTCACATTCCTCATTCCATGTAAACGAATCTCCTTTGTGTAGATTCTTATTAAAAGGTTGAGCTCTGTCAGCAAGTTGGGATATGAACCTTCTGATGGACTGAAGGCATCCTTGTAGACTTCTTAATTGACTTATATTTTTGGGAGGTGGCATCTCCATTATTTCTTGGACCTTTTCGGGATCAACCTTTATTCCTTTAGCTGAAATGATGTATCCAAGTAATTATGCTAAAGTGACTCTAAAAAAACATTTATTAGGGTTTAATCTAAGTTGAAATTATTCCATTATGTCTAAGATCAAGCTTAAGTCTTTAAGATGTGTGTTCCTCTTTTTATATTTTTCCAAGGTATCATCCACATAATCTTCCATATTTCTATGCATCATGTCATGAAAGATGGTAGTCATAGCTCTTTGATAGGTAGCCTGACATTTTTTAGGCCAAATGACATGACGTTCCAACAAAAGGTTCCCCATGCACATTTGAAGGCAATATTTTATGGATCTTTAGAAGCTATTTTAATCTGATTGTATCCTGAGAAACCATCCATGAGAGATTATATTTCATACCCTGCAGTCATATCTACTGTCATGTCTATGTTTGGAAGTGGAAAGTCATCCTTTGGGAAAGCTTTGTTAAGATCTCAAAAATCTATGCATACACAAATGGAATTGTTATGTTTAGATATAGATACAATGTTGGAGATCCATTCAACATAAGCTATGGCTCGTATAAATCTAGCACTCAAGAGTTTTTCTAATTCAACTTTTACCAGGAGAGCTATGTGTAGATGCATCTTTCTTAATTTTTGTTTGACTGGCTTAACACCAGGAGCTATAGATATATGATGCATAATTAGATTAGTGTCCAGCCTTGGCATATCTACATATGTCCAAGCAAAATTAATTTTCTTTTCCTTGAAGAACTTAGTGAGCTGTTGCTTTTCATATGCTGATAGAGACTGAGCCAAATGTATGATCTGAGGTGCTTCAACTGTCCCAAGATTTATAGTCTATGTTGGCTCTATCAAGACTGAAGATCTATCTTGAAAATAACTAGGCAAACTACCAAGTAGCTCATCCTCAGGTGCCTCAAAGAGGTTTTCACCCTTAGATACATCTTTTATTTTTACCTTTTTAGGCTCTAACACCGCCACAAAGTGGTTTTCGCCATCAGAGCGACTGTTCTTTTTCAATTTTCTTTTTATTTTATGACTAAGGTACTTGATATTTGTCTCATTCATGTTTGTTGTTAGTTAATTGGTGGAAGAAACTATAGGCTCAATAGCATTGAGGTAGCAGGCTATTTCATAGTCATTTTGGAAAGAAGATAATGTAGCCTGTTGGTTCTGTTATGACCAATCAATAAGGTCAGGGTACATGAGTGGAAGGGAAGTGGAAGGTTCCAAAGCATTGATATAGGGGAGGTCATATCCAATGACAAGATGTTCAGAGTCTATATGGTCTCCCTCAAAAGTACCTAGATCCATCTGATTCCTAGCATGGTTAACTTGATCAATGAAAGAAACATATAAGTTCATTTTGTCAGGACCTACGGGTGACTCGTCGACCACTTCAATTTGGTTAGCATAAGTATGCACCACATATATATTCCTAATTCTGTCAACTCAATTGAGAGATAATCCCATTCATACTCCTGTAAGTCAGTACTATTTTCTCTTTGCAACAATTGTGTCATGTTCTTGCGAATACGTTCTCTATTAGGATCTTCAACATATGACTCATCACTTTGGTGTGATGTAGAAGCTTCATCATCATGTCCTAGTGGATATCCTTCTTCATTCCAAAGGATGGATGTAGAGGGAACAAAATTTTCCCAACCTTGGTTAAAAGTTAGAGTAGGTTCAATATCTTCTTCAAATTCGCTATCGCTAGAATTATCAAGAGACTGGTCAAAAATAGGTTCCACATTAGAGAATCCCAATCCAGTCTTATCTTTATATTTCCTTCCATTTGTGTGACTCAGAGGTTCAAAAATAACAAGTTTCTTATTTCTCAAAGGACCATGACCTGGGTAACCCATCCTAGCTAGAAATTCATATCCCTTTCCATATATTTTGGGAGAGACTATTGCACTAAGCACAACCTCCTTATCTTCCTTTTATCTATAGATCCATTCTCTAATAGCTTGTTCTTATTTTTCATCTTCTAGGGGTACTGAGGATTGGACAATGGTCCCATAACATTTCATAGCAAAAGATGAAGGCTTCTTATCCTTTGAAGGTTTTCCATAAGAACGAGGGGAGACTAGGAGTGTAGCAATAGAATCTAGGGAATATTCCCCCATTCCAATATCAAGCATTTTTAACTTCTTCTCACAATCAGCAAGAGTTGTCTTAGTTTCATCAACAACTCTATTGTGTGGTACTAAGGATTCAATAGAAAGTGTATTAACAGATGTAGAATTATCCCCTGGAATGTAAATTTGGGTACCATTGAAAGGAAACTTTATACATTGATGGTAGGTAGAGGGAATCACTTGCATATCATGAATCCATGGTTTGCCTATCAATATGTGTAAGCAAGGGGGATATCAAGAACCTAAAAAACCACATCTTTTTCCACTGGACAAACTTGAATAGGCAACACAACCAGTCCTTTGGAAGACCTTTCAACTTCATCATAGGCTTTAATAGTAATCTTCCTCCTTGGATCAATGCTAAACTCTGACAATCCAATTGCTTAATCACACTGAAAGAACAAATATTTAAAACTCAGTGCCATTATCTATCAACATGTGTTTGACTCAAGTTCAGTATATTTGGATTTCAATATGTAGGGCAAGATTATGGGGATGACTTAAATACTTGTCGTCTTTCAGAAGATGAAAGGTAATGCAGACTAGCAATGTTATTATCAATGGTATGAAATTGGTCAATATCAATTTTTTTGGGGACATTTGTTGTTTGCAAATATTTCTTTAAGATCTCCTTGTGTATAGGTGATAATTATAGCAACTCAAAGATTGAAATATGGGTTGGAGTACATTGAATTTGATCTACTAGATTGTAGTTTGACTTACTAGAAGTAGATGATTTCTTGGAAGAGGATGCCACTTTCTTGGGATTAGTTTTCTTGGAAGAATTAGGACCTCTGAGCATAACCTTGGGTTGACTCCTAGTGACAACATTTAGACTTTCCCTATGTGAAGGAGAGTGGACACCTCTAAGCATGATCATGTGGTTACACTCATTGTAAGATTGGGATTGTGTGGAAGAACCAATGCCTCTCAAGACAACCTTAGGTGTCTCATCAATATCTGAATCATAGTTGGGTCCATTAGGTCTCACCATGTTAATGTTTTCATTCATAGGTTCAAGCATATTAATAAAATTGTTATTGTTCGTATAAGTATAGTTGATCTTAGCTCCCTCATATTTCTTTGATGTTTCTCCTTTGTCATACTTAGGGAATGGTTCTTTAAAGGCCATATGATCAGAATTATTAACAAGACCATCCACTCCAACTTTTCCATCTTCAATAAGATCTTGAATGACATGTTTCAACTTTACACAATTATTAGTCTTGTGTCCTTTGTTCTTATGATACTCACAATAATGATTGTCATTCCACCCCTTAGGTTTCACTTCTGGCTTGTATGGTTTAGCATATTCAGGTAGTGTGATAATCTTGTTGTCAAGTAAAGTCTTAAGTATCACATCATATGAATCTCCCAAGGGAGTAAAATAACATTTAGGCTTGGGTGCCCATGAAGATATAGCCTTATTAGAATCATTAGATCCTTCAGCTTCTTGTATTTTGGTTGTTGGGATAGCCCTAGCCAAGTTAAAAATGGTCTTTAGGCTTAGGATCATCAACAACACCATCATTGACCACATGCTTCTTCTTATTCCATGGATTATTCTTGTCTTTTTTATATCCATTACCATTTGTGGACTTGTCCTTGCTTAATGTGATCTCACCCTTTTGACCAAAACATCCTCTATTTGGAAAGCACTTTCAATCATATCATTAAAGGTGAAAAATACTTTCTTTCTAAGATCACAATACAACTCAAGTATGAGATTATTAACAAATATATCAATCTTCTCATTTTCTGGAAGTTGACATGTGCATCTTGAGTGTATCTTTTTCCATCTTTGCAAGAATGTAACAAAAGGTTCACGTTGTTTTTGTTTGATGTTGCATAGGTTAAGAATTGTCACATGGTGTTGAATATTATAAGAGTATTATTGAACAAAGATTTGCACTAACTCATTAAAAGACTTGAGTGGAGGTGTGATTTTTGTGAACCACTCCATAGCTTGTCCATTTAGACTCCTAGAAAAGAGTCTCATAAAATAAGTGTCATCATTCATAAAGTCCATACTCAAAGCATAACATTGTCGAACATGGTCATGTGGATACCCATTTCCATTATACTTGTCATACTTAGCAATCTCAATATCCCTTGGAAAAGGAATCATGTATAGACTCTTTTCAAAAGGTAGAGCGCATATGGATTCCATAAAAAATGATGACTTAGGATTCTCGTTTTCCCTTTTCAAGCTTGACATTTCATTTTTCAAATTTTGTATTTCCTTGATGGCAACTTCCAAAGGTGAGGGTTCTTTTCTTTGAATCAATCCATCAACATCAAAGTCATGAGGGAGTTTTAGCCCTTTAGAAGTGAAGTGCATGAAATATTGATCACCATTTTGTTCCAATGCTTTTAACATTAGTCTTTGATAATGGTCATCTTGTTGAAATTTTAGGAGCTCTTCTTCAGTAATCTCATGCTTCGCATTGTTTCCATGTTGAGAGATAGACCTATAATGTGAAGATCTTGGAGGTGAATCAAATCTGTTGTGTTGTGGCTTTGGGGGAGATCTTGGGGGTGTACTATTCCCATGATCTCTAAGGAAATTGGTATTGAATTATTGAGCCAAATAGGTTGCTTGTTCCTCCATGTAAGCCTTTCTTTCTAACTCCATTTGTCTTAGCCTTTGATTGTGTTCAAAGAGATCATTCAATCGCTTGTTATGCTCTTCTCTAGACATGGTGAGAGATAAACTATTTTCAGATCTTGATGAGGCAAGAGGTGTCTTGTAGGTACTATCCAAGATGCTTCCAAAAGGATCAACCAAACTTCGGTACTATCCCCCTCTTTGTCAAAGGTAATTTGAGGTTCTTTGTCTTGATGATGCTGACACCTAGTAGGAAAAGGTAATTCGTCAAAGCTAATTGGAGGTTTCTTTCCTTGATCAATCTAATATGTAGTTGTTACTGACATGAATGAGAATGTAAAGAGCTGATTAAGATGACACAAGAGAACTTGATGTCCACCCTAGAAAATAAAAGTGTTCGCTTGTCAAAAAGTAAAAGAGAGTAACATAAGATCAAGATGACTTACCATAAAGTGCCCAAGTTACAGGTAAGATCCCTATGTATGTACAACACTTGTGACTCAAGTCAAGAGATAATGTCAAGATAAAGATAAAGATAGCTAGAAGGGATAGACAAGTGAACAACTTTACTAATCAATAATATAATCAAGGTATCTAGGTGATCCTTTTCAGCTAAAAACAATCCCTAACCTGCTGGTTTCAGACCAAGAGACCAAAAATAGTCAAGTATAAAATTCCTAAACCCGCTAAGAGTAAATTGAAGGCCAAACCCACTCAGATCAGAAATTGGGTGACAAACCACAACAAAGACAAATGATATTTCATGATAGGATGATATTTCTTTATGACACGGGATGATGTTTCAGATTGTCACACAATATTTCTCACTGCTACAGGCGAGACTGAGAAAACATACATAAAAAGACCAAATATTTGACTCAAAAACCTTGTTTTGAACGATTAGCAATTTGTGACAGTAAGCAATTTCAATTGTAACAACAAGTTTGAAGTTCAGAATCAAGTTTTCATAGAAAATGCGACGCCTAGAGTAATCTTCAAACAATCAAGCAAGGGACAAAGCAACCTTGCATGATACAAGCATTTGTGAGGTCTCAAAGAAAAACCTTATGAATAGTACCATCATGTATATGTTCAAATGATTTCCATGGGTCTTAACATGATCGAAGACACATCAAATACAAGCTACCTAAGGAAAATTTGGTTTAGTATCAACATCTTTGCCCACACTAGATATTCCTTTGCCTCACACAAAGTGATGTTGGCTTTGGGAATACAAATGGTGAGTGTAAAAATCATGGGGAGATCTGGGAAACCACTTGGATTGGTCCTTTCACAAAGATTTTGATACTTTTAAAGGTGAGTCGGGTAGCTTATATCTAAAAGTATCTAGTAAGGACATCCGTTCATGACTATCCCTTGTAGTTTCGCAAGTGAAATTGAGGCCAATAGCCCTACAAGCACTCAAAATGCATAGTCTTGCAAGAAAGATTGAGACCTCTCATCCCTATACAAGTTGAATGTACTCCCCTTATAGTCTTGTAAACAATATTGAGACCAAGATGTCCCTACAAGCGCCCAATCAAGTGTAGTCTTGCTTAGTAAGATTGAGGCAACTAGGCCCTACATATGATGAGGCATTAGGAATAAAAAATAGCCAAGTCTCCCCTCTCTTTGGATTGAAGGAAGATTTTGATTATAGTGGGATGGAGTAGCCAGGTTTGCTTGTTCCCCACATGGGTCATTCCCAAAATATTTCTCTCTTGGCAGGCCCTCTAAAGGTAAATGCAAGAAAGAAATGGATAGCTAATGAAGGTCAAGATTTATGATTTTCCATAAGGAAAAGAGCATACGCTCCTACTCTATAGTGTCTCCCAAACACATCAAGCACATTTTCATTTACCAAAAGATAAATAATTAAGCTACCCGCCTATGAAAAATGATTTATGATAGCAAAGATACCCAAGATCTAGTTACATACCTCCAACGTAATTTCTCAAATTTTTAATGCAATTCCTTTGGCAAATGCATCCTACAAAACAACAAGTTAGGGAACAAAAGATATGCAAATGAAAGCAATAACCCTTCAAAACCACTTGTTAGGAAGCAAATAAAAGATCAAAATGCTACAATAAAACCCAATCAAAAAACCTAAAGTGCAAGATGTAATGAAATGAAGTTGAAAATAAGGTGCAAGCTCATCACAATTTTTATTTTTTTGCTTTTGACCTAGTCAACAAGATCTAATTTTTTTGCTATGATTATGGCCCTAAAAATAGAAATGAAAGGAAGATACCCCTTCTAAAAAGCTAAGATCTTTCCAAAAATGTAATTTTTTTTACAAAATTACCTTAATTTGTGCCCTAGGGACCCTATTTATCAAAACAAACCAGTTTTCAAAGATTGGATTTTTAAGATATTATGTCATAAAAATTAAAAACACAAAGAACATACCCCCTGTAGAATTTCTTTAGCTTTCCAAAAATGTATTTTTTTTCCAAAATTCTCTGATTTGTGTCCAGAAATGAATTTTCATGAAAAATCATAAAAAATTATAACTTGCGGAGAAATGATCAACAAAATTTGATTTTCGGGCTGAGACACATGTGAACCATATCCAACCTACAAAAAAAAAATCAGACCAAAAATCCAAGCCGTTTGTGAGATATGATCAAATATTTCAAAAAACCCCTAGGTTTTGTCTTCAACTTGTCCTGCACAAGGGTTAGCCTTGAAAAAATTCAATAAAACAATCATGTAAAGATTAGACAATTTGAAAATATAAATAAAATGAAGGAAAATTAGGGGCATGAGCCCCATGGTGGGCGCAAAAAATGTGTGATCAAAATGTGACACTTCTATAAACCATTACACTTGAGAGAATCCATGAAGAGGAAGTCTCAAGAAGCGGCTTATAGCTTCCTATCCATAGCGTGCAAAAATCATGTAGATAATGACGATGGCTCTCAAATGAACCTAATAATAAAGATCCCTACAAGGTGCACTCTTGAATGGAAGATTCAAATGATAATGCAAAGTAATCTAAGATGAGATGCAAGATCTAAGCTAAAAATGATATGAAAGAAATGCAAGGAAAGTAGATCTAAACTAGATGAATTAAGATAGATGCAATAAAGTAGATAAAAAAGCTAAATGAAAATTTAATTCTTCAATAATACCAAGATACAATATGAGCTATGATGCAAGAAGGCTCCAAGATGCAAGAACTCCAAGATCTCCAAAGGGGCAAGATGCAAGAGTTCCAATAACTATCTTCTCCAAATTTTTCTATTATTCAAGAATGAGGAGAGAGCTTCCTTGTATAGGAGATTAGAAATGAGCGGATGGTCAAGATTAAGAGGAAAAAATAAATGATCAATGGTGGATATTAAATCTTGAGTGATCTATGTGCTCATATCTTCAAGAGGCAAAATCAAAGGCTAAGATTAAGAGGCAAAACAATGAGTGGTTGAGATAAAGAGGCAAAAACCTTTTTCAAAAGATTTCATCTCATTGGAAAGTGCACTTTCTTATTATTATTTATTATTTATTTTATTATTTTCTTATTTTATGTGCACTTAGGATAAAGGGGTTTTTATTATTTAATTAAAAGATTTTTTGTTTAATTAAAAGGGAGCATGTTCTTTTAATTAAATAAAGCTTAGGATAAAGTGATCAAACTTTAGGATATACATAAAATAAGAGATTAAGAGGTGATTTGATCAAGGAAATGAGAGATTAAATAAATATGCAAAATTGATTAAGAACAAGATGTAGTCTAGTATTTAAATTTTAATGTTTAGAAAGGGGCTCATAGTCTACTAGACCATTTTTGGGTGATTACAGGAAGGTTTGTCCAAATCACCATTGATTATAAAAAAGATAGGTGTTTAGAATTTTGTGTTCCATTTGTTTATGATAAATTATATCAACACATGTAAATTATGACAATAGTTTATAAGAATAAAAAATGGACAATTCTAAAAATTTTCCATTGCAACACATGATTTGAGTATGAGCATTACAACATTATAACTGATCATGTGTAATTGATCTTCATCACTTGGTACTACTTGGTGTATCTCATTTAAATACAATTGAGCTAACCAATTAAAGATGTACAAACATATAACATAGAAAAAATCATGCCAATCACGAACATTATACAATCATCATCCACTACACAATAACAAGAATTAGAGTGGAATAAGAAAATATCTAATACTGAATTCACCAAATACATAGTTTGGTGACTCAATCGAAATTGGAATTGAAAATTTCAAAATCCCATTTTGCCCTATTTTTAGAATTAGAATCTTCCATTTGAAAAGGTGGAATGTTGAAACTTTTCCATTACAACACATGATTTAAGTAAGAGCACGACAACAATATAACTAATCAAGTGTAATTGATCATGTGTAATTGAGATCTTCATTACTTGGTACTCAAATCATGTGTTGTGATTGCAAAGTTTTAGAATTGTCCTTTTTAAGCTCTTATAGATGTACAAACATATAACATGGAACAAGTCATGACATTCATGAACAATATACACTCATCATCCACTACACAGTAATATCAACACATGTGAACTATCAGAACTTTTATCTTGATGGGATTATGATCTTTATGACTTGGTACTCCTTGTTGTATTCCATTTAAATTGAACGGTTATTGACATATAACATGGAATAGAATGATTTCAATGACCAATTTAACTTTGTCCAAAAACCTAATGCAACAGGGCTAAGTAATGTTAAAATTTGAATCAAATTTGAGTGTTAGACAAGTTGTATTACATGGAACATAATCATTTTGTTATGTCCTCTTCTCTATCCACAGTTCAGGTCATCGATGGATTTTAGTGAAAATATAAATGTCCAAGGGTGCATAGTTAGGAAGACCACAATCACTCGACTTCTCACATTTGTTCTTGCTTTCCTTGAGGTAGCCAAAGCAATTTCTACACAAGAAGCGAGAAGAAAAATGCGTGGATGAAGAATAGATGAAATTACTTTCTATAAACACATTATTCATTCCATTGAGGTGGACAGTCATGACCAAATTTGGTGAATTTGGTCATGACTGTCCACCTCAGTGGAATGAATAATGTGTTTATAGGAAGGACTGTCATGACCAAAAGGTGAAGGGGGATTTAAAAAAGAAGCATGGACCACCATTGAGAGGCGGTTCAATGGGGATATGAACTCCAATATGCCAAAGGATAATTTCAAGAACAAGTTGAAAACCTAGAAGCAAGGTTATAGGGTTATGAAAGAGTTGAGAAATATGAGTGGTTTTGCATGGAATGAGACTACTTGATGCATGGATGCTAATGACAGGGTTTGGGAGGAGTTTTTGAAGGTAGCATGCTCTATCTAATCTTTATATTTAAGTAATATTGGGTTTTTATTAAGTAATTAATGAAAGACAAAGAACTTAATTCCTTCATTATTCCTACTTGCAAAGAAAAGAATTCAAAAATATTAAAGTGTATAAGAGGCATCCCTTTCATTAATTCAATGACTTAGCCTTCATTGTGGGTAATGACATAGCTGAAGTACCATAGCTACAATGACTCAATAGAAAAAATAAGGCCACCCTATGGATGAGGGTCCTAATCGTGATTACTTAGATAATATTGGTATTGATACACCTCTCGAGAGTATAGCTGGTTGGATGATGACATCTATCATTCCAATCAATCTAGTGCAAGTGGTAGACAAAATCCATCAACATCATTGTCAAGAAGGTCAAAGAGGAAGAAGGCAATCATGGTTGGTTCCTTGTATGTCATATGTGAAACTATCAAAAAGCTACAAGAGGGCCTCATTGTGCCTCAACTTATCAAAGTTGATAAATCCGATTTGGATAATGTTTAAGATAGTAAGTATGACGCCCTGAAAGGCATCCCTGAATTTTGTTGAGGTACCATGCTCAAGGCATACGACACTTTCCTGGTTGAACCTGAAAGAGCCAAAGGGTTCTTGAGAATGAGTGAAGAGGAGAGAGTCGAGTACATTCAAATGAAATTTGGACACTCTATAGTTAATTTGGTGAAATTTTATGCTTTTAAATTCAAACATTGGAAAGGTTAAACATAGTTTTTAATTGGCAAGGTTGGTCAAGATACTTATCATATTAGCAACATACAATTGATAATCGATGCTTGAAATTATTTTGTTATTACAATATTTTCATAGTGTTCTAATGCTATATAGTTGACATATGCTGATATTACTGTCTAATGGGTGATGATTGTATATTGTTCATGATTGACATCATTTGTTCCATGTTAGATGTCTATACCTATTTCTTTGTTATCCCTGTTACGTTAAGAAATTTAAATGAGATACACCAAGGAGTACCAAGTGATGAAGACCAAGCAAAGTATCAGAACTATCCATTGTTTACATATGCTGATATTATTGTCAATTACACATGATCAATTACACTTGATGAGTCATAATGTTGTCATGGTCTTACTCAAATCATGTGTTTTAATGATAAAGTTACTCAAATCATGTGTTTTAATGACAAAGTTTTAGAATTCCACCTTTTTAGTTCTTAAAAACTATTGTCATAACTTACATGTGCTGATATTACTGTGTATTGGATGATGAGTGTATATTGTTTGTGATTGACATGATTTTTTTTATGTTATATGTCTCTACATATTTAAATTATTAGCCCTATTGTTATTAAATGAGATACACCAAGGAGTACCAAGTGATGAAGATCAATTACACACGATCAATTATATTGTTGTAATGCTCTTACTCAAATCATGTGTTGTAATGAAAAAGTTTCAGAATTGTCCATTAATAGTTCTTATAAACTATTGTCACAGTTAACACATGTTGATATTAGTGTGTACTAGATGATGAGTGTATATTGTTCATGATTGTCATGATTGGTTCCATGTTATATGAGTGTAATATCTTTAATTTGTTGGCCCAATTACATTTAAATGAGATACAATAAGGAGTAACAAGTGATGAAGATAAATTACATGTGATCAATTATACTTGATCAATTATAATGTTGTCATGATCTTACTCAAATCATGTGTTGTAATGGAAAAGTTTCAGAATTGTCCATTTTTTAGTTCTTATAAATTGTTGTCATAGTTTACATGTGTTGATATTACTTTGTATTGGATGATGAGGGTATACTATTTGTGATTGTCATGATTGGTTCCATGTTATATGTCTGTACATCTTCAATTTGTTGGCCCAGTTGCATTTAAATGAGATACATCAAGGAGTACCAAGTGATGAAGATCAATTACACATGATCAATAACACTTGATCAGTCATACTGTTGTCATTCTCTATTATCAAATCATGTGTTGTAATTGCAAAGTTTCAAAAATGTCCATTTTTAGTTCTTATAAACTATTGTCATAGTTTACATGTGTTGATATTACTCTCTACTGGATGGTGAGGGTGTATTCTTTATGATTGTCATGATTGGTTCCAAGTTATATGTCTTTACATCTTCAATTTGTTGGACCACTTGCATTTAAATGAGCTACAAAAAGGAGTACTAAGTGATGAAGATCAATTACACATGATCAATAATACTTGATCAGTCATACTATTGTCACACTCTATTATCAAATCATGTGTTGTAATTGCAAAGTTTCAGAATTGTCCATTTTTAGTTCTTATAATCTGTTGCCACAGTTTACATGTGCTGATATTACTTTGTACTGGATGACGAGGGTATACTATTTGTGATTGTCATGATTGGTTCCATGTTATATGTCTGTACATCTTCAATTTATTGGCCCAGTTGCATTTAAATGAGATACAAAAAGGAGTACCAAGTGATGAAGATCAATTACACTTGATTAGTTATAATGTTGTCATGCTCTTACTCAAATCACGTGTTGTAATGACAAAGTTTCAGAATTGTCCATTTTTCAGCTCTTATAAACTGTTGTCACAGTTTACATGTGCTAATATTAATTTGTACTAGATGATGGGGGTATACTGTTTGTGATTGTCATGATTGGTTCCATGTTATATGTCTATACATCTTCAATTTCTTGGCCCAGTTGTATTTAAATGAGATACAACAGGGAGTATCAAGTGATGAAGATAAATTACACATGACCAATTACACTTGATCAATCATATTGTTGTCATGCTCTTACTCAAATCATGTGTTGTAATTATAAAGTTTTAGAATTGTCAATTTTTAGTTCTTATAAACTAGTATCATATTTTACATGTGCTGATATTACTGTGTAGTGGATGATGAGTGTATATTGTTCGTGATTATCATTATTTGTTCCATGTTATATGTTTGTACATCTATAAGAACCAAAAATGGATAATTCTGAAACTTTGCAATTACAATACATGATTTGAGTACCAAGTGATGAAGATCTCAATTACACATGATCAATTACACTTGATCATTTATACTGCTGTCATGCTCTTACTCAAATCATGTGTTGTAATGGAAATTTTTTAGCATTCCACCTTTTTAATTGGAAGATTCTAATTCTAAAAATAGGGCAAAAATGGGATTTCAAAATTTTCAATTTCAAATCCCGTTGAGTCACCAAATTGCGTATTTGGTGAATTCAACATTATATATTTTATTATTCTACTCTAATTCTCGTTATTATGTAGTGGATGATGAGGGTATATTGTTCGTGATTGGTATGATTGGTTTCATGTTATGATCAATTACACTTGATCAGTTATAATATTGTCATGCTCTTACTCAAATCATGTTGTAATGGTAAAGTTTCAGAATTGTCCATTGTTAGTTCTTATAAACTGCTGTCATTGTTAACGTGTGCTGATATTACTGTGTACTGAATGATGAGTGTATATTGTTAATGATTGGCATGATTTTCTCCATGTTATATGTCTCTACATCTTTAAATTAATAGCTCTGCTGTGATTAAATGAGATACACCAAGGAGTACCAATTGATGAAGATCAATTAGACATTATCAATTATACTGTTGTGATGCTCATACTCAAATCATGTGTTCTAATGGAAAAGTTTTAGAATTGTTCATTTTTATTTCTTATACACCAAGGAGTACCAAGTGATGAAGATCAATTACACTTGATCGGTTATAATATTGTCAGTGCATACTCAAATCATGTGTTGTAATGACAAAGTATCAGAATTTTCCATTTTTAGTTCTTATAAACTATTGTCATTGTTTAAATATGGTTTCTCTTCCCAAAATCATTATCATATATGGTATTTTAGAATTTTGTTATCATATATTAAATGGAGCAGATTGTTTTTTTGAAATAAATACTTTTTGCTTGGCATCATATATAAATGTATTCATTAAGAAAATAAATGGACAATTATGAGACTACACATATTAAATATGAAGAGGTTTCATTTTTTTCTCATGACACTCCTTGGTGTATTCTAATTAATTATAAATAGGTTTAACATCGCTCCAACAATTGCTTTTTTCTGGATATTACATATACATGTGTTCCTCAAGAATTAAAAATGGACAACTCTGAGACTACACATATGGTGATAACTAATATAAAGAGGTTTATTAATTTTTTCTGATGATACTCCTTGTTGTATTCCATTTAATTATAAAGAGGTTTACCATCGCTCCAACATCTACTTTTTGTTGGTTGTTACATATACATGTGTTCCTCAAGAATTAAAAATGGACAGCTCTGAGACTACACATATGGTGATATTAAATCTAAAGAGGTTGGTTTTTTTTTTTTTTTTTTTTCCTGATGATACTCCTTGTTGTATTCCATTTAATTATAAAGAGGTTTAACATCACTCCAACGCCTTCTTTTTGCTTGCCATCATATATAGACGTGTTCCTGAAGAATAAAAAATGGACAATTCTGAGACTACACATATGTTGATATTAAATTTGTACTGCCTAATGATTGTATAGTGTTCATGATTTCAATTATATAGCCTACAGTCAATTATTCTGATGATACTCCTTGGTGTATTCCATTTAAATATAAAGATGTTTAACTATTGTATCATGGTTAATTCGTATATGCACAATTTGGATTCTACGAGTATGTATAGGAAGAGTGAGCAGGATATGGGAATCTTGCTTGGCAAATGCATGGCGGAATTTTGAGTTTTCCCTTGTGCTACAGTGTGTTTTCGTACCACCATTCAGTTTTAGGATTTTGTTATTCCCCATCTACAAGGTTTTGGTATAAATGGTACATTGTCTTATAGTAGGAGTTGCACTTATGTTCAAATGATGAAGATCAATTACACATGATCAATTATACATTTGTAATGCTCATACTCAAATCATGTGTTGTAATGGAAAAGTTTCAGAATTATCAATTTTTAGTTCTTATAAACTGTTGTCATTATTTACATATGCTGATATTACATTGGCTTATAGTAGGAATTGCACTTATGTTCAAATGATGAAGATCAATTACACATGATCAATAACACTTGATCAGTCATACTGTTGTCATCCTCTATTATCAAATCATGTTTTGTAATTGCAAAGTTTCAGAATTGTCTATTTTTAGTTATTATAATCAGTTTTCATAGTTTACATGTGTTGATATTACTTTGTACTGGATGATGAGGGTATATTGTTTGTGATTGTCATGATTGGTTCCATGTTATATGTATGTACATCTTTAATTTGCTGGCCCAGTTGCATTTAAATGAGATACAACAAGGAATACCAAGTGATGAAGATCAATTACACATGATCAATTACACTTGATTAGTTATAATGTTGTCATGCTCTTACTCAAAACACATGTTGTAATGGCAAAGTTTCAGCATTTTCCATTTTTAGTTCTTATAAATTGTTGTCATAGTTTACAGTTGCTGATATTACTTTGTACTGGATGATGAAGGTATATTGTTTGTGGTTGTCATGATTGGTTCCATGTTATATGTCTGTACATCTTTAATTTATTGGCCCAGTTGCATTTAAATGCGATAAAATAAGGAGTACCAAGTGATGAAGATCAATTACACATGATCAATAACACTTGATCAGTCATACTTTTGTTATGCTCTATTATCAAATCATGTGTTGTAATTGCAAAGTTTCAGAATTGTCCATTTTTAGTTCTTATAATCTGTTGTCATAGTTTACATGTGCTGATATTACTTTGTACTGGATGATGGGGGTATATCATTTGTGATTGTCATGATTGGTTCCATGTTATATGTATGTACATCTTTAATTTATTGGCCTAGTTGCATTTAAATGAGATACATCAAGGAGTACAAGTGATGAAGATCAATTACACATGATCAATTATACTTGATCAGTTATAATGTTGTCATGCTCTTACTCAAATCATGTGTTGTAATGGAAAAGTTTAAAAATTGTCCATTTTAGTTCTTATAAACTGTCGTCATAGTTTACATGTGTTGATATTACTTTGTACTAGATGATGAGGGTATATTGTTTATGATTGTCATGATTGGTTCCATGTTATATGTCTGTACATCTTCAATTTGTTGGCCCAGTTACATTTAAATGAGATACAACAAGGAGTACCAAGCGATGAAGATCAATTACACTTGATCAATCATGTTGTTGCCATGCTCTATTATCAAATCATGTGTTGTAATTGTAAATTTTCAGAATTGTCCATTTTTTAGTTCTTATAAACTATTGTCATAGTTTACATGTGTTGATATTACTTTGTACTAGATGATGAGGGTATATTGTTTGTGATTTTCATGATTGGTTCCATGTTATAACTCTGTACATATTCAATTTGTTGGCCCAGTTGCATTTAAATGAGATACATCAAGGAGTACCAAGTGATGAAGATCAATTACACATGATCAATAACACTTGATCAATCATACTGTTGTCATGCTCTATTATCAAATCATGTGTTGTAATTGCATAGTTTTAGAATTGTCCATTTTTTAGTTCTTATAATCTGTTGTCATAGTTTACATGTGATGATATTACTTTGTACTAGATGATGAGGGTATATTGTTTGTGATTGTCATGATTGGTTCCATGTTATATGTCTTTACATCTTCAATTTTTTAGCCCAATTGCATTTAAATGAGATACAACAAGGAGTACCAAGTGATGAAGATCAATTACACATTATCAATTACACTTGATAAATTATAATATTGTCATGCTCTTACTCAAATCATGTGTTTTAATGGCAAAGTTTCAGAATTGTCCATTTTTAGTTCTTATAAACTGTTGTCATAGTTTACATGTGCTGATATTACTTTGTATTGGATGATGAGGGTATATTGTTTGTTATTGTCATGATTAGTTCCATGTTATATGTATGTACATCTTTAATTTGTTCGCCTTGTAAGGACGATGGAGAAAAGTAACGCTCGCTCCACCCCCACAACAAAAATATTAAATAATAAATTATACATTGATTTAATAAAAATGATAATAAAAGTAGCACACATGTTGAACCTTGTCTCACCTACATTCTTTCGAGTATGTTTCTTTTTATTGCAATTATAATTAGTATGAATGAACAAAATAATCAACTAAACAAAATGATATGTTGGAATGACAGTACAATATTAGTTGATAAAGCACCAATGACTTCGGTCAATGTGCCTATGTGCCAGTGTGGTGTTGGCCCCTGTGTGTTGAAGGCCTCACACACAACAAGTAATCTTGGGTGTTAATTCTAGGGTTGCCCAAATAGGAAAAAGGTTGTTAATGGAAATATATCTTATGTTTAAAAATAATGTAACAACTAATCATTTTAGGAAGAACTAATGCAGATTTGGTTTTGTAGGGAAATAATGGATGTCAATACTTTCGATGGGTCGATGAAACCCCATATACATCTATACCTGGTGTAGGAAATGAGTGCAACTTGTACAAGGCTTGAGAGGAAGCTAGTGCCGCCGAGATTGCTTCAATGGTGAAAGCATAAATCATATTTTTGTGATGCCTTCTTTGTGCTGTAACTACACTACTTTGTTGGGATGATATGCATAAATGTGGTTAACAGAGGGCTATTCTAGATACTGAAACTTTTTAAGAATTTTATGTAGATACGTTTTACATATTTTGGTAAACTCGTGATTTTTTTTTATTTTTTTTTTATGACTTGGTTATGATTTTCTATATAAAATCAAACAAAATTAAAATTAACCTTATTCAAAAAAATTAAAAAATTAATCCATTTTTAAAAAATAAACTTGTTTATGATTTCCAAAAAAATCAAATTCCAATTCCAGTCCCAAAATGTGGAACAAAAAAGAGGAAATGTATCTTCTCGCTCATATTCCAAATCAACCAAACGATCTAAACTAAATTCTGAAAATGAAAAACCAAAATATCAAATCTATGATTTGACCATTTAGAACATTTGATCAAATCCCACATTTGCTTATGCATGTCCTTACGTGAATAACGATATAAAACATTTTCAAACATTCTAAAAAAACAAACACAAAATTGAAGGACTCACCTCGTCGGGGCTTACAGTTCGTGTTAAAGAAATCCAAAGAGAACGCAATTTTGAATATACAGAGTGCACGCTATCTTTGATGAATGTTGATTCTCCATGGGAGGAGACAGAGAAACGTAAAGGTTCTTCTTTCCTTGGGAGGAGGCACTGCAATCTATTCCATGACTTCTGCTCAAGATGCACAGAATGTTGTAAACAAAAATTTGCCCCTTCAATTCGTCATAGGCGACTAATACTTGCTCAAGATGGATCAACATCAAAATATGGAGGGGACAATGACGTCCCTTCATCAAACACCTTTGATCACTTACAGAAAATATATTTTGATTAAAAAGATAGAAAATTTAGAAATTCACTCTTATAAAGCCCTTATTTGGCATCTCGATATCATTTTGTCCCTGTTTGTAGATGCAACTGCTCCTCTCGTCTAGATATTTTGCATGCCAACATCTCTGTGGCTTCTGATTCAATGCGCTTAATCTGCTAACATTTGATACCTTTATGTTTATTATCGCTCTCACTGCATTTATATACTTTGCACTTCCATACGTTACAATAGCTGGTGTTTGATATTCTTCTCCACTTTGTATCATCACACAGCAGTGGAAAGGGAACTATTCAATGAGGAATGTGACAGTGGGGGACATTGTTATACCTACAACTATGTTTCTGTGTTGAAATCTTATTTTGAATACCTTGGCTCTTCAAATACCTTTGTAAATATTAAAGAAGGTCAAAAGAGTTTTTTTTCTTTTTCTTTTTAAATTTTTATGTACAAGTGTGTTGAGATTGTATAGGAAAGGATGCCGTTAAGCTCCCGTGAAATTTTTAGCACATGTTCTTTATGATTTACATATTTTGTGGTAAAAAACTATAAAAAATAAAATAAAAAAATATAATGAATCTTGATCCAAAGGTGCCTGCGTGCTCTTTCAAAATTTTTGCTCTACTAGGGTTTCATGCGTACGGCGTCCTATCTGTGTTTCCTCTTTGGGCCATCCATCTGTCACACCGCATTTACTGCGAGATCTTTTTTGCATTAGGGTTAGCTTTTAGTATGGCTCCGGCCAACTTCGGCCTAGCAGTTGCTGCTGGTGCGCGAGATGAAGCTTCGGATAGCCATGGTGCC
>MU227817.1:4020109-4040444 GCA_018584345.1 Thuja plicata
TTATGATGCAGATTCAAGTTCAAGCCAATAAAGTGGCTCTGGAAGTGGCTCACCTGCAGGAGCTGCTCAATCATTGGGGCAATGCTCCCTGCACTGTTGCTCGGGTTCCTCCGGATGCCCTTTCTGCTGAGGGTACGCCTCCCAGAGGCCGCCACCGCAGGTGCAGTTCTTCGGCGTGCCGCTCGCACACTCCGCGGTCCCAGGCTCCTCGTCACCATTCTTCGAGGGGATGGCGTCACCGCTCGGCTTCTCCGCCTCCTCGACCTTCTGGGTGGGCGCCGGCTCTGGCGCAGTCTGCCCCTCCTGATGCTCCTGGTGCTCGCCATGGTTTGGATTGGCCTCCTACCACCTCTTCAAAGTATCCCCGCCTGGCTCTTGCTATCTCCCCACCCAGGGTGGATGAAAAAGATAAAGAAGATGCTGATGATGATGGTTGGTCACTTCCCGACCCTCTTGTCAATCCAACTAAGGCGTGGGGATTGGATGATAAAGATCCTCCACCTTCTGCTACTGCTCTTGCTGCCTAATGGCTTTATGTTTTTTTGATGAATAGTTTTCATTTCTGACTCTGCCGTGTGAACTCTGCAGGGTGATTTCTATGTCCCCCGACCCCTTTTTTGTGGATATGTAACTTTAATATTTGTTTAATAGAGAAGGCACTATTCATGAAAAAAAAACTATAAAAAATTCACTCTATTTTCGCAAATTTGGAAAAAAAAAAGTTTGACATTTTCTTTTTTTTTTGTCTTTAGTGCCTTCTGTCTCTAGCTTAGCAAGTGTCTATAAGAACAACTCTCAACTTAATTAAATATTAAATATTTATTTATTTTTAAAAGATAATTTTATTTAAATTGTATCTTTATATAATTAAAAATTTATTTATATAAAAAGTATTAGATTATGTAATTATAATTATATGATAAAATAAAGTATTATATATATATGTCAAATTTCCTTTAACACAATTAATAAAAAAAAGATTATGGTTTACCTTTTCATTTTAAAAGTATTCCTTTGACAATGTAACAAAAGAATGGTGAATAGTTATGAAAATATATAACCATCATTTTTACAGATTAATGTTAGATGCTTTGTTAACATTATAATAGTGGAAGGATCTCACTTTATATGTGAGAATTACTTTATGAATATATTATAACTAAACATAATAGGACGTGCTATTATGATTCAATTGCACAAATTTTGAGTCACTCAAATTGACCCTTATGACAATCACTTGAATGCAATAAGTGTTAAGTGAACCATATATATTTCATGGGAGATGGGTTCTTATGAACTACTACTGATAAAATGTGAGCCCATAGTATTGAGTTGTGTATAATGCAACCAAGTTATGCTAAACTATTACATATAATGCTACAAAAAATACTACCTACTTGATGTTAAGTTTACTATTATGTAAGTATAAGGAGTAAATGAGATTATCTAGGACCCAAATCTATTATTGTTACATTAGTAATAGATAGGTATATCAAACAAGTTGGTGGTGAATTAGTTGAAGTTGTGCTTGTGGTTCTAGATGTTGATGTAACATCTTCTTGCGCAACATTAATATACTTGTGTGTGATTATGGGATTCTATAAGTTGGTTACTAAAGAGTTCAAAAGAATTGCATGCACACTAGTCATTGGTGGTTGAACTAATGCACTAGTGTAAACAAAAGACCCACATGATTAATCTTAAAACTTGTTTAGCAGAGAAGAATCCAATTATTGCTTTTTCAATCACAATTGTAATATTTCGTTCCTTGTAAGATCCTCATACCTACACAAGAGTAATGCATACTTATGTCCTTATGATATACAAATTTGTGGAATAAATTATATAAACATTTATTACTTTTATCTTACGCATTTTATAAATATTTTGGATTCGGGGGGAAACCTATTGTCAATATTCTTTCCTTCACATGTAATTTCCAAAATGCCAACCGCTAAGATATGCATGTTAGCTTCACAAGATAGTTGACTTAACATAGCATATTCCAATGCCAAATAATCATTACATAAACATAAAAATAAATTTATTCAATAAAGAACAAATATATACTAAAGATGGAAAATTCAAAGTCTTACATCCTATTTATTATTTTCTCTTTGATAAATTCCATTTATCTTTTTTATCGGTAATATGGGATTTTATATTAACTTCAAAAAGATTCTAATACATAGTAATTTCAAGCCACTTAATGGTCGATGAAACATATGCCCCTCCAAAAAACACAAAATATGCCACTTCATGGCTGATACAATAGTCGAACACCTTAATCCCATCATCATTGTTATAGAAAACAATCGAGCTTTCATAAAAAATAGTGGTCCATGAAGAAATTAGCCCCTATTAAGGAAAATTGGGCACACAAATCTTCTAGACCCATCCCATCCTACTCTTTAAACCATCTCGCTGCTTCTTCCCTAGTGAAGTTCAGGAAGACAACACCCCCATGGACCACACTAGTCGCGCCTCCCATGCCAGTCCTCCTACTACCGCGGCCACCACCTCGACCACCTCGTCCAACATCATCACCAATAAGCCCCTAGCCACGAGTGCCTCAAACACCACTTACCGTTGCTTTGTAAGGTAACTCCCTTTGAGTAACAGGGTGACCATCATCCCCCACTGGGGCAGTAGACTTCACTAGTATCACTTTCCTCCCACACCTCCACTCCTTCGCCACTGCCACCCTTTCTGCATCCTCGTTTTGCAAAAAAGCCAACAGAGCCTGCCACCCCTTTTGGACATCCTGCACGTTGTCAACCAATGGGTGGGTAGACGATCAAATTAACAAAAATTGTAATTCCTCTTCTCCCCCACCAATGATTCTCCATGGGCCCTCGTACATGTGCAAACCTACACCAATCTTTGCCTTATCGATAATGTTCGTCATACCCCTTGCCCATTTGGGTTCCAGGCACACCTGCGCCACTCTAAGCACCTCATCCCATGAAGATCAAGCCATCAGATCCAAATCTAGAAAGAGGGACAAAATGTCTAGGTTGGTCCTTGACCTGAGATCATAATTGAGGGATTCCTCCCCCAACATCAACATCACCGCCTCCCAGAACTCAACATCCTCAATTTTATCAACATTCTACATCTGCTGGATAGAAATGGGGCCTCTAAAACTAGGGAATTGTCTAGGAGTTAATTTTGCATCCATCTTTGCTCTTCAGCAAAAACCACCAAATTGTAGACCGAGGGATTGATTTGCGTACCAAAATGCCTCCTTTTAATCTTAAACTCTGGCTCATGACACAGAGTCCACCCTGGCGCCTGTGAGCTATCCCATTACCATCAAACTCCCTACCACTACTGTAAGTGGATATTAAGGCAAATCTCATTCTGTACTCCTACATGTCGTACCCATAGCCCAATCATCCTTCTCGATTACATAGGGAAAAAGACAGTACTTCCTCCACCAAAATAAAAAAGGTGTTCAATAAATGATTTATCTAAAAATCACAGTCATCTGTATCAAAATCTACAGAATCCAGAACCTTAGATCTTCAAAAATTTCATACTTGTCCACTAACAACCCATTTTCCCCTATGTTGGAAAGTTTGTCAGCGATTTTGTTAGCCTCCTCGAGTACATGTGTCACCTTGAAGTCATCAAAATCCCCAAGAAGATCGTGGATTCTCCTAATGTGTTTGTTGAGGTACCAGGTATCCATCTATCCTTTAACAATGTCATTCATCATTAGTAGGGAGTCACCTTCTAGGTGCAACTTCCTCAACCCAAATTTTTTGCCATCGGGATTGCACCAATTATTGCCAAACATTCAGCCTCATTATTAGTGTTGTCTACCATCCGTTTATCACCAATCCCCACAATACATCTTTTCTCTTTACGAGATACAAATCCAGCCCCTAACATTCCTGAGTTACCTCTTGAAGCCCCATCAAAATTGACCTTGGTCCAGCCAGGGTCTGGTGGCTTCCAACTACATTTGGGATCCTCCATCTTCAAAGGTTTATCCCTCTTAATCCCATTAACGGGCCTGTATTTCACAAGAGGCCATGCATGCTGAATCCTTGAGTTGCCCTGACTAAATGGGATCTTAAGAACATTTGTTTGACCAACAACATTCGACACAAGTTTTGATACAAATCTCTCTAATCTCTAGCTAAATCTAGTAAAAGGTTTAGCTTTATCTTGAAAAATCCTCTGGTTACGTTCCTTCTAGATCTCCCACAAAGTTGTGGAAGGGAGGAAATCCCATACCGAGGAGAAGGTTGAAGGGACTTATGGTTTAAACCATGATTCCAGCCATCCTTTTAGACTTGTTGGGATGGGGCCACTCCAATTCAGCTTTTGTGACCCAAATTGCCATGCCGCTTGAGCAAACGCAATTCAAAAATGGATGATTGATATTTTTCTCATCCTTCTAGCATAAAACACACCGAAAAGGGCCCTTAAACCCCATCTGCATAAGCCTTTACCCTATTAAAAATCTATCATTCCCTACCAGCCAGGTAAAGGCTCCCGCCTTGGGTAGACATGCCTTATTCCAGCAGATCCGACGCTCCTATTCCACTTGTCTAAAATCTTGTTCGAGAAATGTATATCCAATCTTTATTGAATATTTCCTACTCTAAGAACCACACCACTTGATCACATCTAGATCATGGGACCCCACCACTAATCTATTCTTTAGAACATCCTCCAAAATTTTGTGGTCTACTTTAGTCAAGCCTAAGGTTCTCAGATCCTTCCATTTAACTACATGTCCAATTTCAAAAGTATTCCAATCAAGAATACTGCTTACCTTCACTCCCCATTGTTCAGCTATTGTATCCATGAGATTATGAGGAACTCTATCTTGTTCCAAGACTGGGAGTCCATCCCAGGACTCCTTCCAAAACTTAGCCTTTTTTCCCATTGCCTAGTGACCAAGTAAGATGATTAGTCACCAGCTCTCTAAAAATCAATAGGAAGTTTCATACAACCAACCCTCTGGGAGGGTTTTCAATCATAGAAATTTGTTCAATTGCCTCCCCATCTAGATATTTATCCCACAGGATATGATTCCAATGTTGGTCTAGTTGTTGATACATTAGCCAGACAAGTTTTTCTCCCATAGCTTCATTTATCAGTTTCCAATCTTAGTCCAGAGCCCCCTCCACCTTTCGATTTATAGATCCCGTCCCATGCCATCAGAGGAATTTTGTCCTGATCTTGGGAGCCATTCCAAAGGAATTTTTGCATCTTCTGTTGAATGGACTTAATGAATTTGTCAGGGATCTTTAAGCAAGCCATAAAATAGATAGGCATTGTCGAGACTACCATTTTGAGCATGAGAATGCTACTTGTCAGAGTGAGCCACCTACTTTTCCACCTGTCCATCTTAGCCAAACAACCATCAATGAGGTCTTTCCACATATTATCTTTACTAGCATCAACAAAGAGAGGCATACCAATAAATTTGCCTGGTAGGTGACCAATGCTAGCCCCAAATAATCCTGTAATATTCCTCTATAAGCCCAATTCCGTATTGAAAAGAACATTTCTGAATTTTTCCAGTTGACACTCTGTCTTGTAGGCCTACTATATGAGTCCAAGACTTTTTTTATAGTCGATGCCTCCTTCATCAAAGCCACCCCAAAGAAGTAAGTATCATCCACGAATTGGGAGTGAGTCGTGGGTTCCAACCCCCTGGCGATTTGAATACCTGTCAAGCTTCCCTGCATTCTTTTCCTTGTCACTGATTTGCCCAGAACTTCTGCCAATAGAATAAACAAAAATGGGGAAATAGATTCCCCCTGGTGAATGCCTCTAGAGGTTCTAAAAAAAACTTGTAGGATACCATTCACTAAAATGGAAGCTCTATATGAGGAAGTCATAATGCCAATCCTCTTAATCTAGTTATCCACAAAGCCAAACTTCTTTAGTACTTTGGTGAGGAATCCCCTATCCACTCGGTCGTACACTTTCCTGATATCCAATTTTTGAATCATTTTTCTTTGATTACATGCTTTGGTTGAATGTATTGCTTCATATGCCACAATGATCCCATCCACAATGTTTCTATTGGGGGTAAATCCACTTTGTTCGATTGAGATAAGTTTCCCCAACACCTTTTTTAATATGTTCACAACCACTTTCGAGATGATCTTGTATATGGTGTTGCATAGAGAGATGGGTCTGAAATCCTCAAAGGAAAGGGGTTTGTCCTTTTTGTAAATCAGGGCCACCATTGTGTTGTTGAAGTTCTTCAAAATGAAACCCTTAACTCTTGATTCCTCCACCATGCCCAACAACTTTGTTCGTAGTAGCTCCCAAAATTTTCTCGTAGAAGAATGCTTGGAACCCATCTGAGCTAGGGGCTTTATCCCCTCCCATGCCAAAGATAGTTGCCTTCAAATCACTCATCAAAACTGGTTCTAACAACACTTGGTTGTCCTCCTGGCTAACCAAGTTGGAGATGACCCCTATCAGGTCCTCTTGGCCTATGTCCATGTTCGTTTCATCTTGGCTCCAAAGCTCTGAATATAAGTTCACAACTTTTTGGTTGATCAAATGCATATCTTCCATGCTTGTTGCATCAACCCTTCAAATGGAGAGGATTATTTTAATTCTCCTTCACACTTTGAATGAACCTGGAAGAATTTTGTATTTTTTTTCACCTTTTGAGAGCCAATTTTTCTTTGGACTTCTACCTCCAGTAAATCTCCTCCCTTTGCAACACTTCCCCATATCTGCTTACCAGGTCCTTTTCTGTCGAGTAGTCAACTTCATCCATGTCGTCTGACAACACCTTATTGTTGAGGGCCTCCAAATTCCCATCAAGAGTTCATCTTTCTTAAAAAATATCACCAAAATGAACTTTGTTCCAAGTCTTAAGGTTATGTTTGATAAAAACCAGCTTCCTAAAAAACTGGAAAGATAAATTCCCTTCCTCCTTAGGATCCACCCGCCACCACTGGTAACCATATCCAAAAACCATTGATCCTTGAACCACATCTTCTCCATTTTGAAAGGACACCTCAATAGAACATCATCTTTTTGAAATACCAACGAAACAGGGTAATGATCCGAACGAGACAAACCTAAAATCTCAGCTTCAAACACAAATGACAGGGTATTCCAATTCCCTGCAATAAAGAACCTATCCATCTTTTGCACAATTCTTGAGAAGCCACACCTTTTTTTGGTCCATGTAAACACACCACCCTTAGCCTCAACCCCCCACTGACCATTTGAGGAAACGAGGTGCTGTAAATCCATTTGAGTCATATTAGGCACTCCCCGTCCACCTCTTTTCTTAGAGTGAGACAAAGTGGAATTGAAATCTCTAGAAATGATCACTGTTTATGGAATAAAACCTCCCACAACCCTCAAGATATCCTCCCAAACCCTCCTCTTCTCATATGTTTTAGTTGGACCATACACATTTACTAAAAAATTAGAGAAATTGATAATGCATGAACTTACTTTAACTACTTGCGAGTTCCTTTCTCTAGAGATCGCTTCAACCTTCACTGCTCTAGGATTCCATAGTATGCCCAAACCTCTAGAAGCCCTATCTGAATATACAAAAAAATCTGACCACTTCTGCCTCACTCCAAAAGTCCTAGTCGCTCCTTCTGAATCCAACTTAGTCTCCTGAATACAAATTAAATCTGCTTTTGCCTTCTCAAAGCCTCTTTTGATCATACAAAACTTGTCAGGGGCATTGCAGTCCCTGACATTCCATGTAAGGAGTTTCATGGCTACCCAAGAGAGAACAAGTTTCTCTCAAGAAGAAGCTTAGATTGCCCCTTCATGTTACCAGCATCTTCCAACAATTACTGAATGGATTGCTGACCACCCAGGTTTTCTTTGCCCTACTTGGACTTAGAATTATTGATAGTCTTGTTTTCTTGGATTCCTACTTCCTTAGACAACCCCAAAGAATCTTCCAATTAGTCTGAATCTGCCTCTGATCCCACCTTCGACATTATGCCTTTAATCTATTTCGCCAGGGAGATGTGGATGTCCTTAAAGGATTCCTTAACCCACATTGGGTCTTGCTGGATATCTAATTGGGTTTCTAAACAACTTTTAAGACTAGTAGGGTTCTCCTCTTGTGGCTCATTCAGAGTCCCACCGGACTGAACTAAGTCATCATTCATATTTTTCAATGTTGGAAAATGTTCAGACAGATTAGCCATCCGAGCTAGGGCTTGAGTTACCTCCTGAATTGATACTTTCGGTGCTTCCCTGAGTGGAAGATCAAGTCCACCATACTTGGGTTCCACCTCAGCTGCGGTGTCCAGATTAGTAGCCAGAGAGGAATCCACTTGCCCTGCGGATGATGAGGGGATCCCAGTTATAGGAATCTACTGGCCTAGGGGTTCTACACCATTTCCAAACATATCCACAACCTTTGGCTCTGCAATTTTGGTCAAATTCTCTTCAAGAGAATGCTCTTCCTTTCCCTTTCCCTTTTGGGAAACATCACACCCCTTCTCGCTATGTCCCCATTCTTTGCATGTATTATATTTCTCCATGGTTTCTTCCACCTCCAACTCTTTCCACCAATATCCTTCCAAGGTTCAGATTTCTATAACTCTAGGAAGAAGGGGATGCAGTTTCCATATTATACAAATATGAGCATACATGCAAATTCATCCTTGGCAATCACTTCATCCGCTTTGATATATGTGCCTAATTTGGAACTGATTTCCTTGAAGGTCTCTTCATTCTAGTATTCATGGGGTAAGTTATACAAACAGATCCATAATGGAATTTCCTCGATTGAGGCATGTTTGGGATTGAAGTTAGGTACCGAATATTTGATGAATAATCTCACCCCGCCCATCAAGAATGGACCATTGTATATGATCTTTGTCTTCTCTATCTCTGATCCAACAAATACCAAAAAAAAATCATTAGGTAGGATTTTCACTATAAAGTGTGTCCCCCATTCTTCATCAATCCATTTTTCAGATTCTAGGGAAGGTTAGCTATGCTCCCCCATTTCATGAAGAAATCCCTAGATCGTAGCAATTTCACCAAGTTCTTCCAAGCCTCCAAGTCAATATGAATGTCCACAATATTTTTTTCCATAGTAGAAAGAATCTCTTTGGTGATTGATTGCTTCATTGTCTCATCCCTTGGCCATCAAATCTTTTTCTATGTTGGCTTAAAGTTTCCTTTGGACCCATTGAATTTTTTTGAAAACCCCCATCTAGTTTGGTTAGGACCATACCATTTCCTTGAAGTGACTTCAATCTATGGGCCTTGAGAAGGATCCCACCCATGTGCGTTACCCTTGTGTCATAGTTGTTGTCTAGGCCAGCGCTGACCATGCCTTCCTACAAAATTGTTAGGAAGAAGGTCGCCCCTACCTTGATCGTTAAAACCTACTCACCTCCACCACTCCATCTTTTAGTTTCTAAAATTTAAGCTAGGGATGTACTCCCTAGGAGTAATGCAAATTCCCACTCCACATCATGCGGGTAAGTCAAGATACGAGATCTTGGGGGCCTCTCAATTGTTGATGCAGTAGAGAGTAACCTTGCAAGGTTTTAACCTTGGTTGTAGGCACTATAGGCAAGAAGCCCACCATTTCACCAAAGGATTTCCCCCCATAAATTCTATTTATTATTCTCTCTTCTAAAAATACTTAAAATATCACTAAAAATATAGAATTACCAACAATTTTCACCCAACAAGCCACTACATTTTTACTTCTAAAATATCATTTACATATGCAGTTTAAAGATAAAACTATTTGATGTGATAGCTAGATTCTTATGTTGGTGTAATAAAATATTCACATAATTACACTTTTCTTAAGCTTACTTAGGATAATGCATACACATTAGTTTGCATTTGAGACACTTAGGAGTTTGTACATTTATTTATACATGGTATAGGATAAATTATACTTTAGGTGGTGATAAATGTTATCACATTCCACTTTATGTATTGTCCCCACCTTTAGTGTTGTTATCACCTTATCATCCTCCACATGTTGCACATACTTCATTGCACAATGGAGGATGTCCCACCTTTAGTGGACATGTGATTCCACCTTGTGTGGGTGATAATTTATGTCCTTCTTATCATGTTCTCTTAGTGCCTTTCCTATATAAGAAAGCACATCTACATTGTACTCATATCCATAATCTAATCTACGTTGTGTAGTTCAATTCAATATTTTGCATATTGATGAGAATATACTCTCTCTCTCTCTCTCTCTCTCTCTCTCTCTCTCTCTCTCTCTCTCTCTCTCTCTCTCTCTCTCTCTCATGCTATTCACTGGCCTCTAGATCTTGGGTTGATACTATTGGAAAATTCTTACATTTACCATGTTCTAGCAAACCTTGTTTTAACACAACCTTCATATTGATAAATCAATCTTGTTAAGCCAAACTTTGATATCTTTGGCTACATTTTCTCATCAAGAAAAATATTTTTTCTTTAATATTTTGATGAATGATCCACAAATGAGAATCTATGTGTATGTATAGAAGCCTATATGCTTATCCAGGTCTAATCTTCAAACCCTTTGGTCAATCAAGATTCTTGCTTTGTTGTGGATATATATACATGCACTCAAGTAAATTATTCAATATACAAACAAATGTTTAGCGGTATTCACTTGATTTTGTTAGAGAAGAACACGTATTATATGATATCATTTTAAAATTTTAAGAGTTGGGAAATAGGGATCACTGGCCTAAACATGCAAACTAAGAATCAAACTCATTCCCATCAATTCCTCATTAAAGAACAATCCAATTGACTCAACTTCAAATAAATTAGGGTTGGTAAGATCTAGGCACAAATAAATTGAGTGTATTGAATGATTATTTTTTATGTATTTGTTCATGTGATTGGATAATATAGATAAAGAACTAGGTTGAATGCAAATTTGGTAATGGTCAACATAAATGGTAAGCTACACAATAGGTATACAAACTCTAAGAACAGGTCTAAATAGGAATCAAAGGGGAGCTTGTATCTACAATTTAAGCCTAAAAGTGTCAAACTATACAGGAAATCACCATAATTTGAAAGGTTTCAGATGAAGATATTGTGATCAAATTATGGATCAGGATGTTGCACTAAATATCTCCTTGAAAATTTATCAGAAAAGTGTTGGACTATGTTGGTATTTGAGAACTATGTGGGTAACCCACAAAGTATAGACTTTTCTTCTCCTTTAAAGTTTGGATCTCTTTTTCTCATCTTCTCTTTCTAGATCTATAATTATTCTCTCTCAAATCTAACACATGCACAATAAAAAGGAAAAATGGTGTTGGTTTGTATAGGGGCTTTTCTAAGTCAAACCCTAGGATGAATAAACTCTACAATAATGATGATGAAAAGAGAGCTTATCCTTGGGTAGGGAAGAGGATAAATTTGAAATGAAATGATTGAATGTAAATACTTAAGTGAAATTATTATACCTTTGAATGATGATTCAATTCTCTTAGGATAAGTCCTCCAAATGTTGATGTAATAACATGATAAATCTATAACATAAGAAATATACATTGTTACCAAAATGTAAGATATAAAATGTGTACTTGAAATGTAGGGGGAGTAAATAAGATGTTCCCCTTTTATCCTTAGATACACAAAGGAAGGATCCAAATTGATTAACCCCAAAGGAAGGATCAATGCATAAATAAATCCATCTTTTGGAAATGAGAGCAAAGAGGAGGATCTTAAATTCTCATTTTAGAAAATAATGTGTGATAGGTTTAGATAGAATAAGAACTTTAATTGAAATGAATAGGAGAAAATTACTAACCTTGAAATGTTACAGATCTGAATAATTTTTTTTTTGGGGGTCTACACTCAGTTTCTGGAAAATCTAAGACTGGATCTGGAATAGAAACGCAGAGACGAACAAAACCCAGAAATATTTTTCCGTTCTAACATAGTTCTGATTTTGAACCTAAAGTCAATGTCACCATTGACTCAGAATTTCCAGTTCTGACCTAGGGCAGAATCAACCTCAAAAGTTTTTGACTGAAAATCTATTTCCAGATCCCAAAAGTTTGCCAAAAAGGGTATCCGAATCTGCACTCTGATCTGCTATTCCAAACCTGTATCTGCAAGAAAAATGAATTTTTTTGTTGGGGGGGGGGGGGGGGGGGGGGGGTTNGGGGGAGGGGTTTTCCCTAGTCAAACCCCGATTTAGGAATTAACCTTGAAATCAATAATTGAAATAAAGAATGCTAGAAAGTAGTAGAAGTAAATCTAATAATGAAGCTATGATATTCAATAGATATGCAATTGTATTAAAAATGTAAACAAATATGTGAATATAAAAGCTTGGACTCAATATTAGAAACCATAAACCTCCATGATTGTATGCTTGGAATCCACCTTGAAGAGAGAATGAATGAGTCTTGAGGATGCACAAAGGATCTTGAAGGAAGATCACACCACCATGATGGATAGATCTAGGGCTTGAATGATGAATCTTGAATTCTTGAACCAAATCCCTTCAAAGGCTTAAAAGCTTGAATCCTTGATCGTCAATGGAGAACTTGAATGCTTGAAAGGAAGACTTGAAAACTTTGAAAGCTTGAAAGCATGTAGAACAATGGATGCTTGAAATTTTTTCTTGATGACTTGTTTCTTAGAGAGACTTAGTGCTTTGTTTCTTGCTTCCTTTTGCTTAGAGAAAATGAGAGGAGAAAACTTCCTTATATATGAATCTAGGGAACAATCTTTTAGAGAGACATACATAGGAGAAATAAATTCCAAATAGACCTATATCCCTAGAAGAGAACCTATATTAAATATAATTTAAGAATCATCACTTTGGAACTCAAAACAACCGACCCAGAAGTGAGAAATGAACTTTTGATGACTTCTGGTAGCTGACAAACTTTCAAACTTGAAAGGGGGACCCAGGTCAAAGTCGAGGTCATCCTTGACCTAGGTCAAGGTCGAGGTTGACCTTGACCCAGGGAGTCAGAACCCCTAGAAAATATGCCAGATGGGATGGATGGTGCCCGGAGAGGCCCAATAGGGTCCTAAACAGGCAGAGAAGTAGGAGAGGGTGGCGAAATGAGGGGACAATATGATGGTGGTAAAAAAAAACCCCTAAGGAGAGCTAAATGTTCTTAACATGGAAGTGCTTCCATTTTAAGATGATAAAAAATCATCACAAAGTCCATCATGAAAATAAAGTTGAAGATGCCTTGTTGTAGCTTGATGCTCCTTGAACTCAAATCTTCTTTTGAGAATAATATTTTCTTTTGAATTGGATTGATGAGATGAGATGATGAAATTAACTAGGAATGATTCCTTATATAGGGTTCTCAAGTTATTACACTTGGATGCAATAAATTAATTAAAAAATAGGCACCTTGAGAAGGATATCTCTCAGGACATGAAAAAATAATAATAATTAAACATATATTTGAAATGTGTAGCCAATAAAAGCTAAATGAATTGAATGGAAGAAAAATGAGGAGCGGTTGTGCATTGGTAGAATTGTGCACACCCTACTTGCGATCTCTGTTTCTTCCTATTGTAGGTGTTGGATCAGGGGGTTTGTGGGGTCCTTTACTATTTTTACTACTTAGGTAGGAGATACTATATGGTTTCATAGTTATCATGCCCTCCTAAATTTTTTGTGTGGGTTCCTCTTTGGTTTGGGGTTGTATAGGCAATATTTGGTAAGATTTTGCAGACTTAGGCTTCTTTTTGAGGGGTATGGCTTTGGATCAGCCTATGTGACCTTTTATTATAGTGTTTGGTGGGGTTTTGAACCCCTCCTCTGGTATATATATATTTTAAATTTTGGCTCCCTCTAGGGGTTGTTTGGATGGAGAAGAAATATGAATCTTTGAGCATGTTGAGGTCTGAAGCCATGCTCAAGGTAGATCCATCTTCATATGTCCATGCAAAGTCTCTAGGGTATCTGGCTAAGGTATTAGATGGCGAGCCCTCTTCCTCAGGGAATGGTTTTCCTAGACTTAAGAAAGTTATGGATGTCTAGAGAGAAGCACAAATCATCCAATTTTGTAGATCCAACCTAAGTCAGTTGTTGAGGAGGTTTTGTATTTGATAAATCAAGCTTTAATATATAAATTAATGGGGCTTCAAATGTTTTCTCTTATCTTGGAATATTGGGCTCAATAGACTTGGAACCCTAAGGGTGGTATGGAATTATTACTTGGAGATACAAACTACTTTTTGGTAGTTTTCTCTTGGATGACTTATAGGAAAAAGGCTTTTGAGGTGGGGGGGGGGGTGTACTTCTATAATTAGGTTGGTCTCTTCATCAAACCCTAGTATGTGGGGTTCAAATATGTTGAGGAACTTCCATCAAGAGTTCTTATTTGGGTTTGTCTTTCATGAATTCCATTAGAGTTTTGGAGTCATTAAATCTTGCATATGATTTCCCTCTTTCTTAAAAATATAGTTGGGTATGCATAGAAAACTCTAGATAGGAAGGTAATTACTTGTGCTTGAATCTATATTGAAATTGATTTATATATCCCACTACCAAATTCTATAGATTTATATATGTGATCCTCATCTTGGATCCAATTGCATGATTATGAAATCCTTCCCTTTAGGTGTCACATTTTTCATGGGTATGGGAAACATTAGAGGAAATGTCCTCTATTCATCTAGGTGACAAATTTCACTCATAATTCATCCAACTCTGCTCCTAATTTGAATAAAGGGAAAGCTCCCTTGACTAATGGGATTGTAGAAAAGGAGGGATTTATTCCTATTAATACTTACAATGAGCGGAGAGGTTAAAAGAGTAACCTCATGGATAGGTAGATGGATGGATACTTTGACCAATTTGATGTTTTGGAATACTTGGTTTAGGAAGAAGGGAAACTAGTTAGGTTATCTTTATAGACATTGAGGTGGGGAGAATTCTTGGAAAAATATGGTAATAATGTTTATTAGATCACCTCTCAAGTAGATTTATGGAATACTCAAATGGATACATATATCCCCTCCCAAGTTCTTGATGCTATAAAACTTGGAGGGCATTTAGTATTAAAGGATGTTCAAGCCTTGGATTTTGATGTCCCTCCTCATGCTATAGGTTTCAAAATCTAGGAAAAGTGGTGGAAATTTGCAGGTGTTGGAATTATAACAAAATCCCATTAAGAAGGGACCTATAGAGAAAACCCCTAAGCTAGGGTGCAAGAAGGACTAGGAAAAAGTAAAATTAATTGGCGATACATTAATGGAATCTAGGTCAGTGAAGACCATTGAATCTCACTTCTCCCAATATCATACATGATTTTCATCTCTTCAAATGTGAGGGGTATGAATACCATCCCTATACAAAAGGTTACTTGGGATATTATTGGTTCCCATAGATGTTCTATATATTTAGGAAACAAAGTTAACCATTGATGGTATGATGAATAAAGCTCTAAGAATCCAGTCTCATGGCTTCTGTTAGTGTGTTGGTTTCTAAGGTAACTGTGGAGGCATGTCTTGTCTATAGGTTCCAAGGAATGTGGTACCACTTTGGTGGTTTGTGATTCACTCTTCTATTTCCTTGGTTGCTACTAGCTTGTACTATGGTGACACCTGCCTTTTCATTAATGTTTATGCTCATACTAATTTACTTGGAAAATATTAGTTATGGTCCATTTTGGATATGTTTGGTCACATGTCCCTTTTCTTCCTTGGATCTTGGCTGGTTATTTTAATGGAGTTTCATGTTTGGAAGAAATATGAGGGAGTATTGGTAGGCTTGATCCATCTACTAGTCTCCTAAGGGTCAATATTGGTTTATGAACCTTATTTATGTGAATCCAAATAAAAGTATTTTTACATGGAATAATAGGCAAAGTGGAGATAATGTTATTTAAGAGAGAATTGACATATTCCTTGTCTCTAGTTTTTGGATTATGCATAGATAGACTACTAGCTCCGAGATTTTGGATTAGAGGGGTTATAATCATTGCCAGTCAGATTTTTGGTTATTGCTTTTAGACCTTCCAATAAATCCTCTTTTAAATTTTAACTTGTACAACTTTGTGATATTTCTCTTTAGGAATTAATGTCCAATTGGTGGGTAGAGGGGAGGCCTACTCATGGCATGTCCATGTTTTCCTTTGTGAAAATACTACAATTTGTGAAATACGAGCTTAAAAAGCAGAATAGACTATATTTTGGCAATCTTCATTCAAATAGATTAATAGTCCAATCCTGTTTGGATTTTATCACTTGAAATCAAGAATGATGGTTTAACTACGACTCTATGTAGAGAGGAGTCTATTGTTGCTAAGGATATTGAGGAGTGGGAGCTTTGTGATGAGATTTTTTGGAAACAAAAGTCCTACATTAATTTTCTGCAAGAAGGGGATAAAAATACTTCATTTTACCTTAATTATATCAAATCTAGAAGTGGAAATCTTATTACCTCTCTAGAATCTTCAAGGCCAGTACAAATTTCTTCTCTAGAAGATATCTCCTAGGAGGTCTCTCTATTTTTTCTAGCTCTATTTATAAAGGACTCCCCTCTACGCAAGTAGAGGAGAACATGATCCTAGACTAAATACCCCCTTTAGTATTTGATGAGATGAATACAACTCTTTCCCAACCTATTTTAGTTCAAGAATTGGAGGCAGTAGTTTTTCAGATGAAAAAAGGAAAGACTCCTCACTTTGATGGCTTTCATATTGAGTTATTCTAAGAGTATTGGGAGATTCTAAAATTGGATCTCTTAGTTGTTGTGAAAAGTCACAAAGAGATATGCAAAGGTTTAAAATATCTAAATTCTACTTTCTTGACTCTCGTGCTTAAAAGGGAGAGTGTCTCGACTTTGAATCAGTATAGACCCATTTCTCTTTGTAATATGACTTATAAAATTATTACAAAGTTGATTTCAGAGAGCCTTATGCCTTGGCTAAAAGTTCTAAATTTTTAGGAACAATGTAGGTTTGTAATTGTTAGACAAATCCTAGATGGGATAGTAATTGCTTCAGAAGCCATCCACTCTATGACTAATTCTAAGGATAAGGCCATGATCATTGAACTTGATATGGGAAAATCCTATGATAGATTCAACCGGTCCTTCTTGCAGAAATCTCTTCTATCTTTTGGCTTTGATAGAGTTTTAATGAAGTGGGTCATGAGTTGTGTATCATCTATTTATTTCTTCATTATTATCAATGATGAGCCATAAATGCTATTTGGGGCTTCCCATGGCCTCCATCAAGGGGATCCTCTTTTTCCTTTTTTGTTCATTATTATGTTGAGGGTCCAAGAGTATTTATCAAGTCTAGTGTCGAGTGTGGTTTAATTCAAGGATGAAGATAAAGAAATATATGCCTCTCTTTCTCAGCTTCAATTTGTTAATGATATGACCTTGGTGGACATGGATAGAATCAATGAAGCAGTAAATTTCAAGAGAGATTTAAAAATTTACTTGGTTGCCTCTAGGAAAAAGATTGAGGACAAGTATTCTATTTTATTCTTCTATACTTCTCGCCTTGTTTAGAGCACAATTGTACACACCCTTAGGTTTCAAAATGGGTCATTTCCTTTTGTTTATCTCATGATTCCCTTAACAGTTGAATCTTAGGCTAGAGATTTTTAATAGGAGGTAATTGATAAGTTTCATTGGAAGGTGGATCATTGGACTTACAGGTGACTTTTAATAGTTGGGTGTGTGACTCTTTTGAAGCCAGTAGTCTATTCCCTTATAATATATAGATGATTTGTCTAAGTTGTCAAGGAGTATGATGATTTTCTCATAAGTTTTTATAGACAGGTAATTTTCTGTCATCAAAATAGAGTCTTCTTAAATAGGAGTCAGTATGCAGGCCAAAGCGAGAGGAGGGCCTGGACACTACAACGAAACAAGAAATTAGCGCATAAAATAACACCAAATTTTAGTGTTGTTTTGTGACTAAAATGAGCCCTTTTCTCGACGTCCAAACCGATGCCCATATGCTTGCTTCTTTGGGCACCACATTTGATGACACATTTTGTACTGCTTTTTAAACTGTAGTTAACACCAACAATAGCGCCAACATTCATATAGAAACCCTTTTTGTGCTGGAAAAGGAAGGTGACAACCACTTCCCTTAGAATTGGGTATTAATTTGTGTACAACGTCAGGTATTACATCGGGTCTGGCTTCTAATTTTTCTTCTTTTGTTGCTTTCATCTTTGCTTCTTGATTTGCTTCCAATTTCTCTTCCAACTTTGCTTCTTGTGTTACAGCTAGTTTGGCTTCCATTACAATGTCCTTTGTTGCTTCCAACATGGATTCCCATTTTTCTTCTTGTGTTGCTTCCAATTTTACTTCCTTGTTTGCTTCTGGTTTTCATTCACACTTACAAGAATTGGCCTTTTTTTACCCTTAGCTCAAGAGGGAGTTTTGTTTTTATCTTCTTTGTTTGGTTGCACCAAAATTGCTTATAGTTTTGAGACATTCGTAGCTTTATCTTCTTTACAAACCAACTTATACCAAATTTAATCTCCATGTCCTGGATAATTGTTTTTTCCAAGTGCATTGGTATCTTTGAGAATGGAAAATGTAGACGGTCTTTGAACCATTGAAGGCATGCTTCCTTACACCTATTCACAAACATTTTTCTAGTATTTGTCTTTTAGACTTCCCCTATAACTACATCGTATTCTATCTTGATATTGTAGCTACCAATGCAAGATGAAATGTATGGTGTGCTGGAAGAAGTCTGTGTCCCAGGAGTAATTGGGACATTGGAAGTCTCTGTTCCCTGTTCCACATTCTTAGAGTTTACTATTATTTAATTCCTCCTAGATCTTATGCTCAATCTTGGAGTGGTTGGGTAATCAATTGATTCCCTTTGACATGCTTGTTTTGGTTGAAATTTTTCAGGGTCTTTACTAGATCATTTTTCTTTGTATCTAGCAAGCATTGTCAAATCTATGCCATCCAGTTTGTTCACTACCTCTTCCCCCAATATGAAAGCCAATGCTTCTTTTTCTTTATGTCCTTATATAAACACACACACACACACACACACACACACATCTACACACACACACACACACACATGTATGTATATAGATATATATGTGTGTGTGTGTGTATACACACACACACACACACACACACACACACACACATATCTGTGTGTGTGTGTGTGTGTGTGTGTGTGTGTGTGAAACAATAGAAACATTTACAAATCTATAAATTGAAAATGTATTACCTCATTGTTGCCAGAGTCTACTTCCTTCCCTCTATTGCTTGACATTTTTAAATATCTCCTGAGAGTTTAAACCCTAATTAATGGTCGATTTAAAACAAATGGGCAATTAATGAGCAATTTTTACCTTGATTGACTCTCTTTCTAGATTTAAATGCCTATGAGATACCTCTTGGGAGTTTAAACCCTGTGATAGAATGAATAACGCAAAAATAAGACCACCAATAACCCAAATCAACCGAAGCCCGACCATTCTCTACCATATGGCATCCCTTTTGTACAAATCTATTAACAAAAATTCAATCTAAATATCTTTATATGGATTCAAATTGAGCAAAAAATGATAAAAACATACTTTGTTTTCACGTTTGAAGCAGAATCAGGGGTTTGATTTCTATCCATCTCTCCTCTACTCTCTATCTCGCAAAAAATTTAAACTATGCGACCAAACATTGTAAACATCATCTATCCAATGCTGTGTATCTAACAAAAAAATAAAATTGGGTGTTCAAAATTAAAACTGAAAGATCAACAAGACCAACCTAAAAAATGAAAAACAACTAAAGGAAAAAATTAGAGCAACATATGGCGGTAATTTTAATTTTTTTTATTGATTAGTGGGGGCTATAGTAAATAATTTCCGCAAATCTAATGCAATTATTTGGGATTTAAAAAATATGAAATGTTTAATGTCGCAGTGGTTTGTCGTGTTTAACAATGTAGTGGTTAACGCTGACTTTATCGCAAACTTTGACCCATAAATGTAATCTGTTTGGGATGCTAATATGAGTGTTAATGGTGCCTAATTTTGTGCCAGTTTTAAACCTTAAATGTACCATATTTGGGGTGCCAAAGATGGCGTAAAGAGCACCTAATTTTGATTTGAATTTGTGGTCATCTTGTAATCATAATATTTGATGTCTAGTTTGTTTTAGCTATAATTTGATTTTTTTTTTGTTTTCTTTAAATCTTGTGTGCGGTTGGGGTTATCTTTATTATAGAGTTTAATTTGGTTTAATATCAGGACCAAGGTTCAATTTGGTTCAACATTCAATTATGTTTAGGGTTACAATTCATTTTATTTTATTATTACGATTAGCATTCAATTTGGTTTAGTGATAGCTATAGGGTATAATTTAGTTTAGGATTAAGGTTCAATTTGGTTTAATATT
>MU227817.1:4043744-4053937 GCA_018584345.1 Thuja plicata
ACCATAAGGATATGAATATGACTTATCATCGGATAAAATGTAGGAAATGAACGTAAGCACCAGGGCACAAAAGCCAAGATGACCTGAACATTGTTTCCAGTTAATGTTGCAAGAGTACACCAGTATCAAGGCATTCAAATCCAAGATAACCATGAGTGTGATCATGCGTAAACAAACAGATCAATAATAAGCAAAACAATGACAAATAGAGCAATAGCAAGCAAGGAGATAGTACCGACCTCACCATGGCGTACAAATAAACAAGATTGAGGGATGTGAGGCTATTTCACCTTATTGCAGGAGCTCTTATCACATACACCCTATTTATTTTATGTTTTCGGATCATCAAGACTATGCCAACAAGCAGTAGACAAAGAAAATGACAATGAAATCCATAAGAATAGACAACATACAAAGAAATATTCAAGCATAACTCATCCCGTTTTAAAATTTTTGAATATATATATGTATGAGGTGTTGAAAAACATCATTGTGCTCGTGCGTGCATTGTGTTTGAATGTTATCGATAGGTGTTTACGTGTGAGATGTCTGATATGTGTTGAAAAACACAGATGTGTCCAAAGATAGTGTTAAAAAACACTGTTATGGTGGTGTTGAAAAACACCAGTTTGTGTCAGTAGCAAGTTGTCCTTGAGAAGTGACAAGATTACTAACTCAGGTGCAAACCAAAGGTGTGATCAAATGGGGGGCCTATGCCCCCAAGTAATGATGACTAACTTGACGTATGTTGCAAGGACAAACCAGATGTGATTGCCCCCAAGCGTATGGCGCTGAATCAATGATAAGTCAGGAGGGTTAGCAAAGGAACCAGAGTGTCACAAAAGTGACTAAAAGATATGTACAAACTAAAGAATATAATCGTCAAGACCAAGTATCGATAGATAGAGCGTGTGAATATAACTCCAACTGTAAAAAATGTGAACAATCTCGATAGAGTAGCGACAATAGGCAGATGCAGTGAGAACCATTGGTAACTGACACAAGAGATGTTCAAATGAAGTGATCGTAGTATAAGCTATACATCAGTAGGTAGACGCAGTGAGAACCACTGGTGACTGATGTGAAGAAGATCCTATAAAAGATAAAAGGACAGTGCCCCCTAAATCAGGAGGGTTTCCCTGAGAGTATGACCAGTTTCAATCCATGTGAGTTGGTGTCTTGACGGGAACTGAAAGCAAATGAAAGCAGGAAAGCAACAATGCGGGAAAACAAATGCGTAAAGCCAAGGGGTGTTGCAATAGATATAGCATTATGGAACAAGAGGTGCCTGTTTACTAGGTTTTCACCTTCTTAGCAGAAATTCTTTTTTTGCTACTATGACGCTTGTTTGCCAGGTTTTCATCAATGACACCTTTGTTTTCTTTTTTTCTTTTTTGTATTTTTCAATTTTTTAATTTTTTTTTGCATTTTTGGAATAGATAATTTTTTGGAGATACATTGAAGCGCCTATCGCTAGGTTTTCACTAAGATGATCATTTTTCAGGACTTTTTCAGATTTTTAGAATTTTTTCAGGACTTTAATATATACATGAGCATACTGAAGATGTCTCAGTTGTAGAACCACTTCAAATGAAGAGCGTTGATGGGCTCTTTGAGTTGTTCTTCTTCAGTAGTAGAGAGTTGATAGGTACCAGACCCAAACACTACAGTAACAATATATGGACCGAGCCAATTAGGTTCAAACTTGCCTTTCTGGACCCGATGTTGCTGATTTTTAGGGTTCTCCCTCAGAATGAGGTCACCCGCTTGGAAGTCTCTTGGTCTGACCTTCATGATATAGCTTTTAGACATCCTCTTTTGGTATGCTCTTAAGTGATCAAATGCCACTTGGCGACGTTCATCAAGTAATTATAGCTCTTGTAGCCAAGATATTCTAGTATCTTCATCAGTGATGAGGCCCTTCAAAGAGACTCACAAAGAAGGAATCTCGACCTCAATAGGTAGCACAACATCTACTCTATAAACCAATGCATAGGGTGTAGCCCCTGTTGGTGTTCTTATACTTGTCCTGTATGCCTAAAGAGCTGGATTGATCTAGAGATGCCAATCTCGTCCAGACTTATGCACTGTGCGATGCAGGATCTTAAGGATTGTTTTGTTGGAAGCTTCCACCTGTCCATTACCCTGAGGATAATAGATGGAAGACCAGTGTTGAGTAATTTTGAACTTAGAGCATAACTTTGTCAAATCCTTATTTTTAAATTGTCCCCCATTATCTGTGATAATTGCTGAGGGTACACCATGCCTACAGATGATGTAATTGAGAATAAACATTGCTACTGTTTTGCCACTGGCAACGGTGAGAGGGACTGCCTCCACCCACTTAGTAAAATAATTCGTAGCTGTAATGATAAACTTATGTCCGTTGGAGGATGAGGGGTAGATCTGACCTACCAAATCAAAGGCCCATTGCTAAAATGGCCAGAAAGTAATAAATGGAATAAGCTCCTTGGCTGGAACATGAATCAGATTTCCATGTAATTGACATTGTTTGCAGAACTTAGCAAATTGTGTTGCTTCTTTTTCCATATCTGGCCAATAGTAACCAGCTCTAATAAGTTTGCGGGCTAATGTCAGGCCGTTAGAGTGTGACCCACAGATGCCTTCATGCACCTCTACTAATGCTTGTTTGGACTCATCAGGTTCTAAACACCTAAGGAGGGTACCATCTAGACCACGTCTATACAAGTCATTAGCGACAACAATGAACCATGAAGCACTACAGATTAGGTGATGTTTCTCATTCCGGGAGTAAGTGTCCAGAATGATCTGGTCATGTAGGTAGGAGAAGATGTGATGGTAGCGGGATGAGTCATTCCCTATAACAAAACAAATCATCCGGGAGTCAGGGGAGTCATAAGCTGGGTAGCGTAACGTCTCCACTAGGAAGTCATGTCTAAATAATTTTTAGGCATTTGCAACATAGAGGCAAGAGTAGCCATGGCATCTACTACTTTGTTATCTCCCCTCGAAACCTGTTGAAATGTGATGTGAGTAAAATACTCTTTAAGATCATCAACCAACTGTTTGTAAGGTATCAACTTGTCATCCCTTGTCTGATAGATATCATTGACCTGATTGATGATCAATTGGGAATCTCCAAGAACATTTAGTTCATCCACGCGCCACTCAAGGGTGATCTTCATACCGTTGATGAGAGCTTCGTACTCAGCAATGTTGTTTTACAAGGAAACAACATTTTGTATGCTTTTGGTAATGAGTATCTTTGAGGTGTAATGAACAAGATCCCAACACCTGACCCCTGTTGGGTAAATGAACCATCGAAAAACATAGTCCATGAGCGATGTGTAAGAAGTAATATGGACTCATCTGGAAATTCAATGTGCAATGGTTGATGATCAACTAGAGGTGCTTCTGCCAACTGATCTGCTATTGCTTGGCCCTTAATGGCTTTCCTTTCAACATATTCAATATCAAACTCACTGAGAAGCATGACCCATTTAGCTAGTCTACCTGTGAGGGTAGCTTTGTTGAGCAAGTATTTTAGAGGGTCAATTTTAGCAATTAGACATGTAGTATGAGCCAACATATAGTGTCGCAATTTTTGTGAAGCAAACACCACTGCAAGGCAAGCCTTCTCTATAGTAGAGTATTTTATTTCATATGAGACCAGAGTTTGGCTAATGTAATAGATAGCCCTTTCTTTCTTGTGCTGATCTTCTTGAGCCAATAGGATACCCAATGATGTATCCACAACAGATATGTAAAGTATAAGTGGCTTCCCATGAATGGGAGACATCAAGATTGGTGGGTTTGCAAGATACTGCTTGATTTGCGTGAACCCTTCACCACATTCTTTATTCTACTGATAAGTCACACCCTTGTGCAAAGTCTTGGTAAATGGTTGTGACTTGTCCTCCAGTTGAGAGATAAAACACCGGATAGACTGTAGGCGGCCTTGAAGTCCTCTCATTTGTCTAATATTTTTAGGTGGCAGCATTTCCAGAATAGCTTGTACTTTTGCAGGATCTACTACAATACCTTTGGTAGATATGATATAGCCAAGTAATTTTCTAGATATTACACCAAATGCGCATTTCTTAGGATTAAGTCTCAGACTAAATTGTTCCATACGATCTAGGATAGGACCTAGATCAGCAAGATGTTTCTTTCGGTGCATGCTTTTAGCTAAAGTGTCTTCCACATAATCTTCCATAGTTTTATGCATCATGTCATGAAATATGGTGGTAACTGCTCTTTGATATGTAGCACCGGCATTTTTGAGTCCAAAGGGCATGACATTCCAACAGAAGGTGACCCAGGCACATGTGAAAGCTGTTTTCTCTTGGTCCTCTGGCACAATTTTTATCTGGTTGTAACTAGAGAAACCATCCATTAATGAGTACATTTCATACCCAGCTGTCATATCTACGATCATATCAATATTAGGTAATGGAAAATCATCCTTAGGACATGCCAAATTTAGGTCTCTGAAGTCTGTGTAGACCCTTATAGATTTATCATGTTTCGATACTGGGACAATATTAGAGATCCATTTTGCATAATGAATGACTCTGATAAACACTGCCTTAAGCAATTTCTCTAATTCAGCTTTGATAAGTAGGGCTACATGTGGATGCATTTTGCAAAGCTTCTGCTTGATGGGCTTAACACTTGGTGCAATGGATAGATGATGCATGATTAGATTAGGGTCTAATCCAGGCATATCTAAATATTTCCATGCAAAGTTAATCTTTTTCTTTCTGAAGAATGTAATGAATTCCTCTCTTTCTGCCTCTGATAGGGATTGTGCCAAGTGAATAATCTGAGGTTCTACCTCTATACCCAAATTGATAGGTTGAGTTGGTTCAATAAGAATAGATGATCTTTCCTAAAAATGACTTGGAAGCGCATCAAGTATCTCATCCTCGGGCACCTCGGAGAGGTTTTCACCTTTGGATACGTCATTTATTTTGACTATTTTAGGCTCTGATACTGCCAAAACGTGGTTTTCACCATCAGAGCACTTATTTTTTCTTCTTTTTATTTTGTGACTAAGATACTTGATGTCAGCCTCAGTCATGTTGACACTTGCTTCGCTGGTGGAGATGTTATAGGTTCGACAGCGTGTAGGTAACAGGCAAGAGCATAATCATTCTGGAATGTAAGGACTTCATTAGATGGGGAGGTGGAGTTCTAGTCTATAAGCTCAGGATGGCGAAGTGAAAGAGGAGTGATGGGTTCAAGTGCATTCATGGTATAGTCATCGAAGGCATGGAAAAGCAAGTTGAGACCCAAAGCGATCTCATCCAAAGGTATAGTCGAATTCCTTTGATTCCTAGCGACCGTAGTAGATGACATGTTAACACCTAGGGAGTCAGACTCATGTGACCCTACACTAGACTGTTCACCTACTTTGAGAAGGTTTTCATATGCATTAGCTTATCTGTATCTTTGTCAGAAGTGGCATATGATAAGCTGTCAAACTCATATTCATGAGAGTCTGTTGCATCATTAGGTCTCATGTCAAGGACATGAGTAAAATCAACTCTTTGTCCCCAGTTGGGAAGAGTTATACCTAGAACCTCTACTATGGTCAGATGAGATCCTATTGACCTAGGTACCTCAGTAGTGTTTGTATCATCAGTTGCCTCTTGTGTAAGGAGAAGTGACTGAAATTCCTGATCAAACTGTTCTTGAAAGTGTGGTGGTATGAATAAATCACTCTGATGACTAGGGTTCAGAATATGTATTTCCACTCTTCATAAGTTAATGGAGTGATTGAAGTGGTGGTGTTAGAATCGCTGTTAGTGTCTACAGTACTGACACATGGTACAAAGTTATCTGGTTCAGCAAAGAATGCTGCCAGGTCTGGTGGAATAGGATAAGGAAAAGTATCCTTATCAGAGCTGTCTTTAGGTTCTGCAACTTGAGGTGTTTCCTCAGATGTTGATTTCTTATCTTCTCAAGGTACAAACTTGTTTATTTTGAATTGGAATGTGAGTTTCTGGAAGCCTATACCTATAGAGTCGCATGTTCAGTGACCAATAGCTTCAAGTGGTGCAATCAATCCCTTATGATTTGCACCTATGGGGCCATCTCCTTTATAGCCAAAACATTGCACAATAGATAAACCTTTGCCATATTGCTTAGGTTTTATGTCATAAGGAGTATTTTCAGAGTTGTCTTCTCCTTTATAGATCCAAGCTTTGATAGCTCTATTTTCAGCTTCTTCTTCTAATGGTATTATGGCTTGTACAAAGGTACCACCATACTTTGTTGGAGGAGAAACCGTAGAAGGTTTAGTGTTCTCAGAAGGTCTCCCAAAAGAACGGGGAGACAAAGGCAAAGATGTAATAGACAATATAGGTCCAATCTAATATCCTCCCATATCAGTTTCTTTGAGAGTCAAGTTCTTTTCCATTTCTTTTAATTTATCCTCAAGGATTTCAATAGAATCTTTGTTGGTAGGAATAAGGATGTCAGTAGATTTTGTGAGGGTATTGCAATCATAGCATGTATTAGCAGGTATAGTCACTTCAGAGCCTTGGAATGGGAACTTATGTAGAAGAGACAACTTGCATTTCATGAATCCATGGCCTTCCTAGTAGGATGTTGTATGCCAAAGGGATGTCAAGCACTTGACAGATAACATCGCGTTCAACAGGACGAACTCTAATTGGAAAAACAACTAAACCCTTGGATTTACATTCTTCCTCATCATAGGCTTTAATGGTTATCCTTTTGTAAGCATCAATGCGGTCTTCACCATAGCCTAACTCAATAAGGAAACTAGCAGAGCAAATATTTAGGCCAGCATCGTTATCTATGAGAACACGACAAACACGCTTGGGACCAATCATGACTTCAATGTGCAGAGGATTATTATGTGGGTGACTCAAAGAATGGTCATCTTCCTCAGAGAAAGACAAGTAATGTGGGGAGGTCAAGTGACCTACCATAGATTGAAACCAGTCAAGATCAAGATCTTTTGGGACATCTGCCTCAGTGAGGGCTTTGTCCAGGATTTCCCTATGAGCAGGGGAAATTTTCAGGAGCTCAAAAATAGTTATCTGAGCATTAATACGTTGCAATTGATCAAGAATGATATAATTGGTAGCATTAGATGAGGAACCCACTTTGGGATTTTTAGTAGCAGAGTCAACCTTAGCTTTGTCTGAAGGTTGAGTTGATGTAGATATAGAAGGCTCAGGGCCTTTGAGAATGATTTTAGCGCGAAATTGAGTAACAACATTAGCACTCACTTGAGACTGACTTTGTTCAGAAGATTGAGGTGTAGACCCTCGCAATGTGAAAGGTGTTTTAGACTTGGAAGTATCCTCCTTTCCCTTAAGAATGAGGACATTACAGTATTCAGTATCAACAGGTTCAACCATATTAATGACATTGTCATTATTGGTGTAAGTATAGTTGACCTTAGCATCAGTATTTTTTCCTTTAGATGATTCACCTTTTCCATGAAGAGGAAATGGATCTTTGAAAGCTTGGTGGTCAAAACTTTTGTTGTGACTTCCCACAGCAATGACTTCACTATCAATGAGATCCTGGATTGTATGCCGCAATTTTTGACAAGAAGCTATGTTATGACCTTTGTTTTGGTGAAAATCACAATAAGAGGATTCATTCCACCAATGAGGTCTTGGTTGCGGATCAAAAGGTCATGGATTAGCCAAGGGAGTAAGTAAATTTTTGTCTACAAGAGTTTTGTAAACTACCTCGAGAGGCTCTCCTAAAGGTGTGAATTCTTGCTTGGGTCTAGAAGCCCAAGGTTTAGGTCCAAAAAATCATGAAGTGCTTGGTTTGGATCCTGCCGTAGCCTGTTTAGTGGCTTTGGCCACTTGCATCATGGTAGTGAGATTAAAGGCAGCCTCGGAAGGCTTAGCAGTCACATTGTCCACAACACCATCATTCACAACATTTTGGTTCTTGTTGGGGAATTTAGACTTATCTTTGCTTGAGGAAGAAGACCCTTGTTTATTTTCCTTGTGTTAGGTCAATTCTCCTTTCTTGATCATAAATGTCTCGATTCTTATATCTTTTTTAATCATGTCATCAAAGGTTAGAGGACCTTGTAGCTATACTTGATACCCAAAGTTGGGGAGGAGATTATCGAGAAAGTTGTCCAACTTTTTAGATTCAGGTATCTTGCGAGAATATTGTGTATAGAGTTGTCTCCATCTTTGGAGAAATTCCAAGAAGGATTCCCCATGATTTTGTTTCAAGTTGCAAAGATCTCGAATATGAACCAGATGTTGGATGTTGTGAGAATAATGTTGTAGAAATAAATTGGCAATTTTTTCAAAGGTCTTGATGCTAGTTGGTAGTCTAGAAAACCATTCCATAGCTGATCCTCCCAAGCTACGTGGGAAAAGACACATAAGATAGGTTATGTCATGCATGAATTCCATGGAGAGAGCACCAAATTCTCTCAAATGGTCTTGAGGGTCAGATGTACCCAAGTATTTGTCATATTTAGGAAGTTCAACTCCTTTGGGAAAAGGAGGCATGTGAAGACCTTTATCAAATGAGAAAGGACAAATGCTTTCCAACGTGAATTGTGTGACAGGTTTGTCTTTCTCTTTCAAGAGTTGAGAGAGTTGCTCTCGCATAGTTTGCATTTCTTTTCGCAAGTGGGAATTTTCAGTTTCTTCCTCTTTCTCAACAAGTATTTCTAAAGCATAATTGGAAGGTAACTTAGCCCCTTGATTGGCTAGTTCAAGAATGTATTTTTATTTCTCTTCAGCTAGTAGAATTCCCATCATTTTACATAAATCTTTGTTAGCACGAGCTTTTGCAATATCTTCTTGAGTGATTTCAACTTCTACATCATTAGGGGGGTCTTCAGAATGGGACTTACCCCAAGTTTTAAAGAGGTCAGTTCTGCTAACCTCACCACCTAATTGGTTATGATCTGCCATCTTGCTAGAATGCAAGGATTCAAGGTGTAAAGACTTGGTATGAAAAGATTGAGTGTTCTCTGAATTTGGGTCTTCTTGGAACAAAGGATTTTGAACCCTACTAAGATCCACAGGAAATGACCGTTTATTGTAAGGTCGTTGTACCGGGGAAGGAGATAAAGAAGATTCCTCACTAGATGTAGCTGGTAATAGTGTGGAAAGTACAGATTTGTCTTGATTGATTGGAGGAAATGTTTTGCCACTTCGAGTTGTGACAGTCATAGACAAAGTTTTGAACAAGGAAAGTGAACTAGGATCAAACTTGAAAATGTCTCAAAGATTGCACAAACGTGCCAAAAGGTGAAGTATCCTTGGTGCAAATCATCTAAGATGAGGCTAAAACAAGCCAAGAGATGACTATTGCGACATAAGGCATGACGACACAGATGAAAGAGATCAAAAGGACATGAGACAAGACCAGTTTAAGAAAGAATCACGTAGTTCTCAACCCAAGAAACTAAGTTTTAGACTATGTGAAGATAGATGGTAGAAAAATAGACCCATATCAGAGACCAGATTTGATAGAAGTACAACTGAATAGCAGATTTTAGCTCACTATTTTAGACAAAAGGCTACAGTTTTGTGTGATGAAATGCTATGTCGCGTGAAGATTCTCACTGGGCCACACGAAGAAATGCTTGCTTCGCGCAAATAAAGACACCAGAGGACAGAATAATGATTGATAGAAAGTGGCAGTATTGCCAAATGTCATGTGACAGAGAATTCTATATCACGTGAAGATTTTCACCGACTCGTGTGAAGATTTGGAAATTTTGCGTGAAACTATGCAAATGTTGAAAAAAGTACGCTTACAAAATTAGAATGTTAAGACCAGTTTGCATTTTCCAAGATGAAATCATGCTATTTTCTGACAGATAGTTCAAGTTACAGAGTATTTTGGACATGTTCAAGATTGACGGTTTGTGTGTTTTGATGATAGTTTTGATTTTTCAAATGATACACCCACGCAAAACACATTAAACAGAATGTTTGTAGTACTAGAACAAGCACATTAAAATCCTAGGATAGCCAGGACAATATCTATCAAATCCCCACTTGAACTAAAGTTTAGCTATGCTTACTCTTAGAAGATAACTTAGAAGCAAGGAAGCACGGGCTCCTCCTTACATATGCACTCACTTCTCAGGCATACCAAGCTTCGGACCCCAAAGGAATTGCTTCCCAAAGGGCTGTTATCTCTACTAAAAGCCATAAAAATGTGGGGCGTCTTAG
>MU227817.1:4056210-4069365 GCA_018584345.1 Thuja plicata
GTTTAGGATTACATTTTATAAGGTTTAAATGATTAAGGTTAAATTTGGTTTATTGATAGGGCTAAGGTTAGATTTAGAGGTTAAAATAAGGTTTAGTGCATAATTAGATTTAATTAGGGTTTTATTTTTTTATTGCTAGTGTTACGTTATTTTGGTTTATGATTAAGCTTCAATTTGGTTTAGTATTCAAATAGATTTAGGGTTTGAGTTTAATTTTGTTTACTGTAAGGGATAGGGTTCAATATGTTTTTTCATTAAACTTAGGGTTTAGTTTTTTTCTAGGATTGGGGTAATGGTTTAAGTTGGTGTACTACTGATTAATTTAGGTTGTTGTTTAGAGTTAGGGTTACTATTTAATTAAATTTAGGGTTAATGTTTAATTTTGTTTAGTGTTAGGTTTAGGAATATGTATAGAATGAGAGTTAGTGGTAGAATTCAAAGTTCTTTTAAATGTTCAGTTAGAGTAAGGGTTAAGGTTGAATTTGTTTTTAGGATTAAGGACCAAGATGGTTTAGGGTTAGGGTTAAATATGGTTTTAGAGTTAGGATTAGTATACAATTTGGTTTAGGTTTATGGTTAATGATCAATTTTATTTAGGGAATAACTTCTATCTCTTTGACTCTTCCCTATATTCGCTCTTCATCCCTCCATCCCCTCTCTTCTCCCCCCCTCTATCTATCTCTCTCCCTCTACCCTCCCCACATATACTCTCCTCTACCCTCTACCTATCTTTCTCTCACTTTCTCTTCCTCCCTCCATATCTCCCTTCTCTCTATCTCTCCCTCCCACACTTCCTCCCTATCCCCCTACCTTACTAGTGCAGGGTACCTCCCTATTTGATGTTTTGATGCATTTTAGGGTTGTCTTAGGTGTTTGTGTGTGTTTTGGAATAAGGTCCAATAGGTTGGATGCAAGGATGAGTTAACTCCATCTTTGTAAGAGCCATAGTGCTCATTAGGAGTTTTAGGGTCATTTTGGCTTAAATAGTGAAAAGTTGATATTTTAGTGTAATGTGGGTTTGAGATGTGTATTAGGGCCCTACATATCCTATCTATGGTCATCAAAGTCAAACTCACCCATTGAGTTGACAAGGAAAGTCAAAATGCTCAAAGTGCAAAAAGTTGCTAGCAACTTTGAAAGTTACTCGAGCAAATTTTGCAAGAAATTGCAAAATGTAGTTAGATCAGTTGTAACTTCCCCATGCTCAGTATATGAGCATGGATTATATTTTTGGAGGAGGTTAATGAAATTTTGGATTGCAACAATTATTCTTGGCACTTTTGTACGGATGTCTGCAACTGTTTAATTGTAATCTGCAATCTCTATTTGCTACTGTACACCTATGTATGGATTGGATTAGGTGATTAGGCCCCATGGGGGTGTAGTGGTTTCAACTAGCTTCCATATGCAGTAGATAGTTTTCTTCTAAGTGTTTTTAGTGTAAATTTATTGAATTTTGAAGGTCACTGGTCTGCAAGTGTCTTCACAGTGCCATTTAGTTAGAAATGGTTCTAACCTAAGAACCCATCGGTGGATTTGAATGAAACCATGGGGGAAGTAGGGTTAGAGTATGTAGATAGGATTATTTTTTCATTCTTGCAGTTGCAGCGGATTTTCTAGACCAAATAGGAAGCCCTATGGCTGACTGGTGAATCCAGGTGAGCCAGGACATGGTGAAGAAAGAAGTGGTTCAAGCACCCATGATATTTTGAAAAAGACTTAGTGGAATTTTTAGGTGCCCTAGATAGTCTCCTAAGAGGATTAAAAGGTGGAAGGAGGTGAATCAAATTTTGGAGATCATTTTGACAATTGTTCATGCTGACTAGTCCAGAGGCCTAATTAATAGGCTAAAAACTAGGGTTTGCAAGAAACTAGGGTTGCGGGTGCATCCAGAGATCAAGACTTTGGATTCTAATAGTGGTTTTTGATACCTTGAAGATTTTAAAGGTCTCTCATGGTGTAATTTTGAGGGTTTGGGATAAATAATCCAAAAATAGTGAATTTAGACCTACTAGGATTTGGGCAATTAGGCCTCGTAGTGAAATAGTGACCAATTGGATTGGTAATGGGTCTTGAAGTATGGTAAAGAGTTCAGAATGATCTAGGATGGGTAAAGAAGAGTGATAAGAGTCTTGGTGGATGTTTGGAAAGATCCTAAGTAGGGGTTAGGATTTATAGGAGTGGATCTAGTGAAGAAATCTAGGCATTTGGGAACTAGTTGGACTAGTTGAGCCTAGAAACTTTGGAATCTTCCAAAGATCAACTATACCTTGGAGGGGAAGTTGATTGAGAGGGTCTTGGAGATCCTAATTGGGAAGGAATCCAAAAAGAAGTAACCATTGGATGGTTAGGAGAGAGAAGGAAGCAAATTGAGTGGAGTAAAACTCTAGAGTCCTAAACCCTCTACATCAGAGTGGTATCAGAGCCAGATTTTCTTGAAGGTTGTGTATGTCTGAAGTGGAAGAGAGTTAAGAGGTAGACAAAATTCCTCCTAAGGAAATGAGTGGGGATGCTATAGTGGAATTGGTTCTGGGCCTCTTGGAGAAGGCTAGTGTGTCTGAGACAAAGGGAAAAAAGAAGATCACTGAATGGGGAGATGAGAGTGATGGAGATGATGAAAGTCAAACAGAAGAGTCATCAAAAAAAGGTAAAGAACTTGAGATGGACAAAGAACAAAAGGTATTCTTAGATTCCTTTAAGTCCCTTAACAAGGATAGTATGGAACACATACCATATTACTATGGAAGCCTGAATGGAGAAGAGTTGTTGGATTGGCTTGAAGTTATTGACAACCAATTTGATTACAAAGAAATCTCAAAGGAGAAGAGGGTCAGCTATGCTAAGGCTAGACTCAAGGGATCTGCATTGGTGTGGTGGAGCATGATGTAGGATGATAGGGTAACCAATGGAAAGAAAAAGATTGTTTCTTGGGACATAATGAAAATCAGATTGAGGGCACAATTCTTTCCTACTGATTATGAGATACATATGTATCAAAAGTTGTAGAACTTAAGACAAAAGGAGATGACAATGAGTGCTTACACTGAAGAGTTTCACAAATTGGGCCTAAGGGCTAGAAGATAAGAATAAGAAATGGAGAAGGTGGAAAGGTATCTCAATGGGTTGAGACAAGGAATTTAGGATGAGATAAGCATGATGGCTCTTGATAGTATGCACACGTGTTTTCAATTAGCCTTGAGAGAAAAGGATAAGGATAGAAGGAGGAATGACTTCCATTGAAGGGGAAGAGGTGGTAACAACAATAGAGGTTTTCAGAGAGGAAGGAGTAACTTTGGTAGAGGATAGAGCCCTAATAGACAAGAAGATAATTAGTCCATGGATAATAGTGGGGGAAATCAGTTTAGGGGATCTTTTTAGAGAGGAGGATACAAAGGAAGAGGGCCTCCTAGAGGAAGATTTAAGTCCCAAGGAAGATCCAATTCAGTCTTTGCTGGTAGGTGTTATAACTGCAACTAAGTGGGTCACACAATGGGTAGGTGTACTAAAAAGACTTCCTCATCTTCAATGGGGGATAGAAGAAATCAGTTGGTACAAGAGGATAAAACAAAAAGTGTTACTTCTCCCATTTCCAAGGCAGGGCCAGTATTGGATGGAGAGAACTTGATGCTAAGAAGAACTTTGTTGAAAGTGCCTAGCACTATAGAGCCACCTCAAAGAAAGAATTTGTTTAAGACAATTTTTAGGTCTCATGGAAAGATTTGAAAAGTGATAGTGGACTCTAGATCCACTAAGAATATTGTATCCACAGAGATGGTGGACAAATTGAAACTGAGAAGGATACCTCATACCACACCCTATAAGGTTTCATGGTTGAATAAGGGTCAACAAATAGTGTTAGATGAATAAACTATGGTTGAGTTTGAGATTGGAGAGTATACAGAGAAGGTCCTATGTGACATCTTTCCTATGGATGCATGTCATATGCTCCTAGGATGTCCATGGTAGTATGATGTCAAAGCCATACATGATGGGGAAAAGAATAGTTATGTGATCACCAAGCTAGGAAAGAAGTTTCAGATGGATCCTTTCTCAGAGCCTAATGAGGAGAAGAATGTGGGAATAAGTGTGATGTTATTGAGTGGGAAGGAGTTCCTAAAAGCCATGAAGAAGGAGAAAGGAGTCTGTTGTGCAGTAGTGATAAAACCAAAGGAGGAGACTAAGGAGAAAGTTAGTTTTCCACCAGAGATACAAGCATTGTTGGAAAGATACCATGACATAGTAGATAATGGTTTTCCAAGTGAATTACCACCTATGAGGGATGCGATTCATCAGATTGACCTCATTCTTGGAGAAAATTTTCCAAACAAAGCAACATATAAGATGACACCAAGTCGAAATGCAGAGATAGCCAAACAAATTCAAGATTTGTTGGATAAGAGGTTGATAAGGAAGAGCTTAAGACCATGTGCTGTACCTACAATACTTGCACCCAAGAAGGATGGAAAATGGAGGATGTGTCCAGACTCCAGGGCTATAAACAAGATCACAATCAGGTATAGGTTTCCAATGCCCCGGATAGAATATTTGATGGACAATTTGGGAGGTTCTTGTTACTTTTCTAATTTGAATTTGAAGTCAGGATACCATCAGATAAGAGTGAGGCCTGGTGATGAGTGGAAGACAACCTTCAAGACCAATGAAGAGCTGTATGAGCGGCTAGTAATGCCCTTTGGCCTAAGTAATGCACCTAGCACATTCATGAGGCTCATGAATGAAGTGCTAACAAAGTTCATTGGTAAGTTTGTAATAGTTTACCTTGATGATATTTTGATATTTAGAAGGTCCAAGGAGGAGAACATGAAGCATTTGGAGATGGTCTTGAGGAAGCTACATCAAGAGAAGTTGATGATAAATCAAGAAAAGTGTGAGTTTCTAAAAACTGAACTAGTTTACCTTAGTTTTTTGGTTGCTAATGGATGCATGAAGATGGATCTTGAAAAGGTTAAGTCAATATTGGAGTGGCCTACACCTAGGTCCATAGGGGATGTTAGGAGTTTCCATGGGTTGACCTCCTACTATAGGAATTTTTTGAGAAATTTCAGTCATGTGTGTGCCCCTATTCTTAACACCATAAAAGGTGGAATCAAATGTAAGTTTGAGTGGACAGTGGAAGTAGACCAAGGGTTTGAAATGTTAAAAAAGAGGATTGCAGAACTACCTACTCTTAGGTTCCCTAATTTCAATCAACTATTTGTGGTAGAGTTTGATGCTAGCAAGTTGGCTATTGGAGTAGTGCTAAGCCAAGAAAGACATCCTGTGGCTTTCTTCTCAGATAAGTTGAATGAGGCTAAACAAAAGTACTCCACCTATGATTTGGAGTTATATGCTATGGTACAAGCCCTTAAGAAGTGGAGACACTACCTATTACCTAGGGAGTTTGTGGTCTACACTAATAACCATGCTCTAAGTTTCCTGAATGGATAAGAGAAATTGAATCAAAGGCACTTGAAGTGGGTAGAATCATTGCATGCTTATACATTTGTCATAAAGCACAAGAAGGGGGTTAGAAACAAGGTTGTAGATGCTCTTAGAAGAAGAGTACTCACAATACAGGAGATACAATTGCAAAGTGTAGGGATGGATGATTTGATGGACCTCTACAAGGAGGACAAAGATTTTAGAGAGGCCTATGAAGCATGTGTGAAGTTTCAACAGGGTTTAAAAGTGTATTTCAATGAGTTTATGTTGCAGGAAGGCTTATTGTTTAAAGGAAATATCATGTGTATTCCTCAATGCTCAATGAGGGAAAAAATTGTGAAGGAGAAACACCAAGGCAGCTTGGGGGGCCACTTTGGAGTGGATAAGACGTTGGAGCAAGTAAATAGGCACTACTATTAACCTAAGTTACAATCAGATGTGAGGATATTTGTAGAACAATGTCAGATTTGTCAGAGGGCAAAAGGACAAAGCAACAATAGTGGGTTGTACCAACCCCTATCCATACCCCAAAGGCCTTGGGAGTGTCTTAGTATGGATTTTGTTTTGGGGTTACCAAAGACACCTAGGGGTCATGACAGTGTGTTTGTGGTGGTGGATCATTTTAGAAAAATGGAACACTTCATTCCATGCAAGAAAACAAATGATGCTTCTCAAATTGCAAGTCTATTCTTTAGGGACATTATAAGGATCCATGGATTGCCCCTGAATATTGTAAGTGACAGAGATAGTATGTTTGTGGGTCACTTTTGGAGGACCCTATGGAAGATGCTTGGAACAAACTTGTCTTTCTCTTCAGCCTACCATCCACAATCGGATGGAAAAATAGAGGTAGTCAATAGGTCACTTGGGAACTTGCTAAGGTGTTTGACTAAACAACATGGACAATCATGGAATCACATCATAGGGTAAGCAGAGTTTGCCTATAATGAATCCATTAATAGGAGTACAAGTAAAATTCCATTTGAGGTAGTATATGGGGTCAATCCTAGAGGGATCTTGGAGTTTAGGGATCTCAGTTTGAAGGAAAAGAGGAGTACACAAGGAGAGTCATTTGCAGAACAAATGAAGGAGCTTCATGATCAAGTCAATATGACTTTACAAAACAAGTGGAGAAGTATAAGTTCAAAGCTGATCAGACAAGGAGAGATTTACAATTTAAAGTGGGGGATCTAGTAATTTCCTATCTTAGGAAGGAGAGGCTACCCAAAGGCCAACCAAATAAGCTACTCATGAAGAAAATAGGGCCACTAAAGATTTTGCATAAGTATGGAAAGAATGCCTATGAAGTGGAGTTGCCTCCTGATTTGGGGATTTCACCCATTTTCAATGTTTGTGACTTGTACCCCTATAAGGGACCATCTCTAGACACAGGTCAGTCTACCCTTGTAGATTTGGAGGATGATTGGGTGAAAGACTTGCCTACCCTAATGCCACATAAATTGGAAAGTGTACTAGATTCTAAAGTGATAAAGAAGACAAGGAAGGGTAACTACAAGGAGTACCTCATCAAGTGGCAGGGACTACCTGAAGCTGAGGCTACTTGGATAATAGAGGACATTCTGACACATGGGGTCACCATTGAATTAGCTATATGATCAGACCTAAAATTTAGGTTGTTATTTAGAGTTAGGGTTACAATTTAATTAAATTTGGGGTTAATGTTTAATTTTGTTTAGTGTTAGGTTTAGGAATATGTATAGAATGAGAGTTAGTGGTAGAATTCAAAGTTCTTTTAAATGTTCAGTTAGAGTAAGGGTTAAGGTTGAATTTGGTTTTAGGATTAAGGACTGAGATGGTTTAGGGTTAGGGTTAAATAGGGTTTGAGTGTTAGGATTAGTATGCAATTTGGTTTAGGTTTATGGTTAATGATCAATTTTATTTAGGGAATAACTTCTATCTCTCTGACTCTTCCCTATATTCTCTCTTCATCCCTCTATCCCCTCTCTTCTCTCCCCCTTTATCTATCTCTCTCCCTCTACCATCCCCACATCTACTCTCCTCGACCCTCTACCTATCTTTCTCTCCCTTTATCTTCCTCCCTCCATATCTACCTTCTCTCTATCTCTCCCTCCCACACTTCCTCCCTATCCCCCTACCTTATTGGTGTAGGACACCTCCCTATTTGATGTTTTAGTGTGTTTTAGGGTTTTCTTAGATGTTTATGTGTGGTTTGGAATAAGGTCCAATAGGTTGGATGTAAGGATGAGTTAACTCCATGTTTGTAAGAGCCATAGTGCTCATTAGGAGTTTTAGGTTAATTTTGGCTTAAATAGTGAAAAGTTGATATTTTAGTGTAATGTGGGTTTGAGATGTGTTTTAGGACCCTACATATTGTTAGTAATAACTGAGAGGGGGGGGGGGGTGAATTAATGGCCTCAAAAATTTATCCTTCAAACTTAACCACCAATCAATAAGTCAGATTATTATGTCCCTACAAGATGCATGCCATGAAATACTAATAATGATTAACTGTTTATCAGTTTTCTCTGTCAATCCTTATTCTTTCTTGATTACTGATAAGTAGTATAACTATTTACCGAAACTCAGTAAATAAGCAGAGTATACCAATCAATCCAGAGTTAGCTATGTAAGATGCAAGACAATAAAGAAATGAATCATACACACATAACACATGAATTTTAATATGGAAACCCTATTAATGGAAAAACCACTGGGACCGGTACCCCAAATTTTCACTCTTTTGAAGTGAGCCCTATTAGGATCCAACCCTGTTAAAGGTTACAAACACACTGTTAAGTACGACCTTGTTAGAGGATTTTATACACAGAGGTTGTCACTTAGTATCGGGCATCTATTGCTACCATCCTTGAATAAGCCTCCTTCTTAGACTATCAATAGGTATCAAGCAAGTCCAATGCTACTTTCACGAATCAACCTTTTTGTCATTCCTTGAGATGTAACTCAATATATAGAAGACTGTTAAGTCCTGCTTGGTTAAGAGACTTGATGCTTTAATGGTTAAACTAAAACACTATGACCTATTCATATTGCAACTTTGAATTGCAGATTTTTAGATCTATTTAAGTACATTACCTCTCTGACCAATGTATTAATTAATCCTTGTGATCCATACTTTCTACTCTGTGATGCTGTGCTCACTGTTTGTCAGTGTCTGCAAAATTCCTTAGCTCTTTCTTCATCTTGTTTGATCAACACTGCATGAAGTTGTTCTTCATCAGTTTCTCTTCAACATCCTCTTTTTATTCACTCCCCTTAATTCCATTCATAAATGAATTAAGCTTGTCTCTTATATAGACATAATATTCATTATTTCTTGATTCTTGATTCTTGGCATGATAAACAATCCAACCAATTAGATTTAAAGTATAACTCCTAATTTTTCTGATAGATATCTTCATGCCAACTATACAAATCATCTTTAAATCAATCACTTATCTCTGGTCGAATAAAACAAAGTAGACAACCAGTTAAGTCTATTTTTAGTTCTGCTAGCTAGATATTTTGTCATTTTCTAAACTCTCTATTCTGTCGGTCAACACTTCTGTTAGTTGTTAGCGACAACTGACTGATCCATCGATGAGACTCCAGTTAGCTTTGTGATATCCGTCCGTCGGGCATCATTGAAATTTTGCTTGTCGGGAAACTCTGTACCTTTGGTCGTTGGGCACTTTGAGTCTTTAGCTCATCGAGCAACCTTCTGAATTTTCTGGTCGGGCATTCTGTGGTTTTTCTTTGTTGGGAAACACTATGCTTCTGATCGTCAGGTATCACTATGATTGTTCTTCTTTTCTTTGACCGATGGTGTGCACTCTGTCAGTGTTGTTTGTCACTTAGTAAATACTTGACTTTTATGCATTGCTGAGAGCATAACCTTGGTTCCTTTGATTCTTTGAAGTCTTTGGCATTATGTACATGACCATATAGATGATATCAAGTTGATGTCAATGACAATACAATCCATTAACTGATTTAATGACCTTCATTATCTTTCAACTTAACATTATCAAACATTCAATCAGTTACATGTCATCGATCTCTCCCTTTGGCATTGATGGAAACATACCATATTATCACACTATACTATTTCTAATACAATATGAAATACAATAGTTGAGATTCATCAAACTACCAATCTTTTGTTTTGTTAACCGATAAATGTCTGACCATCATTAAGGTCTGTTTTAGCTTAGATTTGATTCTTGCAGCTCTTTGTCTTCTGATGTGTTGTGTTTGCTTCTTGTGTCAATTTCTCTCCCTTTACCGTTCTTCTCTTTTTATATCTTTTCTCTTGTCAACAACTCTTGCTTTGTATAATCTTTCCATATAATTTCTCTCCCTAAGGATATAATCTCTCCCTGTTGGAGTAATGTGATAATGGATAATCTCTCTCCTTTTTTAGAAGGATGTGATAATATGGATAATCTCTCTCCCTTTGACAACAATGCAAAACAAATATCTTACAAATATCTGACATTAATATCAAACAATCATTTCTCTCCATCCATAATATATTCCTTGAATTTCCCTTATCCATCAGCAATACAATAATATGCTCTGGTGCTCGGTGCTGATATATACCTGTCTGTATATAGATGTAGCCTTGAAGTTTATCTCTTTTCTTGCATCAAAATTAATGATATTTTGATAATATGTGGGCTGATGCAACCTTTTAGTCATCTTACTGACTGGTAGACAAGGGTTTGACCCCTAGTCTTTTTCTCAAGTACTCAAATATATCCTTGGGCAGTGGCTTGGTGAAGATATAAGCTAATTGTTCATTGGATTGCACATATTCACGTATCACCTCTTTTGCTTGAACTTGTTCTCTCAAATAATGATACTTGATGACAATGTGTTTAGTCTTAGCATGCATGACTGGATTCTTGGAAATGTTTATTGCATTGGTGTTATCACAATAGATAATTATTGGTTCTAGAATCTGCATATGCATACCTTCCAGTAACTGTTTGATCCATGCAATATTTAAGAAATTTGTAGCAGCAATAACATACTCTGCTTCTATAGTAGACTGAGAGATGCATCCTTGCTTTTTGTTAATCCACGTGACAATTATATCACCCATAAAGAATGCTCCTCCAATTGTGCTCTTCTGGTCATCAAGATTTCCAGCCTAATTAGCATCGGTAAACACCTTAAGTTCAAATTTTTCTTCTCTTCTATACCATAAGCCATATTCCTCAGTATTCTTAAAATATCATAAAATTCTTTTCACAATAGTCATATGTGATTCCCTGAGGTTAGAAGAAAATCTAGCAATAATTCCTACTGCATGTGCAATATCTAGTCTAGTGTGTACAACATACATGAGTTTTCCAATCATTGATTTATACTAAGTTTGATTTACCTTTGATGTCTTGTCCTCCTTTGTCAACTTACATCTAGTAGCCATCAGTGTTCCAACTGGTTTGGAATCTTCCATCTTGAATATTTTCAGTACCTCTTTAATGTATTTGGACCGTGTAATGAAAATACCTTTACATTGTTGCATGATCTGTAGACCAAGAAAAAACTTGATCTCTCCAAACATAGACATCTAAAAATATTTTCTCATCTCATTAGAAAATGATTTGCATAGCATATCATTGCCTCCAAATACGATGTCATCAACAAATATTTTAGCAATCAAAGTGTTAGCATCAATATCTTCCTTTAAATAAAGATAACTGTTTTCACTAGTCCTTACAATTCCAATACTTATAAGAGAGGAATGAATTCATTCATACCAAGATCTAGGAGCTTGTTTCAATCCATACAAGGCTTTATGAAGTCTACATACCATGTTTCTCTTGTCTGGATCTACAAACCCTTCTGGTTGTTCAATGTATACCTCTTCTTCAAGTATTCCATTTAGGAATGCAGACTTGACATCCATCTGGTATACCTTGAATCCTTTGAATGCAGCATAAGCAAGTATTATTCTTCCACCTTCTAACTTAGGAATGGGTGCAAAGGTCTCTCCATAGTCAATACCTTCTTCTTGTGCATACCTCTTGCATACTAGTCTTGCTTTATTCCTTATGACTTCTCCATTCTCATTCAGCTTATTCCTGAATATCTATTTTGTACTGATGACATTCTTGTCATCTAGTCTTGGTACAAGTGAACATGTCTTATTCTTCTCAATCTTCTCAATCTCATCATTCATAGCACTTATCTATTCTTCATTAAGTGCAACATTGACAGATTTTGGCTCAAACTCATAAATTAAACAACTTGAGTTTAAAGACTTACTTCTTGTTCTTGTACCAGCTTTCTTATCTCCTATGATCTGGATCTTTGGATGGTTCCTTCTTACATATCTTGCAAATATAGGTAAAGCTCTTTGTCTATCAGTTTGATCATCATTTTGTTCTTCATTCTGTTCTTCATCACCTTGCACATTATTTTGATTATTATCTTGACCGTTGGTATTTGCAGCTTGACCGTCGGTTACAACATTCTGTTGCTCTGGAATTAAGCACTATTTCTCAGGTAGAGTGTTGGGTTCTTCATAGTATACAAACTTGTTTTAGTCCTCTGGTTCTTTTGTGCTTTCCAGCTCATTCTTTTCTGCAAATTCATCTATCTTTACATTTGCACTTTCAACAATTTTGTTAGCGACCTTAATAAGACATTTATAAGCCTTGCTTTTCATGGAATACCCTAGAAAGATACCTTCATCACTCTTGGCATCAAGCTTCCCATTTCTATCATCCTTTAAGATATAACATTGACTACCAAAGATTTTTAAGTAACTTACATTGGGTGTTTTACCATATCATAGCTCATAGGGTGTCTTCTTTGTGTCCTTCTTCAATTGTACTCTATTTAATGTGTAGACAACAGTACTCATAGCTTCCCTCCTGAAGATTTGGGTTATGCCTTTTTCTATCATCAATGTTCTGGCACAATCAACTATGGATATGTTCCTTCTCTCAACTATCCCATTTTTCTGTGGTGTTCTTGGTGCAAAAGCTTGTCTTTTTATACCATGCTCATTGCAGAAGTTAGTGAATTCATCTGATATAAACTCTCCTCCTCTATCTAATCTCAAGCATTTTAAATCCTTACCACTTTGTTTCTCTACCATAGCCTTATACCATTTAAACATCTTGAATGCTTCAGATTTGTCTTTTAGAAACATAACTGTCATCATTCTAGAGTAATCATCAACAAAGAGAATAAAATATCTATCTCCATAATAAGTCTTTGTCCTCATTGGTCCACATAGATCAGTATGGACTATTTCTAGAATATCATCAGATGTATGGGTTTTACTTTTGAAACTAGACTTTGTCATCTTACCTTTTTGAAAATTATTGCACATGATGTTGTCAGGCTTTGACATCGTCGGTAAGCCTCTTACATTTCCCCTTCTGCTTATTTTCATCATGTTGTCAAAATTCACATGACACAATCTTTTTTGCTACAACCATATGTCTTCGTTTCTAGTCATTAAGAAAGTGGTGTTAGTATCATTCAGATAGAATAAGTTACCTTTTGTCTGTTCGACGGTACCAATCAATCTTCTCGATTCATTGAAGATATTTGCCTTCTTATTCTCAAATGCTACTCTGTGACCTAAGTTATTTAGCTGAGAAACACTCAATAGATTATAATTCAATCCTTTTACCCAATAAGCATTTTCACATTTAATCAGGTTATTCAACATTATAGTTCCTTTACCTTCAACTGGACAAGGTGTATCATTAC
>MU227817.1:4078992-4090722 GCA_018584345.1 Thuja plicata
GGTAGGTGAATCAGTGGCCTCAAAAATTTATCCTTCAAACTTAACCACCAATCAATAAATCTCAGATTATTATTTCCCTATAAGATGCATGCCATGAAATACTAATAATGATTAATTGTCTGTCAGTTTTTTCTATCAATCCTTGTTCTTTCTTGATTACCGATAAGCAGTATAACTATTTACCGAAACTCAGTAAATAAGTAGAGTATACCGATCAATCCAGAGTTAGCTATGTAAGATGCAAGATAGTAAAGAAATGAATCATACACACATAACACATGAATTTTAACATGGAAACCCTGTTAAGGGAAAATCCACTGGGACCGGTACCCCAAATCTTCACTCTTCTGAAGTGACCCCTGTTAGGAGCCAACCCTGTTAAAGGTTACAAACACACTGTTAAGTGCAGCCTTGTTAGAGGATTTTATACATAGAGGTTGTTACTTAGTATCGGGCATCTATTTCTACCATCCTTGAATCAACCTCCTTCTTAGACTGTCAATAGGTATCAGGCAAGTCCAATGCTACTTTCATGAATCAACCTTTTTGGCACTCCTTGAGATGTACCTCAATATATAGAAGACTGTTAAGTCCTGCTTGGTTAAGAGACTTGATGCTTCAATGGTTAAATTGAAACACTATGACCTATTCATATTGCAACTTTGAATTGCATATTTTCAGATCTATTTAAGTACATTACCTCTCTGACCAATGTATCAATTAATACTTGTGCTCCATACTTTCTGCTCTATGATGTTGTGCTCACTGTTCATCGGTGTTTGCAGAATTCCTTAGCTCTTCCTTTAGCTTGTTTGATCAACAATGCATGAACTTGTTCTTCATCAGTTTCTCTTCAGAGTCTTCTTTTTATTCAGTCCCCTTAATTCTTTTTGTAAATGAATTAAGCTTGTCTCTTATATAGACATAATATTAATTGTTTCTTGATTCTTGGCGTAATAAACAATCCAGCTAATTAGATTTAAAGAATAACTCCTGATTTGTCTCATAGCTATCTTCTTGCCAACTATACAAATCATCTTTAAATCAATCACTTATCTCTGGTCGACTAAAACAAATTAGACAACCAGTTAAGTCTATTTTTAGCTCTACCAGCTAGATATTTTGTCATTTTCTGAACTCTCTATTTTGTCAGTCAACACTTGAGTTAGTCGTCAGCGACAACTAAATGATCTGTCGGTGAGACTCCAGTTAGCTTCGTGATCTCCATCCATCGGGCATCATTGGAATTTTTCTCGTCAAGCAACTCTACATCTTTGGTCGTCGGACACTTTGAGTCTTTAGGTCGTCGTGCATTTTGTGGTTTTGCTTTGTCGGGCAACACTATGCTTCTGATTGTCGGGTATCACTATGACTGTTCTTCTTTGCTTTGACCAATAGTGTGCACTCTATCAGTGTTGTTTGTCACTTAGTGAATACTTTACTTTTATGCATTGCTGAGAGCATAACCTTGGTTCCTTTGATTCTCTGAAGTCTTTGGCATTATGTACATGATCGTACAGATGATATCAAATTGACATCAATGAAAATATAGTCCATTAACTGATTTAATGACCTTCATTATCTTTCAACTTAACATTATCAACATTCAATTAGTTACATGTCATCACATATCCTATATAGGGTCATCAAAGTCAAACTCACCCATCGAGTTGACAAGGAAAGTCAAAATGCTCAAAGTGCAAAAAGTTGCTAGTAACTCTGAAAGTTGCTTGAGCAAATTTTGTAAGAAATTGCAAAATATAGTTAGATTAGTTGTAACTACCCCATGCGTGGTATATAATAATGGATTCGATGTTTGGAGGAGGTTAATGAAATTTTGGATTGCAACAATTATTCTTGGCACTTCTATACGGATGTCTGCAACTGTTTTCTTGTAATCTGCATTCTCTCTTTGCTACTGTACGACTGTATATGTATTGGCTGAGGTGATCGGGCCCCATGGGGGTGCACAAGTCAAAACATTGATTTGGGAGTCCATACCTGACCAAATATTGAAGACTCTCACATACTCTATTCTTTACTCGACTTAACCAAATCACCAAAAATACTTCTGGTTGGACAAATTAGCATCATGCAGATGGGTGCAATGATATTGGTTTACATCAATGTAAATAACTAAGAATCTATTTAGTGTCTCTTGCCAACGGTTTTGACCATTTTTTCTAAGAATTTTGCAAATCATGTTGATGATTTGCACAAGGCATTGAAGCAATGCAAGAGATTTGGTATATTCCTCAATCCCAAGAAATGCATATTTAGGGTTACTCAAGGAAAGTTGTTGGGTCACATGATTTTAGAAACCATGATAACTATAGACCCTGATAGATTTGAAGCAATTCTGAAGTTAGCTCGTCTAAACAACAAGAAGGAATTGAAGTCCTTTGGAAAGATTAATTTTATTAGGAAATTCATCAATAATTTTGCTAAGATAGTGCGCCCCCTCAATGAAATGTTGAAGAAATATGTGAGTAGTGTGTTGGTTCCTCCAAATGATGCTCAAGATGACCCTAAAGATTATCCTTCTCCTATCCTTGGGTATCTTGAATCAGTGGCCAATTAACAAGACTTAGTCACAAGACTGAAGTCTTCTACACTTTAGGCTCTACAAGACCTAGGGGGTGACCCTTTGTAACATTTATAAATATTCACTAGGCTTAACTAATGCTTTTTTCAATAGATATCTCTCGGCTAAACTAACCAAAATAGCATAAAAAAATCACTTCAAAATTGACACTTCTAATTTAATGCTTTGGAAATGTAGCTAAGAGTGAGAATAACTTAGACCCACATATAATAACACAAAGTAAATGGTGATTTGAATTATTTGAGCTATTATTGTAGACCTTAATAGTCATGTGTATATTAGTATCGTATTTTAGGTTATCGAATCAAATATCAGGTTACATCAAATTCCCACAAACATTTAAGGCAAGAATCATCAAGAATGTAGTATGTTAATTCTTCAAATTAACAAATCCCTCTTATATTGACTTAAAATCTTACTTAGGCATCCCTATTGCATACATTAATTTCTATTGTTTATACACAATGATTTAACTCCGTTCTCAAAGGAGAGCTAATGGATAAACAATACAAACTATAGAAACATGCGAAGTTGAATTCAAAAAAATCCTCAGTTTATTAAATTGAGATAATTAATGTATATTTATAGAGATAATTTATCACTAGTTAGAACACTATGCTCGCAATGAAACACCTATGCTTATCAAAATGAAATACAACTATATTTGAGCCTCTTCCCCAGAACCTAGGATTTTCCTATGCACATGCTAATTCTACCCATATTTCTAGCACCTTATTGCCCAGCCTTGGAATCCCTTTTATAATAAATAAGGGATGCAAAAAGCTAAAATCCAACAACCCTAAAAACATATTGTAACCACCATTGGTTATTCTAAGAGGAGAGTTGTCCATCAGGAATGATTACCCACCATTTTATCTTCTAGTGTAGTTGCTAGGCTGGCTCGCTGGTGGTCACTAAGTTAAAAAAGCTTAGTGAACCTGCAATATCTGTGAGCTATGCAACCATCGCACCTAGATGATCAGTATTATAGAGGATTCACAAATAGAAGATTTACAATCTCATGCTCCTAAGGGAAGACTATGGGTCATTAATTCTCATCTTCTACAGTCACCGATGGAAGGGTTTCACATGAGTCTTAGAGGGTGCATAATATCCATGAGTTGGGGCCTGCTGCCTTGCCCTTTTATCCTATTTGCACATCACCATACCCTGCATTTCCATGACCCTTTCCATTTTCTCATCGATACTTTGGCAAAAACTAGGGGACAAACAATATCCCTTTGTAAACATGACCCTGCCCTTTCACGACCCTCATTGTAGCATTTTAGGTACTCACACAGAAACACGGGGCAAGCCCTTCCTGCCAGGGGAAATTCAACTATGTTGCCAACATGGAAAGAAATTAATTTTGTCCTGGGAGAAAAAGGAGAAAACTAACCCCCTCTATGTGGCCTAAGGGAGCTAATGTGATCTCTTCATGCATGTTTTAATTTATGCAATTTTTAGATTCACATAAAAAAGAGGGCTTAAACTATTAGCCCTAACAAATCGATTAGACCTATCAAGTTAAAAAATAATTTGAAGAGATTAAGGCTACTATTATTAGTGCTCTCGTTTTGGTTAGTCTTGATTATACTATACCTTTTAAAGTATATTCCTTTGCATCTGAATATTCTTGTGCTGGGATACTCACACAAAAAGGAGATGGTGAAACCAAGATGCCTATTTCCTTTATGAGTTGTCCCCTATAAAATGATGAGCTTAGGTATCCAAATCTAGACAAGCAATACTTTTCCTTGGTAAAAGTGGTCAAGAAGTTCCAACATTATATCTTGAGAAGTAAGGTGATTATCACAGTCCCGAACCCAATAGTAAAGTCATTATTGATGCCAAACAAACTGGTAGAAAGCAAAAGTAAATGGATGACCATTCTTTAGGAGTTTGACTTAGAGATTCAACCAATGAAACTTGTACCAGTATAGGGGTTAACCAACATGATTGTGGATATTGATGAAGGTCTTGTATGTCAACTTTATACAAATGAAGGAGTGATCATAAATGTCTGGTATTAGGATGCGGTTTACTATTTGTTGCAGAATTGCTGCCCAAAGGTATGAATGGTTCTCAAAGAAGAGCATTAAAGATAAAAAAGTAGCTCTTAAATGCTAAAGGCTAGGCATCTCTACAAATGCAATTATGAGGACATATACTTAAGATGTCTTAATCGAGACAAAGCTAAGAAAATCCTAGCTAATTTTCATGACAAGTATGGCATTGGGCATGGCTCTGTAGAAGAAACTACCCATAAAATTTTAAGATCCAAATATTATTGGCCAATATTATTTAAAGATACTAGCGAGCATGTTAGGTCATGTCACATATTCTAGACATGTGCTACTTGAGAAAGGAATCCTACTATTCCTTTATGACCAATTTATGAGGTACACGTTAGGAATAACAGTCCACAAGACAACTGAGAATGGGGGGTGAATCAATTGTATTATAGATTATTAAAATTTAAACTTTATAAACCAAATCTACAAATTTAAATGATAACACAGTAAATGCCAACACCATAACACAATTTTTGTTGTCGAGGAAACCCTATTAAAGATAAAACCTTGGTGGGAATTAACACCCACAAATAATGTACTCAGAGTATAGTATCCCTGTTAAAAGATATTAGCCCTATTAGGAGCTTGTTACAACATAACAGTACATAGTCCCTATTAGGAGACATACCCTATTAGGAGTCAAAGAAAATAGTAGGCTCACTACCAAGGCACACTGCCCAAAGAAGGTTAAAGCCACCCTCAAGGATTTACAATCCGAATAAAGTGTATAAAGCAAATACACAATCCAGTGAACTGTCTCATAGCAACTGTATTTGCTTGGTCAGTTCCAATGAAGTATCTGTTGGGATTAATGGGAAGGAGTAGTGAGAGGGGAGGGGTGAATCAGTACCTCTAAAACTTTTAACACTTTTCACCTTTCGTCATTAGTAATCAATCTTTATTATATTACCGACCATATCTGATGTTCTTTCATATGCATGTAGTATTAGGTCATAAACTTAATTGTATGCAAAATTCATAGACACATTAAAGAAAGTAATAGACACATAACACAAGATATGATATTATAGAAAACTCCTATTAGGAAGTAAAAACTGCGGTGGGGATGGCACCCACAAAAATTGACTATCTGCAGAATGGAAGGGAGCTGGTAAAGGCTTACAATTTGATCACTTTTGATGATCTACCCTATTAGGAGTATTAATTTGGAGACCTGTTAGGATCTACTCTGTTAAGAGATTTAGCAACACTAATGAAGTGTGCACTCAGTTAGGAGATTTACAATAGAACTGTCAAGTCCACATTCCTTGAAATGATTTCTTAAGTGTACCCCACTTGTTAGAATGTGTACAATATGTTTGACCTGACTGTATGCAATCTATAATTGCTGATTACAAATCCATTAAAGCTCACAGTATATGAATATCACCTATAGTGATTGATTAATACCTTTTCCTTCTCATTGGTAGCCTTTGTTCTGTTCTTGACAACTGATTTGATCTTTGTCTGTACTGTTGCATGAATTCTCTTGTCTGATCTTTAGATGCTCTCAGTGGCTACAATCATCATCGAACAACATGTTCATAATTGATTGAGCATCTATTTATACAAGTATTTGACCTATTTTTGAATCACACATTACAATGTTAACTCTATACCCAAGGTATACAACTTGACCTTGATCCTTTAGTTTGCATGTTTTTAAATCAGTTATACTGATAAAAATAATAATAAATACATTGATTTTCCCTCACATAATGGATTTAAAACAAATCAAGAAGCTAAATATAAAACTTTAGTGATTTATCTGATGTGGAAAGTTAGATCCACTTTTTGTAGGATGTAACTAACTGTCGGTTCTTGATCGTCAGTGTGAACTAAAAGTCTGTTAGTGTTCCTTCTTTGAACTAATTGTTGGGTTCCCTTCTTCTGTCAGGTTCCACTCTTGACTATTTTTTCGGGTTGCACTATTGGTTACTTGTCGGGTTCCTTTGTCCTTTTTGTCATCGGGTAACACTAAATAGTTTTCGTCAAGATGCTTTGTACTTGGCGGTATCGGTAACCTTGGCATCGGGTAGTGCTATGCCCTGTCTGTCAATGTAGTATAGACCGATGGTGTTTATCATATTTTTCCTTGCATACATTAACGAAAAAATATAATGTCTTCAATCTCCCCCTTTGATATTAGTATCAAAAATTGATATGTGCATAATACTAAAGTGTTTAGTATGTACACCATGTATATATCCTTGTCATTATATGACTCCCCTTAACTGTATGCATGGGTATAGTGTAAGTATATGTACATGTATACTTTCCTTTGTACTATACATTCCCCTTTTTGTTCTTTCCTCTTTCTAGTGACTGAATGTACATATCATTTCCTCCTTTGTACATATCATTTCCTCCTTTCATTTCCCCTTTTAATGATTGACTGTACATATCATTTCCCCCTTTTTTGATAATCATGACAAAGATGTACAACTTATAAGTTGTCAAAAATATTTAACTTACAATGTGTCAAGAATGTGGGAGTGAGTGTTCTTGATATCTTCAATCATTTTCTCCCATTTTTATTTGAGGAGTTCTAATGCCATGTACTCTAGGTCAATCCTGGCATGCATATCATAAATTTTGTCTAGGACAAACATTTATGGGGTGACAATAAGTGCTCTTGCCTCTATCATATGCTATTGCAGTAATGTGAGAGTTGGTAAGAGTTGAGCTTGAAGCTCATTCACCTCATCTCTAAATTTGGTTTCTTCAATCTATATATCTTGTCTTAGCTTCCTAGCTTGCTTGAGCTGTTCATTATGCAATTTGATTGCCTCTTCACTATTTGTGAGACCTTGTGCACTTGCTTGAAGATCAAAATCAATCTGTGCTATCTTATCGGTAGACTCCTTTGTGAGTTGATCTAACATGCACAATTTCTATATCAAGGCAATAGCTTCTGAAATTATGGGGTCTATTGTGCTTACCAGTTTAGATAGCTTCACCTTTTATAGTGCCACTTCTTGGCTTATCTTCTCTGCTAACTTGAATTCATACTTCTTTTCAAGTCTAGCTTCCATAGCCTTCTCAACATCTATGTTCTAAGGTGTGATGACATCGGTGAGAACCACTAATTGATCAAGCATGGGGGCTGTTTGATCAACATCCATGTAAGGTACAATTTCTTGGAGTATTCCTTTTGCAACTTCAAGTACCTTTGCTTCCTTTGTGGCTTTTCTCAATTTATCCTGCATAGATTTCTTTTCACAAAGTCTTGCATACTTTGTTAACTCAAGGGATCCAATTTTCTAGGATCACATACTGGAATCTCAATTATTTCATCCAGAGTAACTGTATTCTTGTTCTTTCTCTTCTTCTTCCTTGATATTTGGGTAGAAGTAGATGTATGAACTACCATTTCTATCTCATTTTTGTTTCTCTGAGGCGCTTGGTGAAGGCTTTGAAGATGAAACCTCTTGTGCCTTTTTCTCGGGGTTCACTTGTCAGTTAGGTGAAGACGTCTCTTCACCAACCTTGGGTGTTTCAACATATTTTTCTTCAGTTTTATTTTGTTGTTCATCTGTCTTTACTTCTTTACTCTTTTCCTTTTTCTTGTCCTCTTCTACTTGTCCTCTTCTACTTTTTGTTGTTCTTCTTTATCCTGATCAGTAGACTTGTATTGCTGATCATCAGTTGCAGCTTGATCTGCACTTGTATCTTTTGGTTCATCTATTTTTTTCCTTTGTTTCAGCATCACCCTTGTCTTCGGGTATGCTTGTATCTGCTGTAGATTCTTCATTTCCTTCTAGCAGATTTATGACCTTTATCAATACTGGCATATTATTCTGCGTGCCCACTTGTGCTGCATCTAGAATTGTGTCTTGCTCATCAGTTTGAGCTTGTTGTGCAGTGACATTTTCATCTTTTTGTATTTGATCTGCAAGGTCCAGTTCTTTGATGTCAATAATGGAAGTGTCTGGCCATATCTCATCAGCAACATGCATGTTCTTATTTCCTTGGGTCTCCAATTCTTGTTTCTTGTTTTGATCCTTAAGAGATATGAAAATGACATCATCTTCTTTTTGTGGATCTTTATCATAATCATAATGAGTGATGTCTTGAATGTCAAGATCATCCATGACTTTGTCTAAGTCAATGGGCTCATTAGTATCCACATTATCCAAAGAAATGTGCTTAGGACTTTCTTTATCTTTCTACTCCTCTACATGAGGTGTGTCGGTGAGAAGTAATTGATTCTCACAACTTGTTGATTCTGTAGGTAGATCTAGGATTTGTCTCCATTTAGCATCTGTCATGCTATCTAGCTTTATAAATTTATCCTGTAGCACTTTGTAAGTTCTTATCTTTGCTAAAAATTTATTAGAATGCTTTTTCATTATTTCTTTTATCTCTTCCATTTTTGATTTGAGATGCATGAGTGTGACAAGTACCCTCTCCCTTGCTTCCTTTTCTGTGTGCAATGAATAAAACCATTGTTGTGAAATTATGTCACCTAGTTCTTTGGGTATTTTGTGAAAAAACTCAACTAGTACATATTTGTACTTGACATTGCCCTAATTATTGCATCTTGTATTTTATGTTGGTCCTCTGGTTCCAGTTTTTCCCATTGTCTGATTTTTCTATCGGTCATGTTACCAATTGTAGCAATTGAATCAACAATTTCATCCATTGTTCTAGGGGCTGATCTTTTCTTATCTACATCAGGCTCATCCTCTTTTGAATCTTCTATGTCAGCTTTGGTCATGACCAGTCTTTTACTCCTTTTGGTAGGTGTTTGTTTATCTATTTTCTTCTTTGTTTGCTACTTCCTCTTATAGGTCCTCACTTGACCTTTCTTGAGAGGTGTAGTATCTTTTACAATTTGACTTCTTGTCCTCTGAGCTGCTATGGTCCTTGGTTTCTTGGTAGGAGGTGGAGGAACATCAGATTTAGTGGCCTCAGAATTTGATTCTTGCTCATCTTTCTCTTCACCGATGGTACCCTGTTCCTCAGTTTCCTCTATTTTTTCTTTCTCCTCCTCATTAATTGACAACATCTTTTCAAGATTCTTCACCATCTTGTTTTTCTTGTTGAAAGTTTTCTTGATTACTAGGCCTAATTTTATCTTGGACTTGGACTCTTCATATGTCCCAAATCTTGGTTGCTTGCTTTCAAGTGGTTCATTCATCAATTCATAAATTGCATTTGTTGCTTGATCTATGTTAATCTCATAGTCAAGAGGTGCTAACCAAGCTATCCTTGGCACAACTGGTTTAATGTGAGTGAAATATGAATCCACCATAAAACATATTTCATCCCTATGTTTTTCAATCAATTGTTCAGAGATCCTCACTCTTTCCATCATCTTTTCCTTGAAGTCAAGGAAGTATTCAGTCATCACTGAATCAAAGTTGTCACCTAGTGACTTGATAAGGTCACTAATCTAAAATGTGTCTGGCTTGGTAGTGTCCCACTTCACTTTTCCAACCGAAGGAAAGTATTATTGAAAATAAAAGAATATACACATTATAAGTGAATCAAACTTACACGTGTTTGTCTTTGCAGACCTGATTGTTGTCATATTCTCATCAAGTTGCTTCAATAGGATCTCACATAGATCCATTTGTATTCCCTTCATTATTATCTTGTAAGTTGTGCTTACTGCTGTTGATGCTATGCTGTTTAGCCTTCTTTCTTGGAAGATTTTGTAACCTATCACACATGAACCAAACCTCAGTTCCTTGTCGGTGATGGTGTTCACCTTAAGTCATCTGTTATGCCACACAACATTGGTGAGTTTTTCAACTTTAGGTCGAGAGGGATGCTTGTGTTCCTTAGGTTTTTTGATTATGGGGTAACTAGTAGCATGTAACACATTCTTTGTGTTCTTCTTGGGTTCATCCAACCATAGCTTCTAGTCGTGCATTCTGCTCAGAACTAACCTAATCCAGTAAGTTTTGAAAACCCTTAGGAAATATAGGGCATTTGTTATCCCTTTTACCTATAAGTGTTTGTGTTCTTCCTTTAGATTCCCTTGTTCATCACATAGCTTCTTGTAAGCTTGATCTATCTCCAGATCACCTATCTCAGTGATCTTGCAGTGAATGTAGGACATAACATCTTCTATCAGCAAAACCCTAGGTGGAATTTTCAAAAATGTGCCAGAATCATCGGGTTGCGATGCAATATCTGGGTATATATTGTACTTAGGTTCCACACAAGTGCTATTCTTTATCAACTTAATGACATTATTCTTATCATTTTTCAACTTTACTATTCTTGAAGTTGTTTCCATTGTGTTTCAAATTTAGGGCTTTTTCAAAAATAATAATAGAGTTCTTCGGTATGCTTGGTACTTACTTTGATCTGTGTAGCTTGTGAATGAATGGTTTGGAGTGCATTTGATTGAGCCAAGGATGCTCTGCTATCTTCTCTCTTTTCTCTCTATTTTTGCTCTACTCTATTTTCTCAAATTGTGTGTGCAGAATGAAGTGCTTTCGTCGAGTATTTATAGACTTTTTCCCTAAGTCTATCATAAATGCTCAACTCATCGGGTCATGAAGATGGAGTTCATCAGGAAGACTCTCAAGTAACATTCTTAGTGTTGACAGGATGCTTGGGATAGCTGTTGGGATTGTTTCTTTCACTGACGGATCTTGGTGTAGTGTCAAGGCAACTTTGTGACTTTGCTTCCTTACCGACAGGTGTCGAGTTACATTAGCGACTTAGCCTTTTTATGTGTTGACCGACAATTCTCGGCAAGTGTAAACAACTCATCCTTTATATTCATCAATGATTTTCGGTATGTGTTTACCAGCGGGGTTGATTTCTTAGAATTGTTACAAGTAACATAATATGCATCTTTATTCATGCATATTTTGACTATCTATCAATTTGTATAATGGAACTGATGCAAAACATGACTTGGTGTAGTGCAGTTCCATACTTACTTGTTCATCTTTAGGCGAGGGTGGTGATGTCACCAGATCCATGGGATGAGGTGTCACCTACTGCATTGCTTGGTCCAACTTCCTCAATGGTTGAAGCTTTCCTCCACATTTGCTTTCTCATTTTCTTGATGTCTTCAATGGTGTT